>JAMXBB010000011.1:76565896-76653794 GCA_024138015.1 Lumnitzera littorea
TTTTTTTTTTTTTTCACAGAAGTCGATCCAAAGCGGACAAAACCGAAGGATAATTGTGTGAAGGTTCACGTGAATGTTCTTGGTTGTCGGATCGACATTGTACGGCTCTTTGTGTTGCGTAGTCATAAGGTACAGTAAGGGTAAGTTTAGCAAAAGATTTCCAGAAATAGTCCATCAGTTGAAATATTAGTGTTTATTCGTTGGATTACAGAAGTCTTGGCAAAGATTTACCAAGCTGTAAGGGAGGGCGTACAATTATTCTTTTACGTGCCCACCCCTCGTAAAATACGTGAAGCGTTAGTATAATTTACGAGAATAAAGCTGGTCTGTAGTTCAGTTTGAAACTGATGATTTCAAGTATGCCTTTTGGCCATGTAGCATGTTCTGAGAATGGATAATTCATAAATAATATTTATTTCTGATGGGAAAAAAGAGGGAAAAAAATAATAATAATCTAAACTTAAAAGGATTATTGGCCAAAAAAATAAAAAAGTAGAAAGATTGGATACCTGGTTTTGGTGCGGCAGCAGGCACCTCTTGCTTTCTAGTTTCTTGCACATGTTTGTAAAATTACCAGGCCAGCCAACATGGAGGGGAGAAAGCACGCTTCAAACATGTGAGCATTCCTTAAAATTTCAATGCTATGGTTTCTCTCAAATTTGCAAAGGGCCAATGAGCGACAACTCAATCCCAACTTCTCCAAATCAGAAAAGTCATAATTTTGCAGCAAAAGACGACAACGCTACGATATGCCGGACATGACGCAAATATAGCTGAAAAATTGAGCGAACGAGGCGACCCAGAGCCAGAAAGCGGTCGAAGCGGTCGGCATTGGAAATTGAATACCTTCGATTGATAAGTCATTAGGTACCCCATATTTCTTGCCCAATAGCCAACAAAAGTCTATTCTTGTAAAGTCCGTGCAGGCGGAATTTCCAATTGGAAATAAACACGACTTATTATATATAAATATTAATAAAATGTTATATATATTATATATATATCACATTACAATAATAAACTTAAAAATTATTCTTATTATTAATGTTTTATATTAATATTTATAAATTATATATACATAATAGGTAACGTAATAATATATATATATATATATATTTTTTTTTTTATAGCCGTGTAATGGTCGTTTTTGGTACAGCACAATGCGTCCGATACAATAATACCGTTCACGTCAGTAGGGCCCAAAATAAATAAATAATTAATGCCGTTCAGACCGTCCCGTTTAGCTGGACTTCTAGTCGCTCCAACGTCATTGTCCGTCCATAAAATCCATCAGTTTTTAAGAAACTTGTCTCGTTCTGGTTCTAACGGACAACTCCCGAGGCAAAATTGTCAGACGGTGACAAAGTATTTTATTAGAGCTGTAATCGGGATGGATTTTTGAAAGTCCTAGTCGTTTTTTAATTTCATACCTAGACGTTGTCCCCTTATTTTAATAAGGTATTTGTTTTCAGACGCACTAGACTCATCTATAATTTTTTTTAACCAATTGACTAAGTTTTACTTCATTAATCACTACAGGAGAATTTGATATGTACTATTGATAGCACATAGGCAATACAATAAGAATTGAAGAATCCATTCTTTTTAGTCTTTTCATTGATATATCTATTGATGATATTAGTGAAACATCTAATAATATTATTATACAATAAATTTAATTATTTATCTAGACTCCATCTTAATTTTTTTATATGATTTGATTTTATAGATATATTCAATGTCTGCATCAAATATGATATTTGTTTAACGATTTCTCTTTACTATATAACAAACTCACAGTCATCTTCTCTTAGCTAAAAAAAAAAATTATAAATACATATACATAAATACTAATAGAAAATAGTAAACATAATCAAAGTCATTATCATCTATGTTTCTATCTATTTATTATTTTGGGTATTGAAAATCTTATTTAATATTATATTATTAGTTTGTTATTTTCTATTGGATAACGAGTTTCTCATCTTATTTTTTAAAATTTCATAACTTATTCTAAAACTCTATAGGTTTTTAATCATATCTTATAACTCATCCCAAAATCTTATTGTGTAGTATTGTATAGGGTTTTTAGTGGTTTGGGTAACCTTGATGAGTTAGGTACCTTATAATGAACCGCCTTATTATATCCCTATCTTTTATCTTTTTATATATTTTTTGGCAACATTGTATCTTCTTTTTTTATAACACTTGTATAAAAGTGATAAAAATTATTAACTATAAACTATTTTACAACTTTTTAGTAAAAATGTGATTTCTAATATTATTATTAGAAAATCAAAGTGCTTTTTGAGACTTAAAATTTAGTTGCCAACCTACAACTTGCCCTAAGTGTATCCCTATTTTAAGTAATATATATTTAGGTAAAGGTTCTACCTATTTTTAACACTACCTTTGGTTGAAAATATAACACATAAAAATTAGACCGTATATGAGATGAGGATTACTTTTTTATGTGGCATATCTCTAATGGATGTCTTGTAAAATAGGTATGCTCCTAATTTATCTAATTTTTTGCCCTCATTTATATCTATTTATGTAATGCTTTAGTCCATAAATAATGAATAACTAAGCTGATAAACACTAATGGGCCTATTTTTAATCATTGGCCCAAAAGTTTCAAGCTTGTGTTAATAAGGTATTTACAATCATATAAAGAGTCATACCCATAATGACACTTCTCATCTTCCTTGGACCTCCTCTAAACTAGAGCTAGACCTAAATCATACACCTATTAGCAAAAGGTCCTCTTTAATACCATTTGTAATGCCCCGGTCCATAAGTAGTGAATAACCAAGCCAACAAATATTAATGGGCCTATTTTCAACCATTGACCTAAAAGTTTTAAACTTATGTTGACAAGATATTTACAACCATGGCCTTATAAACTAGTATTGCAACCTCCCATAACCCATGTAAGACATTTAACTATGAAGTCTCATAATTTAAAATCTAACATTTGGAAAATATGCTATATATACTTACACTAAATGTTTGTATATGCAATCTTTTATGTATCTTATCATAAATATGGTGAAGATGTTATTTATAGCATGTTTGGTTTATAGAATAGGATAAAGTAGGAATAAAATTAAAAATTTTCAAGAATGAAATAGAGAAGTAATAGCTATTCTTTGTAGTTATTTTAAAGTCTTATTGTAGACACTTAATTTTTGCCTTTTGTAATCCTAATTTTTTATTTTTTTAAGGTCCTAATTCAAAAATAAAAATAATAATGAAAAAATAATTAAATTAAAAAAATTAATTAATAAAAGATAAAAAAATAAAAAAAATTAACAAATGATGAAAATACCAAAAAAATAAGAAAAGGAAAAATTATAAAAATTTCGTAGATTTTTAAGAAGCAACTTATATTAGGAACAAATAATTTTAGTTTTAGTTTAGTATAAATAATTATTTTAGGGAATCAGGTAGTTTAAGTATAATTTAATTGTACTAAATATCAAAGCGTAGGCTAACAGCTTAATGGATAAGTATTGGAATATTGAATTGGATTTAATTTGAGGTCTTAGGTTTAAATCTCACTAGACACGTAAGTGTCTTTTATTTTAATCATTTTATTTTTACAAAAAAAAAAAAAAAGCAAGTTGAACGCACAAAATTCATATTTAATCAAAATTATTTAAATATAGTTTGATTAGATTTGGATTGATATCAAGAATTCGGATCTAATTTCATTAGATAAATAGATATGATTTGATATGATCTTATTTAGCTTTTATAAATACAAACACTCTCGAAAGAATCAACATCCTTTTGCCCATCCAACGTAATCAGTCCTTATCGCACAGCAACAAGCCAAACTGAATTCCTACACTAACTCGACGCCACAGCAAACCATCTCCTTCATCAGAACAGCAAACACGCGACTCACATAGACGTACTATACGAAGTCCGCCATCTCCATTCCAAGCCGACATCTAAACCAACCCCACGCTGGTCGCCACTGTCCAACACTACAATCCTTGTCATATAGATCACTGTAACAGCAGCAGCAGCGCACATAGGATAGTTCTCGCCAAGCATTGATCAGCCCGCAACTGCAACACACAAATTTGCAACGAGCAGCAATCTTCGACCGTATGCTGAAACCCCACATCTTGGACTACACTGCATAGCACATGCCAAACTTCACCACGTATAGTGCACAGTTTCCTCGCTACTGCACTTGCCTGACCGCCGTTGCACTCACCTGACAACGCTACTATCCTGACCGTTGTTGCACTCATCGACCAAGCTGCCGAATTCCCTCCATCTACAAACAGACATAACACTGACGAAGTCCACCATGCGCAGCACTAGCGACGACATCCATTGCAGCACTCGCAAAACAGCAAGTTGAGTAGTGGTTACCCCTCACGCATCATCACTATTGTTTACAACTCGCACTGCCCACTGTACCGATCAACTGCACGTGCAGGCCGATTCCACAATAGCCAGAGGTCGCCGAACAGTCCACTATAACTCCTCACCAAACGCGACAAACAGTAGCCACACGCAATCAGGTTCAGTTTCTGTCTAAGCTTCTCTAATTTATTATTATCATATTATATTATTATTATGTTAGGACTTTAATAGTTTAACATGGTGTATATATGTGTGTGTGTGTATGTGTGTGTGTGTTAGTTTAAGGTACTTCTTTAGCATTAGTTTTCTTTGTAATATAGATTAGGTACATTATATTAATTTAAGTGAATGTTTATTTAATAAGTAGACATATGCATATTAGATAAGGGATTGTTAAGATTAGTTTTTATTACATATATATGTTATTATATTAATTATATTTTATTAGTTAACATAATATATAATATATGTATTTTAGGAGTTTTAGTATTAGTTTTTATACCAATGTATCATGTGAAATTAATTTATTTTGATAGATAGTCGTATATATTAGTTTAGAAATTATTAGGATTGGTCATATCTTAAGATTTGATTTATCACATAGAAAGTTGTTTTTCTTTAAATAGAAATTAATAAAAGACCCTTTTTAAAAATAGAATTGTTAGAGCATTTTTTCTTTTACAAAACAAAAACATTCAAGAGTTAGGGTCCTTTTAGATTTTATTTGAATAAACTAAGTTGGTAATAACGTAAATTCGATTGGTTTTCAAAAATTAAAATAAATCAACACATTAAAGATTTTTTTGAAAAAACTATGATCGTCTGATCCCGGCTAGTGGGTACGTAGGCACATTTGGGGCGACGATAAAATCTGTAGAAACTTATGTTCTTTTTTCTTTTGATATTTATTTATTTATTTATTTTAAATATTTTAATTAGAAGAATAATTCTAATTTCGATAAATAGATAGTGGTACCCGTTAAGGTTTAATGGATTAACCCTCGAACTCAAAACCCTTTAATTCTTCATTCAAATTGAAATCAAAGACCAGTAGCCAAATTGTAATCAATCTACCTAATTAGTTACGATTTCTTTTCTTTTTCCAACTTCGATTGAGTGGCGACTCCAAAAATTATTTTCAATAAAAAAACTGGAATTTCTCAATTTGTTTAGTCGATGATTAATATTAAATAGGTTAAGGTTTAATATTAATCGGAAATGGGGAAATTAATTTTAAATAAGAAACCAAAAAATTAGGCTCGACACTCATAAATTGATATGGAAATATGTTGTAAAAATTTAAAGAATAATTATTTTCTTAATCTTGAGAAAGAATTTTAATCCATTATTCAACAATAATAGCAATTCCATGAAATTGCCATTCTACTAACCAAGTGCAGGATTAGATTGATAAGTGAGAAATAACCATTTTATTCCACACCCTTATAAAGTTAACCAAATGTGCAATTGGCAAATAAGAGTTAAAAAGAAAAGTTCATGGATTTCTAAGTGAAAATGTATAAAAATATATATTTTATTCATTTTAAAAAGAGAATTTTATTTGATTTTTTTATTTGCAAAACTAAATTAAGTAAAGAGTAAATAAGTATAAATTTATAAGATATTTATAAAAGGGAGATTCATGTACTTATACTTTCAACCATTCTATACCTTATTTTAGCAAAGACAAAACTTGAAATTGGTGCCAAAAAGATGTGAAGATAAATAAGAAAAACTCTATTATATAATTCCAAAATCTTTTATAAATTTGTGTTCTATCTCTTTTACCTATTACATTTGTTTTTACTTCTATTATTAGATTTCCTTAATTAGGATATTCTATAATATAGAAGCTTTTATTTTTCATATTATATGTCTCCATCTGTTAAATTTGCTTACGGTATCACTATTGAATTTCCTTAAAATTGTCATTCGAAGAAGCTTGCAAGCCATGGTGAAGCAATTCAGATGATCGTAGCTAGTTCCACATTTGCTAGAGTCAAGAGGAAATGTTAAACCACAGCTATAAATGTAGCCACTTCTTAAGGTGTATCCTAGTGCAAGTCGCAAATTTCGTCCATGTGTTTGGTCCTTTACAATGACCAAGTATACTGGAGAGGTGGTAGCCCATCAAGAGTTGATGTGCACAGCAAAAGTGGCATGAGGGTATCATGTAAAGAAGCCGTTGTGCAGCAAGCACCGTGCCAAAATATCACGCACAGCATGCATTGCATGAGGACATTGTGCAGTGGGCATTGTAAGGGTAATAGTAGCTTTAACTCTTGCATGCAGACATTAAGCAAAAGCACCATTTAAGAGTATTACAACATCGATCACTGCATGAAGACAATGTACGACAAACATCATATTAAAATCGTAATTCGTACGTCAAGCTATTGAAGTGCGTAGTGGAGATCTCTTTCCTTTGTTGTCCTTCCTCCTCTATTCGTAGGCAACAATACTACATAAAAGGTCTAACTGAAGCACCAGTTAATACATCTATATGGCCAACAGGATTTCCTTCTTAATTGAAACGAAACTTGTTGAAGGCCCGTACTCTTGAAAAAGTGAAGGTTGAAATGACACAACAACTTGCTTCCCTTCCCTAGTTGTTAACATGTTGTAGTGGGATAGGGCAACAACTTCTAGTGTAAGAGGTAATATCATAATTTATACTTCAACTTTACTACTTTTTTAAACTACATATCTAAAGTTTCGATTTATTTAATTATATACACAATTGAAGAATTACTTATCACCGCCTACACATTAGTCAATTCTACTTCATATTATTAGTTCAATTAGTATAATCAACCAATTATGTAATTGCTTACAACCTTCAGTAGTCATGCCACAATCTTAGGGGTGTCACTCAACCTCTCTAGGGCCTTAATTGGCCAGCCATGATTGCTAGTGAGTTTTGCAACTTACATTTTTAAAGTGGCTTAGGATTGTAAAGAATAGCTAGCGGCTACTTATGGGGGGTTTCATGATCCCCTAAGACCATTGATGGATATCCTATTAGCTAATTATACTAACTGGAATAACGACGTAAATTTAAATTAAGTGAAGTGTAGACGATGACAACTAAATCTTTAATTAGGTATATAATTAAATAAATTAAAACTTTAGGTGTGTAATTGTAAAAAATATTAAAGTTAAGATATAAATCATGATAATGACCCCTTAATGTAGTGGTCATTCTTAGAGAGAGAGAGTGTAGTCTCATTATACCCTTACTTTATATATTTAGAGTCCTTTTGCCTTTGTGAAAGCTATAGTGCTTTAGAGGAGCTCGTCATCTCAAATATAAAGCAATATGTTGGTTGTTGCTATACAAGTTGAAAAGTTGCTTTACGGTGAGTTTCAAGAGAATACATTGGGCTTCCTCTTACTTTAGAAAAAATGATTATTTAGAAGTAAGGACAATAGGAGTCACCAAGAGGAACTCATTAGCTTAAATAACAAATGATGATTGGGAAGACAAGGCATTACTTAGGCTTAATGTGCTAGACATTGCTTAGGTTTAAAGAATGACAATTAAGATACTATGGCACTACTTAGATGAAGGTTGTGAAACTTACAATTTTATCTAGAATTGTTAGACAGTGTAAAATCAATGTAAAATACTTTTCAAAAAATGTAAATATACTCATAATAATTGTTAAAAAACTTGAAATACACTACTGAAATAAAGAAATAGAGTTCTTTTTCCACAAAAATTCTTAATCTATAATCTAACATATACAGAAGAAGAATAAGTAGAGTTAAATCTAAACTTCTTTTCATTTTTTTGAAGTAATGAATTAAAAAAAAAAAATCAAACCTTTCAACTCATTTTAAGTTATTGATATATAAACTAAAGTATATAGTTTTCTTTATAAACTTTGCTATTAGAATTGGAACTTGAATGAAGGCTGTAAACATCAAATAAGGACTGGAAGGGAGAGAAAGAGGAAAAAAGATTAGAATAGAATAGTAAAGATAATGTGATTCCCTAATATTTGATTGCTTATAGAAGCTTAGTTTTTAGTTGTTTTATTTTAGCCAATTCAACCCAATCATGTAGAATTGGTAAACTCGGTTAGTTTTTAACCGAGTTTACATGATGTACATTTCTATACAAAAATGATTTAATACCTAATTTAACTCGAGAAAGCATTGTAAAATCATAAACTGGTAGAATAACATTGGTAAATTGTGATTTTAACAACTGTAACCTGGACTAATTTACAGGGGCCATTTAGGTTAAAGGCACAAAGATTGTGATGTTAGGATCCTGCTTAGGTTTAAAGCACAGAAGCTATGATGCTAAGACATTTTATGAGTTTAAAGTATGAAAGTTGAGATGTCAATGTGTTAATTAGATTTAAAACATGGAAATTAAGATGTGAGAGTGTTACTTAAATTTAAAATATGAAAGTTGAGATGTTTGGTTATTGCTCAGACTTGGAACGTAGAAGTTGAGATGGCGGAGCATTGTTAGGCTTAAAATATAAAAGCTGAGATGTTAAGACATTACATGAGAAAGCAAGCATTTACGACAAAAGGACTAAAATGAAAAACTGATTACTAAATAGTGAAATTCATCTTTGTTTACAAAAAAGAATATGGCTATTCTTACCTTGAATCACTAATTAATTAAAAGATTCATATGCCAATATCTAGGCATTATAGGTTGGTAGTAGGTTATTTCGAACATCAATATCTTCAACAATAAACTTCTCACATTAAATCCTCTCCTAGAATATTATTTTTACATTCCAACAATCCTTAGTAAGATGGTATACTATATAGTGATATCAAAAGTACTTAAGGTGCCCCCTTTCTTTATTGTAGGTTAGTGCAACTCTTAATGTCCTCATCTTGCAATCAATGATCAAAGATAGCATATACATTGCTTGTTAAGGATGACAAATGTTAGGTTTTACAGTTGCAAATCATAGATTTGTGCAATGTTTTTTTTTTTTTTTTAATCCTAAATGCCCTAGGATTCGTGCGTATCAATTAAATCAAGAAGGATAATGAAATTTACATTCTTTGATGCTTTATAAAATTCATAGGTAGGCAAATCTGTAAGTGCTACAAGATGTGAACACCCTCTATCGGTATCTACAAACAAACGAAGTTACTTAAACGAACTGTAGTGTACTAGCACTATGCGATGAATCTATATTCGTCCAGAAATGTTCTAGCAATTTGTCGTGTTTTCCTCTCTATTTAGGTATGCAGACTTTCTCTATAGGTCTAATGTCTATGAAAAGCGTCAGCATAAACCTAATGGAGAGCCGCCTCTATCTATACATAAAAGAGCAAGAATATTTATTTAAAGATATTAAGAGATATTTTGCGAGATATGAAAGATATTAATAATATGTAATATGTTATCTTATTATATATTATTTTTTTCTCCAAAATAATAAATGTCATTATTTATCATTCTTAAACCATTTAAGAATAATAAATATTTCAATAATTCCCATAGTCTATTTAGTTCATTCTTTATGTATGACCCTGTAAGTTCACTTAATATTAGCTATAGGATTGAAACTCCTTTTTAGTCTTACAAGACATAAGTATCCTCTAGCAAAACATTATGTTTACCCAAATTAAGTGTAGGTCAATAATCTTACTTTAGCTATGGAATAGTCAATTATTTAATCCCCTTGTTACATGATGTCGAATGATTAAACATAAGGTGCAGATTAAAAAACTCTTATATTGTTTAATCACTCGTATTGATAGACCTTTTTGGATATAAACCTCCCAAGCTTAAACTAATAGGCTTAAAATAAAGACCCAACTCTAATAGCCTAGTTTAGATTCAACTTAAACCCATCTGCTATAAATAGGGGATGAGGCCTCTAGGTATGGGACTCTTTCTCTTCTCTTAAGCTCCTTAGGGTTTTCTCCCATAACCACTATGCTAACTTTAGCATCGGAGTGGTCGTACCGGAATACTCTTCGTCATGCCTTCATAACCCCCTTCTTTTTGTCTTATAGGTGCCACGCGATGAAATGAATCATCACGATCTCTATTAGCAAAATTTGAAAACAACATTTGGCACCGTTTGTAGGAAACGTAACATACTACTACAGTTTCACAATGATAGAATCTATGTTAATAGCAATCTTCAGTAAGCATCATTGGACTCCAAATTTCTAGAATTTCGTTACTTTTGGTCTATGAATGGAATAAAAGCACTACTTTTTATGGAGAGGAGGCATGAAATCCTTAGATATGTGTCGAATAAACAAAAGAAGCTTTCTTTTTTGCTAAAGCTACAATATTTAAGTGTTAAAAAGGATGAGGGCACATGTATCCAAAAGTGGTAAACTTTAGATACGCTCTCTGAAGTCTATTGGGTCTAAGACTATCCCTCAACTTTCCAGATTTATGCATTAGTCAATGAAATTTAAAAGTGGTATCTTCGGTGGTGATGAAGACTAATAGGTATGTGAATATTGAGGAATCTATTGAAAAATGTGGATTAATTCCGATAATGGTGGTAGCATAAATCATAAGCCAATTTTAGAAATGTTGAGGAGTTGTTTGATGAAATGTGCTGGAGATGTTTGGCTATTGCGTGCTCTATAACGGTCATGGAGCAGAGTTTCACTTCATTTCAATAGCAGACCCATAATGAAACCTCTCTACATCGGGCAAAAAAAAAAATGGAGAGAGAGAAAAAATCAAACCAACAAAGAAGAAAAAAAAAAAAAAAGAAAAAGAATTAAAAGGGGGGGCGGTGGTAGGGAGGAGATTTACATTTGTCCCCATGTCCCCTAAAAATTTGGAGCAACTTAATGCCCCATTCGCACTCCCACGATCTCATCCCCCATAAATTCTGTTTGGGGTAGTTAGTTGGGAGGGGGGGTTGGAGAAGATGGCCAAAATGTGGAGGCAAGCAGCCCATATGGAAGGCAAAAAAGAAAAAAAGTGTAAGTGGCAGGAGATGGTCTAGGTGCTCGATTGGTTGGGGGAAAAGGTCCATGCATACATCTCGCCAGCTCTAATGACCAACATTTTGGCGATAGAGTGTGTAGCCTTAGGGATCTTGATAGATGCCAATTCAATCGCAGCAAAACTAACAGATAATGCTCCTGAGGTAATGCCATCTCCACTTTAACCCTCTACCTAACTATAATTGCATGTTTGAAAAGCCCACTTATGTTTCCCCTAAATCCGTTAAACTCTTAGGCTAACATTAACAACATGTTTTACTTGAGTGAAAATTTGACCTTCTCTTAATATACGAGAGTTAAGCCTAACCAATACTTCAAAAGACGTTGTATATATCACATCCCAGCTTAGCATGGAATGCACCATCACATAGGAATACTTATTGAAAACTTAACTACACTTGCTCATTCATCAAGAGACAACATTGTTTACATAATAAAGGGGTTTTTACATCAAAATTCAGCTGGATATCCTGTTACAATTTATGTATACAACATAATATTTACATAAAAAAAAGAACTAGCTTTTTCCTTTATCATCTTCACAGTAATAGGATTCCTAACTTAGTACAATCTCTATGCAAAAGTCGCTGACTTCAACTCACACTCTCAATATATATCCCCATTTAGTGTTAGGCCCTTCACGATACTATTAACTTGAGGATAAAACATTTTATCCCCTTAGCTATTGAACTTAAGTGGGAGTAGATAACAAACAATACAATATAGACAATATTGCATATCACAACTAAAACATTTCAATCATAACTCGCAGGTTCAACTTCACATATGCATTCTCCTAACCGGGCATTTACTGTTAGCAATGCAATATATTATGCTCATGCACGTGGCATACATCGGTACCAATATCCTATGTTCTCCAAACTTCTTCCGATTAGTTGACATAACCAGGCATCTGGATACAACATCCAAGAACTTAGGGCAACAAGGAGCTGCTTGGGAGTAGGACCCCTATTAAATTGGACTACACACTATAGTCTACCATTATCAAAAAGGCCAACAAGGAGTTGCTTGGAAATAGGACCCCAATTTTACAAAATTAGACTACACACTGTAGTTCACCAAATCAAAGTAATAATATTGCCAAATTAGACTGTACACTGTAGTTTACCAAATTTGACTATCAAAATAGTCACAATGTTCGAGCAATGCAATTTATATGCTTTTAAAAACTGAGTCCATAAAGCCATGCTTTTTCTATGATTATTTGGAAGCTTCATTTTGAAAGTTCTGACCCATAGGTCCCTTTGATATGCAATAATAATTTAAGTATATTACTCAACACAACCAATCTTTTAGTTTTATTCAACCTAGTGATCTAATTCTAGTTTTCAAACTCTTCCTAATGGAATTCTAGTATCTTACTTAGGGTTTACTTAGATGAACACTCAGAAGATTGAGTCAGTAATCACTTAACTTCCCTAGTTAGCAAATCAATCATAAGCACAAATCATTACCTAACATAGTAGCATAATAGTTTAACTAGAATATAGTTACCGTCATTCAAAATCACCACATCAGCATCCACTATAGTAGTATATCAATTCACCTAAGATATACCCATATTCAATCAACATAGCATCAAACAGTACGCAGTATTATGAGTAGCAATATATCTACTCCAAGCATATGTTAGATCCACTTACCTAGGCTTAACAATAGCGTAATATCCTATGCTTCGTGACGTGGTTTTCCTTACTTATCACACCTATGAAAATATTGTACAGTTATAAAATTAAGTATGAGTCGAACCTGAACTGTTATAAGTTTTTATATCCGTATTCTTAAACTTCATTTGACTATATTTTACTCATTTCTTATCTGATTTCAATAAACTTTATATCGTCATGATTGTTGTTTTGAGTAATATTAATATATCTTAAGAAACAAGATTGATCAATATTGTCAAAAACCCAAAAATACCCTTTTCTCATTACGACTCGACTGTATGTTATCCAAACTCCGTAATTGATCCGAGTAAGCTGTAGTACTGAACTAAAAACCCTAAAAATTATACTTTCCAAACTTGTCCAACAACGCTTAATATAATCCAAAGTGTTCATTTGACATGGACTTGGTAAATATTCTAATAGTACTGATTATGATATTACATATTAAGCTATATATAGGTTAATACTAAGAAAATACACAATAAATAGTATACAAGCCCGATTAATTTCACGAAAAATCTTATAGACTAAAAAAATTATGTAGTTTAGTTATTGATTATCGATTACACTAAATTGGCTATTATCTATTTTTATGAAAATAGCGGTTTTAGCTTGAAATTACGAAAAATTAAGGAAAATAAATAAATTTATGTGTGAGATAAATACTAAATGATCCAAATATCATTGTAAACATATAGAGCTCATTTCGTAATTTCATAAAAAACTAAATATTTCAATAATTCGGTAAAATTGGTAGTTTATTCAAAATAATTATAAAAAATTGTAAACATGAATATTTTCAAAAATTATTGTTATTGCAATCTAATACATTATATAGGTGTGTTATACAAAAATTTTGAGGTCAAAGTAACATTATTTAATATTTTGAAAATTTTATTTAAAATTTGTCTCAACAAAGCATGTTCTTAATCAAGTACCACAAATCAATGTTATTTTAAGAAAATAAAATTACCACATCAAAGTACATGTAAAATAACTTAGGAAAACCAAATTTCATAATTTTCTAATCTAATTTGTTATTTTTAGTGAATTAATGAATATCAGATAGTAAAATTTGACTCACCAGCGTATGGTGTTCCAACCACCCTTCGGTCACCACCCTATGCCGGCCCACTTTCTCTATCCACCACAACTTTAAGTCTCAAGTGACTCCTTGTCAAGTGGCTTATAGCCTTAAGAACCGTAATTCACCATATTTTCCTACTTTTTTTTTAATTTTTTTGAATTTTCTAAAATTATTTTCTTGTGTTTTTAGGTTCTCAAAATATTGTAAATGATGTTTGGACCCCTATTTATAGGTTTTAGAATTTTATGCATATAAAAAAGTAAAATTATACATGTCAATTTCACATTTCCTAGGCACCATATGTCATCTTCTCATTAACCAATTGTTGACTCATCATTTCTAATCGATACTAGCTTGACACATAATTTGGTGACTCATCCATCCAATTTTTTTTATTAATTTTCCATTATTTTACTTAATTTTAATAATTTATTATAATTACATGTATATATTTAATACATATAATGTATATCACATGTAATATATGTATATTATGTATAATTCAACTTCATTTATTATTTTTAAAAGTTAATTAAATTATCTTTAATATCTCCCTATATTTAAAATCTCGAATTTCTTGTTTTCAATAATTATTGACTTTTATCGATAAATTGGCGTTTTTCTTAAATTAATATTTTATATAGCTTATTTTGAGAAATTGACTTTACTCGAATGACTTCATTTAACGTTTCTAACTTTATTGTGAAGTTTAAAATAAAACGGATAACTTAATCGAGCGTCCTAAATTTAGGAGCTTAGATCCTGGGTTATTGAATTAGCTTGAAATCTTGAGATATTACATTGTAGCATCATTATTGTGCAATAAGAACTTATGTTAATGAAGCTTCGAAACAAGCACTCTAGTAGTCTTTAGCTAAAGTTCATCTTAACCACAACCGATGAGCTACCATAATGCAAGATGGCTCGATGTTAGAGCCCCATGCAGACAGCAAGTCCGAGCTCTCTACACTAATGACCGAGCATCAAAATCCTGTTAATGGAGAGCATTTTGAACTGGAGTTTAATTACACAAGTCAACTAACCAGTTGCTCATTCGCTGAGTTCAATCATTAAAAAATGATGCATGCAGCCTAGTCGAAACATAACACCTAAGTGGGCTTAATCGAAGGCCGACTTAAGTACATAGTATGCCAAGTTGAGCTAAGTTGTCCATGATTCATTGAGTAGCTCAACAACACTTTAATTGAGCTCCAAAACAGAAAGTTTATGAGCATTAATAGACTATTAAACCTAAAAAAGCTATATTTCAAAGTGTTCACTAATAATAGTAGTAGAGTAGCTGAGGTGCTCACTATATTACCAAGTTGCTAACAGTAAGACCTGAGCTCGAGCGATCACTAACTTATACACAAACCATGCGACAGCAGCTACTTATACGCTCAACAACATTAGCTGGCCACTCACCTACAATAGCAGCTCTTTAGCAACTGACAAAGCTAATTTGAGCCGACCAACAAGTCTTACCCGAATTGAATTCTAAAACAACCACTTACCCAAGCTCCATCCAAATGGCTATGGTATATTAAGCAACAAGTTCGAGTCGATCAACAAGCTACAAGCTACTCGTACATAAGTCGAACTGGCTACAGTTTACCGAGTAGCAAGTTTATGGTTGCAATAAGTTTAACCAAACTCCTCATGGCTATGCTGAGCTAAATTAGGTCCAACCAAACCTGAAACAATTCTAAGCTCTAGACACTTTTAGTCCATTGCCAACCTGAGCTTCCTTTCAATAAATAAGTGAGCTACTCTTAAGCATATGATTGGATGGGTCAAGCAAAATGGAGCTGAGAAAAACCTGATTTACAACAAACCTAAGCTCCTCCCATCTATATATTGAGCGAGTCAAACAATTTGCTAAGATGAACTAACAACGAAGCATCCGAGCCATTCTACCAAGCTGACAAAAGCATCTATCTAGTGCATTTTGCAAACAACTTAAGCCCTCCCAATACGCTTAAGTACAATCGAGTTCTTATTCTCGAAGCTTCTCATCTTAGATGCCGAGTAGATTAAAGATGCTCGAGCTCTAAGCTCCTTTGCTTTATTGCCGAAGTGAGCTCTTGAGCAACAAGACAGAGCAAATGCCAAGCTTAACATGAACACTCTCATAAAAAAGAATCAACTAATTCATGTTATGCTAGCAAGTTGCCTAATGCAAGGCTGAGCTGCCCATTTTATAAGCCATTACAACATGGCCGAGCATCTACTACATCATGACACATACTGAAATGAAAGCCCAAAGTTACAATCCATCCACATGCTAAACAATGTCGACCTTCAAGCTTAAATTCCAAGCTCTGGTCTCCTTTCACCCAAGCTCTTTATGATCAGTCAAGCTACTCCAGGATAGCCAAAATGTTGAGTTAATGACCAAATGTAGCTTCGAACAATAGCTCCCAATCGAGCTCCTTTCAATTAGAACTTGCTTTCTCAATCAACCACGAATAAGGCTAATAAGTCCACACATCGAGTAAGTAGACCATACCTACATGGTTGTAATACGGTACAACCTAACATAAATAATATCAAACTAAGCTAGTATGAGCTGTCGACCCACATGAAAAGAACTACCCAAGTGACTAAGCTACGTTTTAATACCCTTCTAACAATGGGTAATTTAAGTACAACCCATGTATCCGAGCTGGGTTCCCTTCCTCTTTCTCATTTGCATTGTAATAAATCATTTCTATTACATTCCCTTATATTTTCAAAAATACGAGCTATCTGCTTCATGCACAGTGCTCCAAGCATAATGATGCCTAGCAGAGACTTGGGATGGTTACAATACAAGCCTTGGGAGCCTTATTCGTACACCAACTCTCATTATTGAATCCTCAATAATGAAAGTAGGGGGCAAGAGGTGCTAGAAGGAGAACCCACTTGCTTCATCGCTCTAATTAGCATAAGTTATGATCGGCGTGGACAACCTATATGCTCTATTCACCTCTTTAGGCATCGTCAATTAGAACCCCATCGACTCAACCACATCGGGTAACCTCATTGATAGAACACTAATCTATACATCCAAGGAACTCCCTTCCTGCCTCTTCAGGCATCGTCAATTGGAACCCTACTGACTTGACCACATTAAGTAACCTCGTTGGTATGACACTAGTCCGTACACCAAGGAACTCCCTTCCTACCTCTTTAGGCATCGTCAGTTGGAGCCTCACCGACTTGATCACACTGGGTAACCTAGTTGATAGGACATTAGTCCGTACATCCGAGGAACTCCCCTTTCGCCTCTTTAAGTTTCGTCAGTTAAAACCCTACTGACTCTACCACACTGGGTAACCTTGTCAATAGGACATTAGTCCATACATTCGAGGAACTCCCCTCTTGCCTCTTCAAGCATCGTCAGTTGGAACTCTACTAACTCTACCACACCGAGTAATCTTATTGATAGGACACTAGTCCATACATTCGAAGAACTCCCCTCTCGCCTACCAACTCCACCATACTAGTTAACCTCATCGATAGGATAGTAATCCATACATCCGAAGAACTCCCCTCTCACCTCTTTAGACATTATTAGTTGGAATGCCACCAACGCAACCATGTTGAGTAACCTTGTCAATAGGACATTAGTTCATACATCCGAAGAACTCTCCTTTCGCCTCTTCAAGCATAGTCAATTGGAATGCCACCAACTAAACCACACTAAGTAACTTCCTCGATAGGACACTAGTCCATTTGTTTGAGGAACTCCCCTCTCCCCTCTTTAGGCATCGTCAGTTGGAACATTACTAACTTGACTACGCCGGGTAACCTCATCAATAAGACACTAGTCCATACATCTAAGGAACTCCCCTCATGCCTCTTCAGGCATTGTTAGTTGGAACTCCACCAACTTGACTACATCAGGTAACCTTATTGATAGGATATTAGTCCGTACATCCGAGGAACTCTCCCACCTCAACCGGCTTCCTTAGGCCCTACCTAGGCCTTTTCAAGCCTGCCTTGATCTCTACCTTTTTAGGGCATGCCTCTGTTTGGAGAATTGGGAGCCTATTCATGTGCTTACTCTCCTTACTGAGCTCCTTGACAATGAGAGTGAGGGAGGTAAGAGTTGATAGGCCTTTTTAGATATAGGCCTCCCAAGCTCAAACCGATAGGCTTAGAATGAAGGTCCAACTCTAATAGCTCAATTTAGATTCAACTTAACCTTATTCGCTATAAATAGGGGATGAGGCCTTTAAGTATGGGACTGTCTCTCCTCTCCTAAACCCCTTAAGGTTTTCACCCATAACTACCATGCTGACTTAGGCATCAGAGTAGCCATACTGAAGCACCCTTCGAATGCTACCTTTGTAGCCTCCTTCTTTTTGTCTTATAAGTGCCACACAACAAAACAAATCATCGTGATCTCTACCCACAAAATTTGAAGACAACAACTTGTATCTTGAATCTAGAGGTCAACTAACTTAGACAAATGATATTGAAAACTCTTTGTCAACTCATTTGAGTACGATTATGCATTTTTTTCATTCTTACTCTTCAAGGGACCTAAAAGATTTCTCTCTCAAATTAATGAGATAGACAAATTCCTTCACACATACTCATATTTCTCCATGTAGCCATATCCAATTACAATCTTATCATCATCCAATTAAAAATGCTAAAGAATTAAGTAAAAACATGGAAGTTACTATGTAGGAATATATAATGTCATCAGGTCAAAGTAGTAAAATAACACTACAACAAGTGGTACTTATCAAATTGATCAATGCAATACTATTACAGTGGGTCAATCTAATACAATGTATTCCTCCATGTATCTATACGTTATATTGATATCTCGTGTCCATAATTAATAAAATATGATTATCATTCAGCCAACGTACTAGTCTTAATTCATTATTGTTCCATATAATGAGTGAGTAGGGATAATTTATAATAATGTTCTCATCATCTTATTGTTTTACTATTAAAGACATGCACTTTAATGACACAAGGAAGAACAAATATTCAAGGAATCCTTTTATCATGTTAAAAGGCTGATAATAATGTGTACCATAAAATGACTCATATTATAAAGAAAAATAAATACTCAAATGACATAAAATCCATATGGCCTAAGGTACATCACCAGCAACAAACAATAAGGTTGATGATAAAATAACAAATTAATCTAAAATTGAAAAGTCACAATAATAGGATATAAGTGTACTTGGTTGATTTCTATTGGTTGATATTAAGCTTGAATTTTTCTTGATTTTCAATATTTTTCCTAACCCAACCTATATTGAACCCTATACCAATTTAATATAGATCATCAACTAAGGATTAAGAAAAACTTGGTTTTCTTTTTAATTTTGAGAACTTTTTGAAGTTCCTACTTAATCGGAGTGGGGAAAAAGAGTTAAGTTATAACCAATTACATAGATTGGTTATAACTTAGCTACTAGTCTTTGATAAAACTAGTTTTTGAAAAATGATTTGAAACCAAAGATTTTGGATTCGAAGGTTACCCTATTAAACCCTAATCAAGTGTCACTTTTAAC
Organism: Lumnitzera littorea; assembly: GCA_024138015.1. NCBI lineage: Eukaryota > Viridiplantae > Streptophyta > Magnoliopsida > Myrtales > Combretaceae > Lumnitzera > Lumnitzera littorea. Next base: position 76,585,552 of record JAMXBB010000011.1, read on the forward strand.
TTTTCAAAATTAAGTTTATCTTTTAAAATACCCTTTGTCGAGCTTGATTTTTCCGGATTATTATTATTTTCCTTAACCCGATTAATATTAAACCCTAACTTGTTTAATATTAACCATTGATTAAGAGTTAAGAAAAACTTAGTTTTCAAACACTTTTTGAAAATTTTTGGAGTTGCCACTCTACTAGAGTAGGGAAAAAGATGGTTAGATTAAATTGATTGGGTGCACCGATTTAACCTAACCACTAGTTCATTTGAAAAATCAATTTCTAAAAATGGCTATGAAAATTAGGAGATTGAATCCGGGGGTTACTCTTTTAAACCCTTACAGGTACTACTACTAACTTTTCGAATTTAAACTCATCTTTCAAAATTACCCTTTAAAATAAAATTTAATCACTAATTAACAAATTAGATTTTATTTTACTAAATTGAATAATTTAAGATAAAATGGAAAAAACAAGATTTTTTCACTTTTTACGTTACCCCAAAGATATCTATGTACTTACAAGTTGGGATTAAATGTACATAATTATTTTAGAAAATTTAACTGTGTTAGTTTTGCATTTTTATCAATTTTGTTTTTTCTTGAGAAAGAAAGGATCTTATTTGTTCATTTTGTGGAAATTTTTAAAAGGAATCTTAATTTTTGAAAAGGTCCATTTATTTTTATTTATTGGAAAAAAATCTAAGTGATAAAACTTATTTAAAAAATCCTAAAATACCTAATGTAACTTTCCATGAAATACACAACTACCCTAACTAGTATTTCTAACTATAGAAAAAATACTTATACCATGGAAAAAAGGCCCAATTATAGAAAAGAAACCTAAATCATAGAAAAAATGTCTAATTATAGAAAAGATGACTAAATCATGGAAAATATGCTTAATTATAGAAAAGAAGCCTAAATCATGATAAAGATGTCTAAATAATAGAAAACATGCCTAAAAAAAAGGTTTTAAATTGGTGTTTTAGTTTTGTAAAATTCTATAAGAAACCCTAAATCTAAAAAGAGTTTATTTATTTTATTAGAAAAAGGATTTTTCTAAGTGATAAAATTCATTTTGAAAACCAAGTTTCTAAGTAAAATTTTTTTAATTAAATTTCCCTTCCATTTTTATTAAGGAGAGAAAGAGAAAAAAATAAAAATAACAAATAAATTTGTAAAAACTTGATATGAAAAATGTTTTAAATCTTTTTTAATTATTTTTTTAATTTCATCTTTTTTTAAAGAAATAACTAATAAAATAAATAATAAAAGGAAAAATAAAACAATGTAAAATAAGAGGAAACAAAGAAGGTTGAACGAAGTCCTTGGTCAATAGAGTAAGGTTTGAATATGAATCTTAGGTCATGGATAAGGCAACTAGGTCGAAAGAGGAAGGAGAGCATAATAGAATGAAGGGCTCGAATGAGGATATTTTAAGGAGGTGATTGAAGTTTCATTGGTGGTGCTGAGTTGGCTTTTCATAGCTGTTTAAGTGGTGGTTAGAATTTAGTAGTTGAGGGTGGAGAGAGAAAGTGATGGTAGAGCTTGTTGGAGGCTATTTGAAGTAAAGCAAGTGTAGTTTTAGGGGTTTTTGGTGGTGGGCCAACATTTCTATCTGAAAACTACTAGAATATGGTGGTTTTAGAGAGAGAAAATGAAGCTTGTGTTTAGAGAGAGAAAGTTGTGAGAGTGTGTGTTTGAATGTCGAAGATTGATCGATTTAAGTTGCCTAAACCCCCTTTTATAGTTTTTAAGATCCACTTAAGCTTGGAAAGTAAAGGATGCTCATTAATTTGAAGATTTCAAATTTTGGTTATTGACCATCTTTGATTTCTAATTAATGGGTAGTGATAAGATTTGGATGAAAAAAAAATGTTCCTTGATCTTTGTTTTTGCTTGATATGCTTAGTAGATGTTTCAATTTTCATTAAAGAGATTCGAATCAAGCAAATCCATATCAAAGGAAAATTTACATATTTGAAGTTTTTCAAAATTCACGACTCATTTTGATGCTTGAAATGACTAAATTTGGTCATTCTTTTGATATAGATGCATATTATCCCAAGTGTGCTTCATGATTTTATCATTAATTTGTTGAAATCACAAGGAAAAAGGGATCAAAAGATGCCCAAAAGTGAGTTGTACTGGTTAAGAAAGTGCAAGAATCTTAGAGAAAGTCTGAGAAAAGGATGGAAAGTGAACATTATCAGCCCACTAAAGGTTGATACGTGTCCACATTGCCAACAAAAAAAATAAAAAAATCACCAACTGCATCTTTGAGGAATTAAACCCTATACCTTATGGATCTTTGGCATACACCCTTGCTAGCTATGTAGGTTTGTCCTGATTTAATTTGTACATAAAATTTTATTTAAAATAACATCAAACCTTAGATTTAAAACCGCTAATTTGATTTAGGCCTAATTAAAACCTATAGCGACTAACACTTAATAAATTAGAATTGTGATGATTTCTTCATGCAAGGCAAATGCACATATGTTAAGATTCATTTTTCAAATTACCTTTTCAACTAATTTTACAAGCTTTGGTTTCTTGATCATATGTTTAAATTGATTTTTTCGTAAATCACCTAATTTAAGTCCAATGAAAGCATCGTTTAAATCCATGATTAGCTTAAATCAATTTCATTTTTACGAACTAACAATATTTAAAACCAATCACTTTTTGAATATTAAATTTTCAGAAAAACTTAATATTCTCAAAAATTGCCCTTAACCGTTAAATTGTGCATGTGCATTTTAACTTTATTTGACCTTAAAAATGAGATGACCTTCTCTATATGACTCAATTACCATAAAATTGACCCGAGACATTTATTGCCTAAAAAAATTTTTTTTTTTTTACTTTTTTTTTTAATTTTTTAATATTTTCTATTTTTTTTAGTGAATTAAGACATTCTTTTTTTCCTATTCTAAAAATATATTACAAGGAGGCAAAAATGGGGTGTCTATATCCTTTTAATGATAATGCTTATTCACAAATAAATAAAAATTACATGTAGAAAATAAGAAATCAAAATGAAATTTACAAAAGCGAGAAAATTTTTTTACATGTTTTAAGGCGGCCCATAGTTTTCTACAAACGCACCCACTATTCCGAATTAGATTTCTATAATTCATTCATATAACTTTAATTTGTAGGTTTATTTTAATTTTGAAAAATTAGATAAGTTTACATCTCTTAGCCATTTTATTCTTTCTTGTTGAGAAAATTTTTTAAAAAGGATCCTAATTTTTTCAAGTGTTTATTTTTGGAAAAATTCTAAAGAGTCCTAATTTCAAAAGGAGTTAGTAAAAAATTTTACTTTGAAAACTAATTCTTCTAAGTGATAAAACTTATTTATTTATTTATTATTTTTCTAAGGACTTAATTGTACATTATGAAAAGAAAGAAAAGGAAACTTTTTTTTTTTTCCTTTTCTTTCTTTTCTTCTCATTTTTTAAAATATTTGATCCATCATTTTTTCTTTTTTTTTTCTTCATTCTTTTTTTTAAACATATTTGACAACAAAATAAAAAACAAATAAAAAATAAATACATGAAACAACATAGAATAAAAAGAGACGCTACACTTGGGTTGGATTAGCCGGAGCATGGGATGGGTTTGAATCTGGTCTTTGACACAAATCCAAGTTAAAGGGAAGGAAGAACAACAGTGCACCGAGTTGTTTTTGAGCAATCTACACACTAAAATGAAGGGGAAAGCTCATTTTCATGTGTAATTTTTTGGGAAATTAGGGGGTAGGTCAAGTGTGACAACCAATGGCGGTCATTTAGTGGTAGTTTGAAAACCACCTCATGGTGGTGGTAGTCGCCGAGCTTGGTGGTGATTGTTAGGGATGAAAAGACACTTGGGTCTTACATTTATGGGGGTGCTAAGTTTAGCAGTTGCATCAATTTTGCTTGACACGTGGTATTATCAAGATGGGAGTCGCAATGGTTAAGGTTTAGGACAAGGTAACTAGCGATGAAGCTAGGGGCTATGGTAAGCCATGAGAGCAGTCAGGTTGAGTTGCTATTAAGCTGCAGAAGCTAGGGTAATCGTTTTGTGGCTTGAAAAGCATTATAAGAGCCACAAACTTAAAGAGAGAGAAGGGCCACGATGGGGAGGCTAGAGAGAGAGTGTGTGTCAAATAGGTTGTATGAGTGTGATTTTAAGTGAATTCGATGATGGAACAATGTCTAGAGGCTACTATTTATACTTGTCAAGCTTGAATCAAGCTTAACAAGTACTTTAATGGTGGATTTGATATTGACCATTTAGCTCGTGGTGATCTTTGTTCTTGAGGAAAGTGCGAGATTTCGGTGATTTTTGAATCGAAAGTATACTGTACTTGCTTCTAAAATTGAGTAGAAACCTCATTTGTTTCTCAAGTTGATCAAATTCAAACGATTAAAGCAAAAGCTAGAATCTTTGGTATTTGACTTTCCATGATTTTCAAGTAGACCTTTCAAAGACAAAATGGATGAATTTAGACTCAAACTTATGTGCTATTTGAAGCATCCCAAGTGATCATAATTTTACCATTAATTTGATGAAATCATAGAGAAAATTTGACCAACAATGGTTGAGATGTGGTCCATCTAGATAGAGGAAATGCAAGAAAACGAAGGAAAATGAAGGAAAGGGATGGAAAAGAAACGTGTTGGCCAATGATGGGCCAACACGTGACACTTGGTAAGAGAAGAAACTGAAAAATGTAGTCTAGCGCTTGTAGTGAGTTCTGAAACCAGGTCCTCCATCTCTCTTTCATTGTAAGTCCAAATGCTAAACTAGATGGTTGTTAGCTCATGCCCTATTAATCTTTGTAACTAAACTTTATTTAAGCTATAAGACCACCTAAAATTACTCAAATAGAAAATAAACTAAACCAAACCCATTGACCCCAACATAACTCTAAGCTCTTATTTTCTTACAAACTAGTTTTCCAAAAGTACTTTATTTTTCTTAAAATATATTTTCTAATTTTTTTTCATTTTTCAAATTTTTTAAAAATTTTCTATACTTTTTTTTTTCTTAAATTAGGACCCTTTTCTTTATTCTAAAAAATTAAAAAATTCTAAAATTACATGAGAGTAAAAATGGGGCATCTACAGTTACCTCTTTTTATAGTGAAATTTAAGTAAAACTTTACTATAAGAACAAAAAGAAACACCATTTTTAACCTTGGGGGTATACTTTCCCTAAGTAGCACTATAAAAAGCTGGCTAACCTAAGTTTCGACCTACTAGGGATTTGGTGAATAGTAAGAGAAAAAGTAGGTGCTCCATGACCAAACTGAGACTTAAGAGTGGGTTTTTCAAAGAGGTGTAGCGTCCTAATAGCTGGCTACAACCTTATAAAGTTCTTAAAGAAAGGGAAGCGGTTCAAGACCCTAAAAGCAACATTAAGTGAATGGTAGTGCCTTAAGAGCTAATAAGAACCCATAAAGGAGGGTAGTGCCCTGTAAGCTGGCAAGAACCCTAAAATGATACTGAATAGCGAGTAGTACCATATGAGCTGGCTAACCTAAGTAGGAGTACGTCTAGAGGACTAGCAACCCTAAATGAGAATCAATTTCGAAAAACCTAGCCGTACTCCTTTAAGATAACTAACTTAGGTAGGAGCATATCTAAGGGACTAGCAACCCTAAATGAGAGTCGATTTCAGAAAACCTAGTCGTACTCCTTTAGTCTAACTAACCTAGGCGGGAGCATCTCTAAGGGACTAGCAGCCCTAAATAAGAATCGATCTAGAAAACCTAGCCGTACTCCTTTAGGCTGACTAACCTAGGTGGAAGCGTCTCTGAGGTATTAACAACCCTAAATTGGAATCGATTTAGAAAACTCAGTCGAGCTCCTCTAAGCTTACTAACTTAGGTAGAGGCATCTTTATGGAACTAACAACCCTAAATAAGAAATCGATATGAAATCTCATCATACTTCTTTGAGCTAACTGACATAGGTGGGAATGACTCTAGGGAATTAGCAACACTAACTGATAAGTTGATATGGAACTTAGTTATACACTTTAGAGCTGACTAAACTAGATAGGAACGTTTCTAAGGAATTAGCAACCCTAACTGATAAGTCGATATAGAGCTTAGTCATTCTCTTTTGAGCTTACTAAATTAGGCGGAAGCGTCTTTAGGGTACTAACAATCCTAACTGAGAAATTGATATGGAACCTAGTCATGTTCCTCTAAGCTGACTAAATTATGCTTAGAAAGAACTTTCTAAGCTTGTTAAATCCTGAAAGCTGGTTGGAATGGTGGAATGCACCTTATAGGCTGGTTAAGACTTTTAAGAAAGATTAATGAAAGAGAAGCGCCTAATAGGCTAACTAAAACCATAAGAGAAACTAGTGAAGGGAAGTCCCTTATAGGCTTACTGAAACCTTAAGAGAAAAGAGAAGCATCATATGGGCTTGCTAAAACCCTAAAGAGAGATGAGTCAAGACAATACTCTAGGAGATAGCTAGAACCTTAAAGGAGATATGTGTCGGGACAACATTAAATGAGTTGGATAAAACCCTAAAGGATATGTGAGTCGGGATAGTGCTCCTATGAGTTGGCTAGAACCTTAAAGACTTGTTGAAAAAATAGGATAACTGACGAGATAGTGCTCCTTAATCTAGCTAGAACCTTAAAAGAGGATGTGAGACGAGTCAACACTCCTTAAGTTGGCTAGAACCCTAAAAGAAGATGTGAGATGAGCCAATGCTCCTTAAGATGGATCGCTCCCTAAAAGAGAACTTGAGATAGGCCAGTACTACTTAAGTTGGCTAGAATCCTAAAAGAGAATGACAAAGGGTAAGCACCTTAAGGGCACTTTAAAACCTTAAGAGAAATTAGTAAAGAGAAAATGCCTTATAGGCTTGCTAAAACCCTAAGAATAAACATGTGAAACGGACGCGCCTTATAGGTTGGTTAAGTCCCCTAAAGGAAAATATGTGAAAGGGAAGTGCCTTATGGGCTAAGTAAGTCCTTATATGACAATTGAAGAAGCAAAACTAGGGATCTAACCAATTTGAAAAACAAAAAACTCTTGACTTGAAAAACTTATGATGAAAAAGGTATTAGGGATAAGGCCCCTTGCTTTGAGAGAAAGTCAATGGACATCAATCATGAGGTAAGCTACATCAAGGATAATGATTTAAACTATTATGGTCAACTTAAAAAGTGTAACTACATTGGAAAGAAGTAGGTGAAATGAATTGAAAGTTTGGCCACTCGAGCTCGATATGGATTTGAAAATGGATGAAAAAACTTATAACAAGCCTCTACTTTCTCTCTCTCCTTTTTCTTTCTTCTTTTGTCTCTTTTTCTTTTTTTTTTTGTCTTTTTTTTTAAAGTTTGCTAATGGGTTCAAATTCTTATTTAAGAAGTAGGTGATATAACCATCATCTTCCTTAGTAACCATGTACGGCATCTCATATTCTTCTTAGTTTCTAAAAATGTCTCCTAACCCTAATGCTGAGCTCCCCGGTAGAGGCTTGTGATTTTAAACATTCCTTTCACAAGGAAAAGTTAACTCATGATTAGTTTAGTTAAAGAGGAATTTCTTGCTCACTCTCGGTATAGATTTCACTCTTGACTACTGTTCTAGAAATTATAGTTTAATTTGCAGGTGATACGCTTTAATCAATATGTTAGGCCTTTCTCAATTCAATATTGTGAATTAGACTTTTGGTTAAATGGTTTTAAAAGGGATTAATGAGAGGGCCCATTTGAAAAAAAATATTTTTATCCAACTCGAGTGTACAAGTCAAGAACCTTTGGGAAAAACTAGATATGTGCTTACTCTAGTTCCGAAAACAATTTTTATTTAGGATAAATTATTCCTTATTATCAGAAGAACTTAAGTATAGGTAGTATTGTGGATGGTAAGGCCTTATGCTTGTGATTTAGGATGGGTAAGGGGGTTTTGTGTTTCTGATTTGAGATGGATATGTTGGCTTTGTGTTTTTAGGTTAAGAATATAACTTAGGGCCTCACGTTTTTGGAGCATTTTGGTTAAGGTTGTTCTCTTGCATATAAGCCTATTTTTTAAGCCTTTCTTTTTTTTTTTCTTTTTTTCTTCTCTTCTTCTTTTCTCTCTCTTTTTTAATTACTTTGCCCCATTATTTCTTACTCTTCTCTCTTTTCTTTGGCCTTAAGAGTGATTATCTTTATTGCTGAGTTTTTGTCTTTAAGAGATTCAAGGCTCTAAATCCATGGATTCCTAGTATATGGGCTTAGGCAAGGTATGAGTAAGCTTAGGGCGTTTGAAATGAAGTTGGCTCTTCTTCATTTCAAAGAAAATAGTTTATCAAAAATAGAAATCATCTTTGAATTAATGATATTGAAGTCGGCATAAACTAATTTTATCCTTCTCTCCTAATCAATAACCCTAACCTCCGAATTACCTTAGTATAGAATGGTTCTTGATAGGGTTTAAATTTGAAAATTCTCTAAGTCGATTCAAATGGATTAGTAAAGGTAATTGTGTTTAGGATTTAAGAATGAATGCCTAACTTCATTTTAATCTACATATCAAATTCAAAATCGACCTCATTTAAGGAATGAGTCTAAAGTATTCTGACCATGATGTCACTCACCACTCAAATCGTATAAGGGTTGAGGTGTAGGATATAGTTTATCTCTTTTCATTCTAAACCTTTTAAAAGTGAGTTATTGATTCTTTAGGTAGGAACCTATATTGATTTGCCTCAAGGTAAAGATTAACTCTGTCCCTTGATTTCTCGAAACATGCCCTTTTTAAAATTAAATTTTAAAGTCCAAATTCCTTAGACCTTTTCAAAATTAAAATTTCCTTGGCTTTCTATTTTTCGGGCCCAACTCAATCCAACTTGATTTAGCACAATAACCTACTTAATAAATCCTAACTCTATTAACTAAAGTTCCACTTTATATCGGATTGGACTAAATAATATTTTAACGTAGCTTGATCTTTTAACATCTTAAAATTTACCAAATTGAATGCATACCATTATTCGACTCGACTCTGAATGACTCGAATTGAATCAATACGACTAGACACTTTATTATTTTTTATCATTATTATCATTTAATTGTATTTTTTTATTTAACTTTATTTTTTATTTTTATATTTATTTATTATTTTTTTAACCTGACTCAAATAAAATGATAAAAATGAGGTATCTACAGCTGCGTCTTTTTGTAGTGAAGTTTGATTAGAACTTTACTATAAAAACAAAAGAGATACTCATTTTTATGAAACTTTACTTTGAACTAATAGAATAAGGATTACTGAATGGTTAGCTAAGTTATGTTTTATCTTAAAGGAAGATATCGACTTGAAAGGTCGATGTAAAGGAGAATACCCTATCTTGAAAAGGGCAAGGCAAAGGAATGAGAAACCTATCTTTGAAAGGATGAGACAAAGGAATGAAAAGTCCATCTTGAACGGACGGCACAAAGAATAAGAAACTAAGATGCCTACCTTAAAGGATAGGGCTAAAGATTTAAGGCATCTATCTTGAAAAGATAGGGTAAAAAACAGGAGGCCCATCTTGAAAGAACTAGGTAAAGAGAGCTTGTCTTGAAGGATAGGATAGGAAGGATAGGGTTAAAGATTTAAGGTGCATATCTTAGAAGGATAGGGCTAAAGATTTAGGATGCTTATTATGAAAGGATAAGGCAAAAAAATGGAGGCACGTCTTGAAAAGATAGGGCAAAGTGAGCTTGTCTTGAAAGATAGTGCAACTGATAGGGTACTCATTTTGAAAAGATAGGGCAAAAACCACTAGGAGTCAATTAACTTGTTTTGGTTTAGTAAATGACTCGAAGATGATAGATCTCTTCGAAATTTCAAAAAATATCTTAATTCTCCTAAATATCTCCTTCAAGGAATTTAGGATCATTTTACCTAGGAATGGAGAACTTCGCAAATAGCAATCAATCACCATACCTTACATTGACTCTCGATATTCACTCATTCAAATAGCAGAATATCACCAAAGTATTGTACTTGCTTCTCTTCTTTCTTTTCGGAATAAGGTCTTTCTCATGAATGAAACCTTTTGCTAGTGAGTCTTTTAACCGTACCATGCTCATGTCTTAATTCTTCTTTTGTTGTCACTAAGTCTTAATTTTTACCTCTCTATGATTCTTGAAAAATAAATCTCTTTTCGAAAAACTAGATTAAATCATTAAGAACATTCAATTTCAATTTATTTGGTGACTCAAATTCATTAGTAAGTATTTGGTGTTTAAGTGTATGAGGCTAAGAAATATGGTATACAAGGATTTATTGGTGGAGTTTTTGTCGGTCAATGACCATCCAAATTTGAGAACATTCATAGATATCCACTTTACTCGTAAACAATGAAAAATTAACCACAAACAATTCCTAAGAAAAATTAGAATCTTTATTGAACTCAACTTTCACGGATAATACAAATTAACAGCATCTGAATTCATAGGTCCCCTTAATTCTAGGCCATCCATTTTCATTAATATTAATGCAGCTCCCGATAATACCTTTTTTATCATATAAGGGCCTTCATAATTCGGAGCAAATTTTTCCTTAAGGTCTTTTACATTTGGCGAGACTTTCTTTAACACCAAATCTCCTTCCTTAAAGTACCTTGAGTGCACTTTCTTATTAAATGCTCGGATCATTCGCTGTTCATAACAGTAACCATGACATAACGTTGTAAGCTTCCTTTCATTTAGGAGGTTCAAATGCTCCATTCACTTCTTCACCTACTATGTTTCATTGATCTGAATTTCTGCCAACACATAGAATGAAGGCATTTCTACTTCCACCGGCAGTATTGCTTTAGTTCCTTATATTAATGAATAAGGTGTTATACCTGTTAAGGTTGTAATTGAGGTTCTGTTAGCCATAAGAGCAAAGGGGAACATCTCATGCCAGTCTCTATAAGTGATGGCCATCTTCTTAATGATTCTCTTGATATTCTTATTAGCAGCTTCAACTAGTTCATTCATCTAAGGTTGATACGGAGTATAGTTTCTATGATTGATCTTAAATTGGTTGCATACTTTGGCCATCAGCTTGTTCAAATTTGACCTATTATCCATAATAATAGACTCGAGTACACCATATCTTGCAATGATATCTCTTTTTAAAAATCTAACTACCACTCCTTTAGTCACCATAGCATACAATACTGCTTCTACTTACTTGGTAAAATAATCAATCATGATTAGAATGAATTTGTACTTATTTAAAGCTATTGGCAAAATTGGACCAATCATATTCATTCCTTACATTGAGAAAGGCTAAGGAGCCAACAACACATGTAATTCTTGGGGATGAGGGTTGATTTTATTAGTATATACCTGACATAAACAACAATGCCTTATGTGCTTGATACAGTTTGATTCCATTGTTATCCAAAAATGACCCATCCTCATAATTTCCTTGGCTAACATGTACCCACTCATATAAGGACTGCAAACTCCCTCATGTACTTCTTTCATTAATTTCTCGAGTTATTCTTCATCTACACACCGAAGCAATGTTGTATTTGGTGATCTTTTGTATAACATAACTCCACTTAATAGGAAATAAGCAGCTAATCTCCTTAAGGCTTTTCTATTTTTTTCATCAGCTTCATTAGGAAACTCATTTGTTTGAAGTAACTTTTTTATATCATAATACCAAGGCTTCTCCAGTCCCTTCTTTTCAATGGTCAAGCCAAAAGCCAACCTTTCCTTTACTTCAATCTTTAGGGGTTGAATTTCTATCACATCCGTAACTTTCACCATTGATGCTAACGTAGCAAGTGCATCGGTAAATTGATTCTAGGTTCTTGAAATGTAAGTGAATGAAATTTCTTGGAATTTTTCGATCAGCTTGCTTAAATGCTCATGATAAGGTATCAGCTTCTCATCTTTCATCTTATATTCTCCCAGGATCTAAAGAATTATAAGAGAGGAATCTCCATATACTTTAAGCCTCTATATTCCCATGTCTAGCGCCATTTTGAGCCTCAAAATGCAAGCCTCTTATTCTACTATATTGTTCGTATATGGAAATGCTAACCTTGCTACTATAGGGAAATGATTACCCTCAGGTGATGCCAATACTACTCTTATCCCACATTCGAACACATTGGCTGCTCTATTAAAATATATTCTCCATTCTAATTCTCACCACTCAATTCATTAGTCACCATCACATTTTCGTCAAGAAATTGAGCTTTTAAACCATCATTTTCATCTTCTAATAGATATTTTGCCAATTGATTGGCTACTGCCTGCCCTTTGACTGAACTCTAACTTACATACTTGATATCAAACTCAAAGAGCAACATCTGCCACTTTGATATTCTCCCGATCAATGTCGGCTTTTCTACTACGTACCTCAATAGGTTATGTTTTGTCAAGATATCCACTAAGTAATAGAGAGTATATTGCCTAAGCCTGTAGATCACTCATACTAAGGCACAACATGTTTTTTCGACTTCTGAGTATTTCTATTTGTCTTCTGTAAACTTCTTGCTCAAGTAATATATAGGATGTTATTTTATACCCATTTCATCTTTTTACCCTAACATACATCCTATTGATTCAAGGAAGATCATCAAGAATAGAATTAATAGCCATCTTGGTATAGGAGTAACCAGTACTGGAGGACTCATGAAATACTCCTTGATTTCAGCAAATGCTTGCTCACATTCTTCATCCTATTCTATCGTTGTATTCTTCCTCAAAACTTTGAATAATGGCTTGCATTTATCAGTTAGCTGCGATATAAACCGAGCAATGTAATTTAACCTCCCCAACAGTCTCCGTACTTCTTTTACAGTCTTTAATGCAAGCATATTTACGATTGCCTTAACTTTGTTTAGGTCGACTTCGATTCCTTTTCTACTGACTATAAAACCCAACAATTTGCTCGAAGTTACTCTAAAGGTGCACTTTTCTGGATTCAACTTCAGTTGAAACTTTCTCATCCACTCAAATAGTTTACGCAAAATATCAACATGATTCTCATCCTTTTTAGATTTGGCGATTATATCATCTACATAAACTTCAATTTCTTGGTGCATCATGTCATGAAACAAGGTAACCATAGTACGTTGATAAGTTGCCCTAACGTTCTTCGATCCGAAAGACATTACGTGATAACAAAATGTTCCCTAAGTGGTAACAAAAGTAGTTTTGATTTTATCTTCTTCTTCTTCATCTTGATTTGATTGTATCTTAAGAAACCATCCATAAATGAGAAAAGATGATTTCTAACTATATTGTCCATCAATATTTCAATGTGTGGTAAAGGGAAGTTATCCTTAGGTGTCACTTGGTTTAAATCATGAAAGTCCACACATACCCTAACTTTCCCATTTTCTTCAGTACTGGCACCACATTGGTTACCCATTCAGGGTAATCTAACACTTCTATGACTTTTAGTAATTTATTCACTTCTTCTTTTATTTTAAGGAGTATATTTGGCCTAAACCACCTAAGCTTTTGCCTTTTAGGTTTAATATCTTCTTTTGTTGATAACTTGTGAACTACGATGGGTGAATCCAGAACAAGCATGTCTTTATAGGACTATGTGAATTTGTCCAGGTATTTTGATGATAATTGTGATAACTTCTACTTCTAATCATTCGCCAAATTACCCCCAATTTTTAAGTTTCGTAGATTCTCTTCCATCCCCAAGTTAATCACAACTATTAGTTCATCAATAATTACTCTCCCTTGTTCAAATTGACACCAACTCTCTTATATTTCGCTTGGAGTTTCAATATCATCTCCGATGTTTGACCTAGTAAGGCCAAAGGTGATATTAGTGTGTTCATCGTTTACAAGTGCGAGATATCCATTATGTTCATTGTTTTATCGGATCTGAAGAGTAAAGAAAAAGGCAAAAGGATAACAAGTAAATAATGAAGAATTGAAAGAAAGAAACTAATTTTATTGAATGAATTCAAATTGTCTAAAAGAAAAGGGTCTGACTAATCAGACTAATTGTTGAATTGAATGCTCCTAATTGATCTAATATTGCTTTTCTAAAGAGACCTATTAACAGGAATGGAAAACCAATTGCATAAGGAAACTAGGACGCTAATATCTTTCTTTTCATATGGACTAATGCAACATTATTGAGCCAAAGCCTTGGATAAACTGACTACTTTGGGTTCTCAAACACAAGCTGGTACTAGGAATGTCTGGAAAATTCATATGAGTATGGTATAGCTAATCTCCTCTCTTGCCTTTGGTTTTGGCCTTCATTTCTTGGATCTCTTCTTTAGTAGGCTCATATTCAAGCCTGAACGTTCCAATATGTTGCTTAGGCTGTTTCGAACGACCCTGTGCCCCTTATCTTGATACTTTAATCATGCTAACCTCATAAAAAATTTGCAATCCTGGTTCCTCCAACTCTTTATGCTCAATATATGGAATAACTGTCTCTTTGTAAATATCATAGTCTTGCTCTCCAAGAATAGTGACCAACTACCCATCGGCTATGAATTTCACCTTTTGATGTAGACTAGATGGAATTGCCCCTGCTGAGTGAATCCATAGCCTTCCTAATAAAAGATTGAAAGTTCGAGTTATATTTAGGACTTGAAATGGAATAATGAACATCTATAGACCGATCTCAACCTACAGCCCAATTTCTCCAAGTATCTCCATCTTTGATCCATCAAAAGCCCTTACTGAAATCGAGTTAGGTTTTATTTTAGTCAAATCTATTCTAAGAAAATTCAGTGTCTCCAGTGGACATACATTTAGTAAGAACCCATTATCAATCAGTACCCGAGTGACCACTTTCCCTGTACACTTAACTATTATGAAAATGGGCTTTATGTGCCAGTCTCCTTTGCCTAGCTCATCCAGTGAGAATAAAATCTAATCCATTGCAAATATTGAATTAACCGCCAATCCCAACTTTTCAATGGAAATCCCTTCAAGTACTTTGACATCTTTTAGAATTTTGATTAAAGCTTCCTATTAAGTATCCGATGATAATAGTAAGCCCATTAAGGAGATTTGGGCTTGTACTTTAGCTAGCTGATCCATAATCTTGTACTCACTAACTTTCATTATCTTCTTAGCAACATTCTAATCTTTCCCATCAGTATCTTCAAAGATCCTTTGAGAAGCCTCTTCCACAGTATTCTTCCTCTTGACCTCTTCATTCTGGTCATAAACTCGTCCTGAGTGAGCAAAACCGACCACAGGTGATGAGGACCTGGTTGTCTGATTCACCGTTTGGTAATCTAAAGAGACTGCTTGGTAATATTCTAGGGCTATTATAACATTAAAAGTAATTTTCTTAGGCTTACCCAATTCTTTAACATTCTCGGTTTTCTAATCATCCAAACATCTCAGCTATCTTCTTGGCTTCTATAATAAGCTTATCTTCTTCCTCAAATTCGAAACTCTATCCAATGGGTGGTTTATCAGCATATATGGTGGGTGAACCAGTGTAATTGACTAAATACTCAAACTTTCTTAATGGCTCCCTTAGGGTATCAACTGTTAGATCTCTGGCTTCATACCTTTCTCTAAGCTCCTTCTTAATACATCTCTTTTGTGGTTTTGGAACCGTCATAGCCATAATGTTAGCTTTCTTTATCTTTCCATCCTTCAACAATTGATATATTACTGGTCTAGTCCAATTTCTATTTCTGAGATTCATATTCTGCAAGTGTCCGACTTGCCTTAGATTCTAAGCTACCTCTTCAATAGTGATGGGGAGACTATCTAGATCAATTCTTGGTTTAGCTACTTCAATGATGATCATGTTGATTGTACGCCTACGATCCAGTAGAGGATTATTACTGACGTTAGGATTAGGAGTCTGAATGAAGTCCAATTAAACTAATTTAGCATCAGTAAGATCTTGGATCTTATGTATGAGTCTCTAGCACTAGTTCATAAAATGCCTCACTTGCCCTAAATGATAATTACAACGAAGCTATAGGTTGTATTTTCTCAATCTTTGTCCTTCCTTCGGTATTTCAAATGTCAAGAGATTCTCCTTTCTTAGTTGTGTAAAAACTTAGCTTAAAGGAATGGGGATATGAGTAAACTATCTCATTTGTTGGCAGTTATTCTAACTCAAATTCGGTGGGGGATTAGATCTTCCTGTTATGGATATTGGTACTGTAGGTCTAATAAGGTTGCCGATATTGACAACATTTACAGTAGCTTCTTTGGCTTTGTTTGAGAATCTCATAGGAGGCGTCTTCTTCTCAGTTGCTTCAGGATTAGAGAGCCTTCTAGTAGCGATAACTTCCTCAATTCGGTATCTTAAGGCCATGATCTTTGCAAAGTTAGAGGCAGGGTGACCTACCAAATGTTGGTAGTATGGGCTTCCGAGAGTGTTGATAAAGGAAAATGTCAGATCTTTTTCTGTTAAGGGTAGAGTCACCTTAGCTGCCATGCCTCTCCATCTCTGAGTATACTCCTTAAAACTTTCATTTGGCTTCTTTCGTAGATTATTCAAATCCTACATGAATGGGGTCACCTTGATATTGAACTTATATCAGTTGTAGAAAGCCCTGGCTAACTTATCCCATGAATCGATCTCATTCGAGTCCAATTAGGCATGCCAAGTTAAGGCAGGCCTAGTTAAGCTATCATGAAATGTTTGAACCATCATCTTGTCATACTTCGTGTATTTTCCCATTTTTCTAATGTACAACCTAATGTGAAGCTTCAGGTAGCCGGTTCCATCATATTTCTCGAATTTTGGAATTTTAAACTTTTTCAAGAAATCATCATCTTCATACGTCGGTAAATTAATCATTCCCATTTGCTCAAGCCCGTTAACCATTTCTAGGGTTTTCATCTTTTCAGTCAACTTCTGTATAAAGTTCATTTCTATCTCTCAGTGTTTTTCCTCCATCTCCTTCCTCCATGTCTCAGCATTGGGGACTGATTCTATATCTTCCAATTCAAGGGGAGGGGTTGCTTCTGCATTTTGATTCGAGTTAAATTGAGACGCTTACTTGTCATTGAGAATTCTAATAACCCGAGTGAGAGCTTGGATTTGTTTGATCATCTTGTTCATGTTTTCTTCTAGGGTTGCGATTCTTGGGTCAGGCTTAGTTTGACCAATGTTTTTATTACCCTGAGTTGACATTCTTGCTTCGGAACGAGCAAATATCAGGCTTCTAACTGAGTCTGTTTGCTTGGTCACTATCTTTAAAATCCTATGAAAACCCAAGTTTTAGACATTTTTATGAACTAATTTTTTTTTTGTCTTTTTTTTTTTATTGTTTGCTTCCATTTTTTTTTTCGTTTTTTTGGTTGTTTAAAGCATCTATCAAAGGCAAGAAATAAAAATGAGTAAATGACTACCCAATCAATAAAGGTTTTCATTTAATGAAGTTGCAAATTTATTAATAATCATAAAATCCAACCTACACAATGAACTAAAAGAAAAGGAAAGAAAAGAAAAGAAAAAAATAAACTCTTAACTAATCTTTCTAAAAAATAAAATCCTTTATCTATAAGAGCTGACAAATCTAGTTAGGATGGGCTTCATCGACTTCTCTCGTTAGCTTTCAGATTGTAGCATCTCTTTCTCCAATCTTACTCCTTAGGAATTGGTTTTCTTCCAACAACCTCCCATTATCTATTTTTAATTCTTCAATGATTCTTTTGCATTCTTGGAACTAAGCTTCAACTCTAGCTCGTATGGTGTCTTTATAGGCTTGCTCGGTAGGTGAAAGGTATTCTAGCTCTAGCTCATATCTGAATATCTTTGGAGATTCATATCGTATCTTTTTAGTCTTCTCCAGCTGATCATAAAAAAACTACTTAATAGCCTGGTATTCTCTAACTTTGCCCCTCAAAGTTCCTATGTTGACTACCTTCTTGACTTCCCTCCGTTCCCATAGCTTCATAAGTTTTGCTAGTCATTGAATGAGAGTAGCAATGGGTAAACAAGGATCTTGATAATTCATTATGACATCATACAAGGAGTCTCTGTATGCTATCTCTTGAAGGGACCCAACTGTTTGGTGACACAAGCTAGGAAATACCCTGTACAACCCGTAATACCAATAAGAGGGACCCCTACATAATCGATGCACCCTAGGATGGCTTAAGTGCAGTTGCTTCACCTAGCTGTCCACATAAAATTCATCGGTTGCATCTTACTTATAACTAATTCCTATCCTTTAAACTAAGCTTCTTCTAGTACCTTAAGGTGAATAGAGTCATCGATCAAATTTACATTTTTAAGTAGGGACACTTTGAGAAGGCTCCCTCCATACCCTTATGTTTGATTGAGAAACCATACAATAAGAATTGTAAGGTTAGCTGCAAAGTACCTATGCCCTTGCTTCCTTAAATGGGTGAGTGTCCTGAATTATTCTACCAAAAACATCGGTATATAGGATTTACCAACTAAGAATTGGGTTACTAGCTCAACTATCTTATAATGGACTTAATCGTACCTGACAAGAAATAGCACTGTCTTGAATATTGCTACAATAAAAGCATTTACCCTCTTCTCAGCTCATGATTCACATCCTCCATAAAAGATTTGATGATGTTTTTGATAGGCATCTGAGCTTGAAAACCATCCTATCAGCCTTAAAATACTAAGACATTTCTTGCCATTTGAAGATAAAGAAGGGTGCTAGGGCTACCTTTTTGACTCCTAGCAAAGTCATGAAGGCTTTCTCAGGTTGGATTCTAAGATCTAGGATAGTTATGCCTACTTCTAGAGGCAGAGTACTAAGTAATTGTGAGTACTCTTCTAAAGTAGGTGTCAACACATGTGAGCCGAACTTGAAAGCTATAGATTCTGGATCCCGATAATGGACAAGGGCTTAAATTAGAGGCCAATGAAGTTGGACTCACATGAGAGATATGACCGGCCCGATCTTCTTACAAATGTAATCTTGCTTTGTGGGTGGAAACTAATTTAACCAATCTTTCAATATAGCCTCGCAGAAAGAGTACTTATCCAATTACACCTCATGGATGGGCTCAGGACTGACACTACTTTGACTTTCCATATCTAATACATAAAACATGAAAGGACACGATTATTTACAATAAAACTAATAAATTTAAAAAGGCTACATATAATATTAATAATTTTGTAGCTTCAATTTTTTTTTTTAAATTTCGCAACCTTTTACTCACTAAGAGACGATAAAAATAAAACACATATAATATAAGAAATAAAACTAATCACATAGAAACAAGCATAAAAAAAAAGTCAAATATATAAAAAAAAATACAGTATACTACAAACACATATAATGCAATAAAGGTTGGTAATTAATAAGTTATTGGAATTATTATAAACTTGTGGTTAATGAGTACCCTTATATATAAGTAAATTCAAAATAAGGTTTAAAAAGAAATGAAGCTCTGGAATACTTATGTATAAGGATTACTAATTTTTTTTTAATTTCCCCTTTTTTTAAGAAAGATCGACGAACGGACCGCAGATTAATTAAGCTTTTCTTATAATTTAAAAATGACTACTGCTTTTTCAAAAGGACTAATTTGGGAGGATGGGGTCTTTAGGTTTCGAGCTCTGTAGCTTCAAGGATTTCCAAAGAAAAACCTAGTGGATTATATCGAAGCCTAAGTGAGCTTGCATATCATCGCCAGGCAAGGGTAAAGACCCCAGCGACCTGAGGGTTACACAATGGCGGCACATCTTAAGTTTCTAAGGTGACCTAAGTTTGACTACATTTAAGTATGCAAATGATTGTCAATAAATAAACCCCAACCCCTCCACCCACCCCCTAAATCCCCAGTTAAGGCCCATTGAGCCAGGTTTTTTCTTAAGGCCTACATTACTAAAAATCAGTTAGTCCAACTATAATATAATAAAATAAAAATAATACAAAAAACCCATCAATTAATTTTTTAATTTTTATACCCCTAACCTACTAAGCATCCCTAAGGGAGCTGCCAATTCTATTGAACCCTATTTCATTTTTCCTTAATTTAACTTATATTAAGCTTAACCCTCTTAATACAGATTACTCGACATAAGAAAAATGTTTCAAAAAAAATTGGAGTTGCTAACCAGTTTAACTAATAAAAGGTAAAATTAAGGTTTTCGAGTAGGAAAACCTAAATTTAGCTACCAATTCGTGGATTTTCTTAAAAATAATTTGAGAAAAGTAACTAGAAAAAACTAAATTCGAGGGTTAACCTATTAAGACTAAATCATCATATAAAAAAAAAAAATTAATGGGCTTTATTTTATATTTTTTTTCTAGAAATACTAAGATATATACAAAATATAACTAAAATAATTTTTTTTAATTTTTTTATTAGGAATATTTCAAGCAAAAGGAAAAAAAAAATTTCTTTTTATTTTTTTATACTATTGCTCTAAAGGTACTAATGTATCCGCTAGTCAAGATCAAACCAATGTAATTCTTTTTTATAAAATATTCAATTGATGGATTCTTTTTAGATTTGAAAATTGAGCCAGATTTATATTTATTCAACCATTTATTTTTAAAAAAAAAAACCCTAAAAGATTTAATTTCACCAATCTATTTTTTTTATATAAAAAAAAACCTAACTAGCTAAATCTTTTTGAAAACTATGATTAAGATATTTTTTATTTTTTTTTAAATCATTACATGTCAAAATTGATCTTTTCTAAATCTAACATGCAAAATATACTAAGATATGTATCTCCTTCGAATATACGAATCTCGGAGAACAAATATGTGATTTTTTTTAAAAAAATGCAATTTTGGTAAAAAAAAAATGCGATTTAACTAAATTGATAAAAAAAAAAATCAAATTATCTAAAAAAAAAATAGCAAAAGATATGACAATATAAAAAAAAAAAACCTACACTAAAAAAAAATTAGTAAAATAATTAGTTAACTAAAAAATAAAATAATTTTTACCTAGACAAGTCAAGTCGCACATGATTGGTATGTTTGTGTTGACCATGCTGTGATTGTATGGACTAGGTTTGCTTGCTCAATGTGTGTACTGGTTGTGCATGTATAATAGTGAAATCTAATCTTGAAGTAGATGACATGACGCATGTGTGTGTTCGGTGTAGTAGTCGTGGATGTCATGTTCAGTATGTGGCACATGTTGCATTTCGGTGCATGTGTGTGTGTAGATGATTAGTGTATGGCGTACGGTGTTAGTGTTATCGTGTGTGGCTGTATGTAGTGGGTGAGGGAAGTCAATGTGTAAACTGCGATGAGTGCAGTTGTGTGCTATAGTCAAGTGTGTCAGATGCGTAAGAGTATGAGTGCTATCATGTGAATGAGGGGCAATAAGGCAGTGTGTGAGGTATATCAGGTGATCGGTGCAATGTGGCAGTACTTGGTGAGATCAGTGGAGTATGTAGATTGTATGTGAGCTTATGTCGTGTAGCAAATTGAAGTGAAGTATGTAGTGCGGTGTCAGGCAAGTGAAGTGTACATGAGTGTGTTGACTTTAGTGTGTAGATGTGTTTGGATTTTGTACAGTGTGTAGATGTGCTTGTGACAAGGACGTACAATAGCGTATTTGCAAGAGAGAGTAATGGATGGTGGTGTGTTTGTGAGAGAAAGTGAGGGACGGTGGAGTGTTTAAGTGTAAAGAAGTGTGTGCGATTAGGTGGTGTTATCATAGGTGTTCGATAGTAATCAGGTGTATGTGAATTGTAAGTTGTGTTGGAGATTCTAAAACGTATTTAAACTTCACTGGTGAATTCCTATTTATAATACCCACAATTGAATCTTTCGGATTTTTTTTTGAATATAGATTTAATCTCAACAAGGTCTAGATATGAGAGATACAATAACAAATCCTAGATACGGAAGATACAATTTAGATTTTTTTAAGGTTCAACCTAATTTCTAGAAACCCTATTTTTATTTAGGCTTTCTATTTTTCAAGCCCAAGTTGATTTAGCCCAATAATCTATTTAATAAATCTTAAGTCTATTAGATAAAAATCCACTTTATATTGGATTGGACTAAAAATACTTTAATAAAGCCTAATCCTTTAACGTTTTAAAATTTACTAAATTAAACACACACACCATTATCTGACTCGACCCTAAATAACTCGACTTGACTCAAATTGACTCAATACGACTGGACTCGATACGACTTGATGCTTTATTATTTATTATTATTATTTTATTTTCATTTTTTATTTTTATATTTATTTATTAATATTTTTTAACCTAGCCCAAATAAAACAACAAAAATGAGGTGTCTACAACCTTAATCTAACTCTTGTAGGTGAGCTTTAAGGTCTTCTAGCATTAAATGGGTTTCTCCGAAGACTTATTCAAGAAAGGCTTTTAAGGCCTAGTTATAAGCTTCAGAACATTCAAGTTTTTCTCTCAAGTAAGCAATTTCAGTTTCTATTAGCTGTTCACAAATCATAGGGAGGTCATGTATCCTATCAGTTCTCTAATTATTCACTTGGTCACTTGCCATTATCTATAAGCCTAAAGAATTTCATGGACAAGAATCATTTATCAATGAAACAAAAGAATGTAAATGGAAACATGCAAATGCTAGTTACATTGGGTTAATACATCATTTGTTAAATTGCAACCCTACTGTTGGAAAAAGAATGATTATGTTTCTAAAACACTACAATATTAGTAGGGTTGCAACTTTTAGGAGTAGTATACTAACTTGCGGTTTAAGGAAAGTATATGCAATTAGAGTGGGTTCTAAAGGTTTTTAAGCTCTGTGGCCTTATGCATTTCCGAGGAAACAGTTGAATGTCATATAGAAACTTAAGTAGGGTAGCCTAATCAGTCTTGAGTGGTGGTTACCCCACAATACCCAAAACCTATATAATGGTCTCACTCTTAGGGTCCCAAGATGGCCTGGGTTTGATTGTATTTACCCTTACTACAAGAATTTAGGCCTTATGCAATGTTGCAGATTTTGCAAACGTAGCCAATTTTGGTATGTTTTAGTTACGTTTATTAAACTTCGTATAAAGCACATTGTTGGCCATGTTTATGGTTAAACATGAAATATATTATATTAACTTGTTTATAGCATAACATTAAAATATATCTTTAATACAAATATAATTTATCATATGATATACGAAATAAAGTGGAAGGATAATTTATAACAAGTGTAAAAGAGTCATCAAAAAACATTTCTTACAAAACTAACATACGAAAGATTTTACTCATACAATTGTTATGATACAACTAAAAGAATCTATCCATATAGTTTATACAAATGCTAGCACTACATTTGGTTACTAGTAAGGAATAAAGATAGAAAAGAACGGTAATTTTATGATAATAGAATTGGGTTAGAATTAGACTTCAGTGTACATTCATTATAGAATGGAATCATTAATGCTTTGTTTGGTTAGCGAAATGATTTTGAAGAAAGAGTATTGATTAGCTAATAAAAGTACTATAATGCCTTTTTATGCAACTTACTATAACTTTCACATCTTTTGAAAACAAAACATATTTGTAAATTATATGCAAAATATATATAATTAAATTATAAGAATAAAAATACATTGCCAACGTATTATATATATGCATATAAATATATCTCATTATGCACATATATATTTAAAAATACATTTTTCCACTATATATATGTATATATATACAAGACATATAACTTATTTAGTTTAAGAAATAGTCATTGCAAGTGCTTTGTAAATGTCTTTTATAAGTAACATGTTTTATCAATTAGTGATGAATAAAAATATCAAATATTGCAATAAAATTATCTTGCTTTCATTAATTTGACACTAGTGTCCACAAAAAGGAAAACATTTACAAAATAATATCACTATGAGAATGAAATACATAACCTGTTATAAATCTGCAATATTAATTATTACTTGGTCTATGAAGAGAAGTAAAAAGGTGCCTTACTCTTTTTTTTTCTTGGAAAAAAGTAAAGAGATATCTTTTGATATGTTATTATGGAAAGTAAAAAGATATCTTTTTACGATAGGTTTACGAATGTAAGTAAAATTATATCTTTTGATCTCCAACGATTGTAAATTTGGAACAAAGTAATTATGACGGGTTATTTTGACCAAAAAAAAAAAAATAGGAAAGATGGCTAGAGTGGCTATTTTTGGCCTTCTAAAAAGAATGATTATTCTTAACCTTTAAGAATGAAAATTTTACGGTAGTGTTTTACAGAATACAATTAAACATGGAAACAAAGATTTTATAAAAAATAAACATGGAATGAAATAGCGATTCCACTAACTAAACATACTGCAAGAGAAATGCATTTCTTTCATAAAAAAGTAAAAACACTAACAATATTATATGAAGTTGTATACTTCAAAATTCTTTTTTCTTTAAATAATAGTAGTAAATAAGACCTTGTTTTCTAAGATACTTGAGATGCTTCGCAAAAGTTTACCATATTATGTAGTTAAACAAAAGGAAAAGGCATTATTAGAATATTTCAAGTCACAATTGGCAAAAAAAAAAAAACAGGAAAAGAATATGATAGGTCAAAATTTTCTTTGAAAGAAATTAAAATATTTCTAAAATTTGACTTCCTTAGTAGTAATTGACAAAATAAAACACATCAATTACGTAGAGACATATATTTGAAATATAATGACCAAGTACACCAATTAATAATTATCTAAATTTATTAACTCTATTATTCTATACATCATTCTCCTCTTAGTCATTCTCCTCTTATCAATCCTGAGGAAATAAATTATATATTTTATGCTTATTGTATAATATTATAATTGTTATAAAATATTATCAAATGTTGTGCAAGATATATAATTAGCAATATATGTCTTCAAGGTAAAATATATTATTATATTTATTATAGCATAACATTATCAAATGTCCAAATATAAGAGATAGATTGAGAAATAAAAAAACAAATCCTATTGGTTCTCTTTCTTTCAGATATATTTTTTAGCTCCCATTTACAAAAGGGAAATGTAATAAATTATCAAGCTAAATTTGTTAAAAAAAAAAAGAGAGAGAAGAAAAGAAAAGAAAGAAAAAAAGAAATTTATCCCACTCAAATGTTCTATTAACTATTTATAATGATATATATATATATCTATATATATATTTTGCAACAAGCTAATTACAAATCAAAAATATAAATTTTAATAATATTTAGCCTACCTTAAATAATTGCGTGCCTTTTCTAACCTTAAGATAAAACCAACATTACAAACCAATCTCTTTCTATAGGAATGACATAGCTTCTCCATAAAATGGAACAACACAAATCCTCCTCCATCTTACTCTCACTTGCTTATTGGTTTTGCTTTGTTACCACTCAGTAACTCTCTCTCTCTCTCTCTCTCTGTATATATGTATTGCTATATTTTATTTTGGAGCTAGGTTATAACTTCTTTTTTGTTTTTCACGACTGCGTATAATTTGACAAATATATGCTCTAACACCTAAGGTTGCTTGAAATTAGAATGGTAGCTAGGATTTTGATAGAGGTGACCATGTAAATCTAAAGGAGGACATTGTATATAAGTGATGGTGTGGTGTTGATAATAGTATAATTGCAACTTTTTGTAACAAGTGTGCAAAAAGATGAAATTACAGTGGTGGTGTATGACAAAGAGCAGTGGCCAGTTGTTGCAACCTAAGTGCGTATGCATATGTGAGTGGTGGTTGTTTATTTCATTAATAATTGTTGAGCCTAATTTTTTACCTTCTCGATTTTTTTTTAATAAAATAAGTTTTCTTTGAATGGATCAATACTAAATCCTACCTGTTTAATATCGATCCTTGACTAGGGTTTAAAGAGAGTTGTTTTTTACAATTTGAAAAGGTATTAGAGTCATCACCTGACTAAAGTTAGGAAAAAGAGTTAAGTTATAACCAACTGGATGGATTAATTATAACTTAACTACTAGTTTATCAATTAAAAAAAAATTTATAAAACGTTTTTTTTAAACCAAAGATCTAGATTGAAAGGCTAATTTATTAAACCTTAAACGGATACCGCTTTTTAACTTTTTGAATTTAACTTTGCTTTTCAAATATACCTTTTTTAATTTCTAAAAAACTAATTATATTACACGTGACTAAATTAATTAATTCACACAAATATCTAAAAATGGAAAAAACAAAACTTTCTATATTTTAAGTTATCCCGTACTTACGTACGGGTACTTACGTACTCGTTATTTGAGATTCGATTTCCGTAGTTTGTTTACAAAAAATATAGCTGGTTGATTTAATTTTGAAAAAATAGCTAGGTTTACGTTTTTACTCATTTTTTTTATTTATGTAAAAAAAATTGCTTAAAGAGTCCTAAATCATAATTTATTTGAAAAATTCTAAATAGGGTCTTAATTTGGAAAATGATAAATTACTTTTATTTATTTGAAAAAATAATTTTTCTAAATGGTATGGTAACTTTATTATCATTATTTTATTTTTTATTATTCATTTATTTACTTTTTATTTTTATTTTTGGCTCTTTGATTGAAATGCAAAAAATAAAAATAATACTAAACAAAATAATTCTTCCCTTTTTTTTCTTTTCTTTTGTTCTTTTTTTCGGTTTTTCTCTTTTTCTTTCTTTTTTTAACTTCTTTTTCCTTTTTTTTAATAGATACAAAATGCAATAATAAACAAACGAAAATGGACTAAAATAACTATACAATAACAAAAAAAAAAAAGAAAAAAGAAATGGTCTGAAACTAAATAAGCAAAGCCGGACCAAAACAACAAGGGGATGGATTAAAGTTAGATATGAGTCGGCCATTGATCGGGTTAGATTTGCTGGGTTAAATTGGTGGGTCTTAGATCGGTTTGGGTTGGATTCAGGTCAAATGACCCAACTTATACAAGGAGACAAAGGCATTGACGGAGGTGGTTTTGGCTTGATTTTCGATGAGGAAAAAGCACTTCTGTATGCTTTTCATTGGCAAAAGGTTTGATGGTGGTCATATCTTGGCCATTGGTGGTGTTTTTTGGTGGTTGGAGCTTTGAGGCGGTGACGGATGGTGTTTTGTGAGGTGGTTAAAAGGGATTATAATGTGTGTTTATGTGTGGGTGTTCGATGGATGGAGGAGTCATGGTCATGGGTGTATGTGCATGTGTCCAACCTACTGTATGTGCACATTTGGATTATGCGAGAGAGAGATGTGTGCGTGTGTAGGTTGCATGGTTGAGAGAGGGATGTTGTGTGCGTGTATGGGTTGCGTAGACGAAGAGAGGTTGGTGGGTCTGTACGAGAGGGTGAGGTTCTATGTGTGTGGGTCTAGTTTTTATTGGGTAGACAATAAGGAGTGGGTACGATGTTTACTGGCCATAGGGGGTCCTGCGAGAGGTGTGGTTGTATGGAGTTGGTGCGCGTGAGGGGGTGGTATGCATGGGTGCAATGAATGGGAAGAGGTCGAGAGAGATCGAGAGGTCGTGGAGAGAGAAAGAGAGTCCTACCTTATCTGTTGGTGTGTTGAGTGAGAGAGAATCGGTGAGAGAGAGAGAGGTCTATCAAGAGAGAGGTCTACCGAGAAAGAGGTCTGTCTTAGAGAGAGAGTAAGGGTCTATGTGTTTAGGGATTAGCCAAGTGAATTAGAGAGTAAGAGGGTCCGAGAGAGTAACAGTAGAGAGAGAGAGAGAGAGAGAGAGAGAGAGAGAGATACAATGCTAAGGAAGGTGTTGGTTTGGAGAGAGAGAGGGTTGGAAATGTCCTTATTAATTTGATCAAACTGTATAAAAAAAACAAAGGCTTAGATTAATCATGAAACTGAGCTGACCAAAAATAATGATTGCAAGAAAAACTAGAAAAAAAGAATAAAAGGCATTTCCCACCTTTAGCAAGATTTGAACTCTTAACCTCCAAGCTAAACTTAATACTAGTTTAAGTGTTTTACTGTTAAGCTGTTGATCTATACCTTAAAGATGGGTAAAACTATAAGTGTTTACAATAATCTCGTTAGATCAATATCTTAAAAACTATATTATCTCTCAAATGGTTTTTTAAGTAATATGTAGTACTGTGTTGGTTACCTCAATTCAGTGTGATTGTGACTAAAATAATGAAGTGTAACGCCCTAGAACCGAGGATATCACAAACAGCCACATGTCCCTAGTCTCTAATGACACGTCAACTGTAACATCCGACTAAAAACTCCAAATAATCTTATATAATTAAATCTCCAAATAATACTAGAATAACTTCTAGTTAAGAAATATTAATGCCCAATTAATTATCATTACCATATAAGACTAAACAATCTTATCAATTAATTTCTTAGGATATTCTTCAATACCATATGTCGTCCCTACTCTTCCCATTCTCAAAACAGTAACAATTAGCTCCATAAGTTATTAAAGTCAAGTAGTATAACTGTAGATCTTTCATTTGAAAATATAATAAAGTGAGATGAAGCCTAGTATACAATACACAACCATGTGCGCATGATCAAACGATACATATTCACATATGTAGAAATGCAAAACAAGTAAATCATACGATTCATTTAATTATCTTTGCATTTAAGTTGATCACATTAGCATACATTAGCGATCCTTCACAACTTGATCACATCACAATTTATATCACAACTTAACGTTTAGGCATAGTTCTTCGAGGCCCTCTATAACATCCTAACGTTGGGCATGCCTCCTCGAGCCCCTTCACAACACCTAGATTTACCCTAGATCATTTTCATGCGAGACTCCACTAGGGACAATGCATCACAAGGATCATTGAGGTTGCCCCCTAAGGATTTGCTACTACAAGCCCTTAAGACGAGCCAAACATAAGCAACAAAAAGATACATAAGCTAGATATACATTTAATTCATTTTAATTTTTTTGTTATCTTAACACTCGCATACAACAAGCAAGTATTATGTACCTGGATATTTGAAATCCATTACCAATGAATCAAGCCTAGCTTTAAATCCTAGAAACAATAAATACTCATTAAACTTCTTTAAATATTGAATAAATATTGTCTCCTAGTTAATACTCACTTTTACGTCATTTAACTTTCCTTAAATTCACTTAATGATACATTAAAGGGGATTTACTTTAAAAGTAACAAAGTAATAAAACAAAAAGAAAACGAAAAACTTAACTTAAAGGAGCAAAGCCTACGACATAGTCAAGGACATAATCGTGTCTTTTTGGCCGTATAACTTACTAAGTTACTCTTCATTACTACAAGGGATACGATTAGGGATACAATTGTGTCTTTTGATCATGTAACTTTCTGGTCTATTAACCTACATCACTTACTACAAAGGATATGACTAGGGACACGAACATGTCTTTTGGTTGTGTCACTTTTTAGTCAAACTTTTTTTTTTTTTTTTTACCCAACAACAACATTCTAACACCTCAACACATGGATCAAAACATCCTTAAATTATTAAAAACAACCTGACTTTTCAATAAAAATCTCATTAGCAATATATTACAAATTACACATCTTTAAACCCTTAATTCAAATTCAATACTTATTCCATCAATATCAAACTTTCCATTACTTTTATTACTTTAACCACCGAATCATCACCATAATCTTCTTAAATAGAAAGATTATAAGTAAAATCTATGGTATAAGGGATACTTTACTTTGATTTTTGACAATTCTTTCAAGTTTGTTTGTTTTCCCACAGCCAATCAATGCATAACCCTAAAATATCAATGCGTATCGCTTAGATTTAATCAAAACCTAAATTCCATAATTAACTCTTCGCTTACCATTGGAAATCTCTAAAGGTTGTGTAAGGCTTATGATTCCCTTCTTTAGATAAGTTACACTACTAAAAGAGATTTAAATTAATCTAACTTTTTCCTTTAAAATCCATAAGATTTAATATTCTTGATATACCTTGAGCATTTCCTTAGTTTGTAGTGGAAGAGTCGTATTCGATAGCTTTAAGAGGTCTAAAAGAGTTTCTAGGAAATAACATAATATATATGCACTAGCTAGGTCAAGAAATTTTTATACGTCCAACATTACCCTTCATTAAATCATTGCTTAAGATCCTAATACTCCTTACTTGTATACATAGATTTGTGAGTCACCTAATGCCATAAGTGCTAGATTAGTATAGGCCTTTGAGATTAGATGTGATTTTGAAGCAGTAACACTAGGCATTATCTTTATGGTAATTAAGCAATTTATATTAGTATAGAGTAATAGATCGTGCCATCCTTAACTCTTCGCAACAAGGATCAAAATATGGAATAACAGATCAAATATAATTTGACTCTAGTGTGGCTTTCTTGATTATAGGTATAGTGTATGTTAGCAAAATAATTGCACCTTGATTCTACAATAAGTTTTAACATGTGTATAGTTTTAGCAATTTTATAGCATGTATTGGAAGCTCTCCAACTCCTTTATCTCATTAGTTCTTATCTAGGTAAACTATTGTGATGCCATCCATAGCTTGAGTGTTTCTATCTTTTTTATCATAGTGTCCAATTATGTTAGTTTAATAATCTTGTTAGATCAATATTTCAAAATTATATTATTTCTTACATTAATAGGTGAAATAACTTTAGCTTCCTTTTTAGGTTCTCATGTGTAATTTATGTAATTTGCAAAAAAAAAAAAAAAAAGTTTAATTACCTTCTTACATAATCACGAGACTCTACAATTGTCTTGTTAGGGGAAGTTAATTACTTGTAAACTCTTCTCTTCGAAGGATGTTTACAAATCCTAAAAGTTCAAGCTTTTCAGTTTCCTTTTCCTAAGTTTTAGCTTTCTCTTCTTATGTACATACTATAAGTTTGACCTTTCCTATTTGATTTTTTTAAATGTTAGAATATTCTTTCTAAAAGTTGCAATTTTTGAACTTACCTAAAAAAGATTACAATTTGCTTTAATTTCTTTGCTAATTCCTATGAGTCATATTTATCTTTTTACAATCCTAGAGTATAATTTTATTAAGATATTATCTTGACACATAATTTAGTTTTATTATATAGGAATTTGTGTTAGGAACTAGAAATTAGTGTCTTAAACGTAAGGTCAAACAGTTTACAGAGAAGCTAAGTCAATACTCTAGTTTTAAAGGATTTTACATGGACACTTATGTTAGGAATCAAAGATCAATGTTTTAACTGTGGAGTCAAATAGTTCACATAGGAGTTAAGTCAATACTCTAGTTTTAAAGGATTTTACATGTATGTTGACTTACCTTCCTTTTTATTAGCCCTCTTCCTTTTGGTTTATTTATGAATATGGTAATAGTAGTCTACTTTAGTAGTTGTATAACATGTTGGTGGTTGTTATATTTTTTCTATTGATACCATCCTCTTATATGTTGTTGCTCTACTTCATATATAATTAGTCTCAAACTTATGAAGAAAGTTGTATATGCTTCAATTAGCTACTTACTGGCACATGAACATGATCTACACCAAACTAGTATAGACATCTATTTTTATTTTTATTTTATTTTTTGAAGAATACATTAGTAAAAGCAATGTGGATATATGTCTATTAGTTTCATATAATTGAAGTGTACATTACATATTGAGTTTTATACCTACTGTTTTATAAGTAATATTTTGGGAAAGTGTACTTAACCTAATATGATCCTAGAAATATAATTTCATAGAGAACAAACATGGTACATTATATTTGTTTTTTTTTCTTTTTAAATTATAAGTTGCACTTTGACATCAAAGTTGCTTAATAATATCTTTTAATAATATGTAAAACACTAATCAAGCAAGTTCTTTCTATAATTAATTTATTTTATTCACAAAAACTATAAATTCTTATAAATAATTTATTTCATTATAATAACTATAGTTTCTTCATTATTGAAGATAGCCAAAATTAAAAGGTTAGTTTATTGAATATAAAAAATTGCTAATCTAGAATAAGTATTTATTTAAATAAGATAGTTGACTTATCATTAGTATTAACTTCAATAAGAAAACACAGGTAAAGCTTCCTAAAGAAAGAATATAGCGTAAAGAAGAAAGGCACTTACGTGAAGAGCTAAAGAAAAAATATGGATAACAATCATGCAAACTTAAATGACTAGAAGATTATATAACGAAGAACGAAGTCAATGTAAAGGTTAAGATTAACAGGTATGCCTTCCAAAACCAATTAAGCTATATTAGTGTGATTAGTGTTTTATGTGTGTTAAGTGAAATCAATTATAAGAGACTAAATTGGACAAAGTTGGTGCTTGGTGGTTTTCTGATTAGATGTTAAGTGATATGGCTAAATTTGACAAAGTTGCTGCCCATGACTTATCTACTACAAGTAAAGGCTGGGAAGCAATGATTTATGGCTTTTAAGTTTTAGTTCATGCAAATGTGTTCATACTGATATTTTTGGGTAAATTTATTTTTTATAGTTATGCCACCATGGAGATGGTAAGCATATGTTTAGTGCAGTAGATTGTATGTGTATTTATATTAAGTTGAGAGTTTGCGTCATGTCTTTACTTAATATTGAACGATAGAAGATAATGGCTCATAGATGTGTATGATCATATAAAAACTGAAAAAAAAAAATTGAAGTTTATTGTTATAATACTATCTTTTGTTATTAGTTTTAAGTAAAAATTGAAGTTTATCTTTTTTTTTTTTACTTGGTATTTTTTTTTTATATTCTCTATTTACAATTGTAAGCAAACATAAGTATAAAACAAGTGCAAATGTGCAATCCTATTGTGAGTATTTTTTTGGGTAATGCCTATTGTGAGTATTTAATCCTTAAGATTGGTAATTTTGTCAATCTTTCTCAAGCGACTGAGTTAATATAAATTGTTTTATAGTTATCTATGCATACTCAACTCATCTAACAGCTTGTTTAAGATTTTTCTAATAACTCAAATAAGGTTTAAAAACAATTCATATAGTTCTTTGTTTGTTTTTGAAATATATTTACATTTGCTTGTTATTCATTACTTTATGTATGATATAACAAAACTTCTAGATGCAAGCAACAATGAGAATGATGATGATGCTAAAAGAGATAAGGAAAATTAAAGAGATATATAGGTTTTTAGACAAGTACTAACACGATATTTAAGATTAGATGTAATAAATTTTTAAGAACTTTTTTATTTATATTTTGAACATATTTAATCTATTTACAGTTTGGATATGAATTCTACCATGAACTCTTAGTAATTTATATTATAGTGTGTTCATGAAAAGATATATTATTAGCATTTGATGAAGTTTTGAGTATTTTTTATGAATTGTTGGTACTTAAAGTTTGAAATGCCACTTATGGTGAAGCATGATGGATTTACAAAGTATTCAATTTGTGATTGAAATATCGGGTGTAAATCACAGATAAGACATGTGTAATTAAAAAGCCATTTATGGCTAAGAAGGTAATTAACAAATGTAAATTACAAGTTAAACAGGGATGATTGAAATCATAGATATAAAGGATAATAAGATAATAATCTTGAAAAATAACAGATGGTCATCATAGCCCAACAAACTTTGTCACATTTACATGTAGTATATAACTTAATTTTAGTCACATATAAACATAAGAAATTATATAAGGAAATGCATGTGTTACCTTTTTGTATGTACAAACATGGGCCATGTATAAACATGGTCGAACCTATAGGCTCTAACCATAACAAATCTTAAATAAGATGAACTAAATATCATCAAACACAATTAAATGTGGCCTCTAATGCAAATTTGACCGCATTTCCATGTAGCAAATTGTTATACGCATGGCCTTAATTATCTTTTGCTATGTGTAAACATGGTTGAACCAACTATATAAGCCACATGTAAATGTGGTAGATTGTAGGTGTACATTTATGCATTAAACTTTTAGCTATATGTAAACGTAGTGGAACCTACACTATTAGCCATGTGTAAACGTAGTAGATTGCAATTATATACTTACACACTTAACTTTTTGTCATATGTAAATGTAGCAGAATTTACATTATTAGCTATGTGTAAACGTGGCAAGACTTATACTATTGGCCACACATAAATGTAGTAGGGTTGTAACTTTTAGCTATATATAAATGTAGCAAAACCTATACTATTTACGACTAGTAAACATGGCAAATAGCCTATTTATTTTGCTACGTTTAATACCATTGACCACATTTGCACTTTAAAACATAGTAGAACTTTTTGTCATGTACCTTTTGCTACGTTACAAGACTACGTTTATTAAATGTGGTGAATAGATTTTTGCTACCTTTTTTTATGGATAGCAACGTTTATTAGATGTAGCCTAAAGCTAATTTTAGTGTAGTGCTTGCATCCTTGATGTAATTACCACCCCTACCACCCCCCCCCCCCCCCCCCCCCCCCCCAATATCCCAAGTATGAAGCATATAAAAAGTGAAAATAGCAATTAAAATAAAGTATATTTACATGAAATGAGTCATAATAATATTTAATTAATTAAATAACATTTCAAAAGGTAAATTTAATTTCAAAAGGCTTTTAAGTGGCTAGCTCTTTTGATATCTCCAGTAGAGTCACCAAGCTATTCAGTTTTAATTTTTCCTAGTTTTCAATATTTTTTTTTTACTCGACCTATATTAAACCATATACCCATTCAATAGAGATCTTTGACTAAGGATTAAGAAAAACTTGGTTTTTATTTTGATTTTGAAAACCTTTCAGAGTTTTCACCTAACTAGAGTTGAGAAAAAGAGTTGATTAATTATAACTAAGTTGGTGGATTAGTTATAACTAAGCTATCGATCTTGGATAAAACCAATTTTTGAAAAACCATTTTGAAACTTGAGATCTCAGATTTGAGGGCTACCTTATTAAACCCTAATCGAGTATCATTTTTAACTTTTCAAAATTAAGTTTATCTTTTGAAATATCCTTTTAATGATAATGCTTATCCATAAATAAATTAATTAATAAAAATTACATCTACTTGTAAAAAATAAGAAATCAAAATGAAATTTACAAAAGTGGGAAAACAAAATTTATATGTTTTAAGTTGCCCTGTAATTTTCTATGAGCGCCTATGTAACTACTATTTGAGATCAAACAAAATTTGTGAATGTATTTTAATTTTGAAAAGTTGGGCGAATTTATGTCTCTTAACTATTGTATTCTTTCTTATTGAGAAAATTTTTAAAAGGGGTCCTAATTTTTTCAAGTTTTTATTTTTGGAAAAATTCTAAAGAGTCTTAATTTCGAAAGTGGTTAATTAAAATTTTTACTTTGAAAAATAATTCTTCTAAGTGATAAAACTTATTTGTTATTTTTCCAAGTACTTAATTGTACATTATGAAAAGAAAGAAAAGGAAAATAAAGGAAAAGGAAACTTTCTTTTTTTTTTTTGCTTTCTTTCTTTTCTTCTCTTTTTTTTTTATATATATTTTATTCGTCATTTTTTCTTTTTGCTTTTTTTTTTTACATATTTTACAACAAAATAAAAAATAAATATACGAAACAACATAGAATGAAAAGAGAGATGCCATACTTGGGTTGGATCAACTGTAGTATGGGTTGGGTTTAGATCCAGTCTTGAGGGTAAATCTAGGTTGAAGGGAATGAAGAGCAACAACGTACGGTGTTGTTTCGAACCAATCTATACACTAAACGAAGGGGAAAGTTCATTTTCATGTGTAATTTATTGGGAAATAGGGGGATAGGCAAAGTACTACAGCCAATGGTGGTCGTTTAGTGGTAGTTTGAAAAATACCTCACGGTGGTGGTGGCCATTGAGCTTAGTGGTGATTGTTGGGGATGAAAAGACACTTGGGCCTTAGGTTTAGGATAAGGTGACTAGTGATGAAGCTAGGGACTACGACGAGCCAGGAAGGCGATTAGGTTGGGTTGATATCGAGTTGGAGAAGCTAAAGTTAGTAGTTTTGTGGCTCAAAAAGCATTATAAGAGCTACAAACTTAGAGAGAGAGGGGCGTAGGGATGGGGAGGTTAGAAGGAGAGAGAGAGTGTTGAATGGGTTTGTGTGAGCATGATTTTGAATGAATTCGATGATGACAGTGTTTAGAGGCTGCTATTTATACTTGGCAAGCTCGAATTGAGCTTAGAAAGTACTTTAATGGTGGATTCGATATTGACCATCAAGCTCGTGGTGATCTTTGTTCTTGAGGAAAGTGCAAGATTTCGGTGATTTTTAAATTGAAAGTATGTTGTACTTACTTCTAAAATAAAGTAGAAACCTCACTCGCTTCTCAATTTGATTAGATTTAGAGGATTAAAGAAAAAGCTAGAATCTTGGGTATTTAACTTTTCGTGATTTTCAAGTGAATTTTTCAAGGACAAAATGGATGAATTTAGACTCAAACTTGGGTGCTATTCGAAGCATCCTAAGTGATCTCTACTATTTCACCATTAATTTAGTGAAATCATGGAGAAAATTTGACAAAAAATGGTTGAGAAGTGGCCTATCCAAATAAGGGAAGTGCAAGAAAATAGAGGAAAATTAAGGCAAGGGATGGAAAATTAAGGGATCGTTGAGAAGTGGCTTATCAAAAATGGTTGACAGGCTGACACGTGGCACTTGTGAAGAGAAGAAAATGAAAAACACACTCTAACACCTGCAGTGAGTTTCGAACCCAAGTCCTCCATCTCTCTGTTAATGTAAGTCTAAGTACTAAACTAGATGAGTTGTTGGCCTATACCTCTTTAATCATTGTAAATAAATTTTATTTAAGCTATGAGACCACCTAAAACAACCTAAATAGAAAATAACTTTAAGCTCTTATTCTCTTACAAACTATTTTTCTAAAAATATTTTATTTTTTTTTAAATTTGTTTTTACTTAAGAAAATCTATTTTCTATTTTTTTTTTCATTTTTCAATTTTTTTTTATTTTTTATATTTTTCTAATATATATATTTTTAATTTTTCTATACTTTTTTTTTTTTTGAATTAGGACCCTTTTCCTTAATTCTTAAAAAAAAATTCTAAAATTACAAGAGAGCTAAAATAAAGTGTCTATAATCACATATATATAAATCTAGAAAATTTAACTCAAGTTCCCAATCCATAAGTAAAAATACAGTTGTAATTGATTTCAATGAGGATGATACATATGAACATAGAAATGAGTTATTCAATCATAGTTGGTATTGTTTTCAGTGTTATGGTTAAAATCATAACTATGTTATTTTTTCTTCAACTAACTATGATAAAAATATTGTTCTAGAATGGATAGGTGATTAGGATTCACAAACATGTTAAATTCAAGGATCGACACCCATCGATAGGACTAAGGCCTTAGTGATGAGTGGGAGCAAGAGCATCTTCAAATTTTGATTAGTAGGTTATTGCTAATGTTATAATTAAAATCATACTCATGTTATTTTTTCTTCAACTAACAATGACAAAAGTTTTGTTGCAAGTCATTACTAATGTAATTATAGTCAACATTGAGCTCAACATCCTTAATAAGAGATGAAGAACCATGGTGAGTATTAGAAGAGACTTATGAGTAGATTTACCATAAGTATAAATGGTGGCCTTTGCTTGAGTTAGTAGATGTCAGTAATAGAAAAGTCATAATTAGTGAATGCATAAATTTGTTGGCTAGTTAGATGCAATCTACTATATGGCATGATGTATCATTAACTTCTTAAGATAGGTTAGAGTAGATATGGTATGCATTACCTTGAGACGTATAAGAAATGTTGATTAAAAAAGTTACGGTGCGTAATGTATTGTATGCGATCAAATTATTTTCTCATGTACATTTTCTTAGAGAGAAAATCCATTACTAATAAATAAACTGTATGCAATTGTCACATCCCGGTTTAATACGAAAAGCGCCATCATACAGAAATACCTATTGAAAACTTAACCCAACCTATTTATTCATTAAAAGATAACATTATTTACATGATAAAGGGGTTGCTATATCGGAGTTCAACTGGATATTCTGTTACAACTTATGTGTTCAACATAATATTTACATCAAAACATGAACCAGTTTTTTCCTTTATCATCTTCACAATAATAGGATTCCTAACTTAGTACAAACTCTATACAAAAGTTGCTAACTCTGACTTACGCTCTCAATATATATCCCTCCTTAGTGTTAGGCCCTTCACAATATTATTAACCTGAGGATAAAACATTTTATCCCCTCAATTATTGAAGTTAAGTGAAAGTGGATAACAAACAATACCATATAAACAATATTGCATGTCATAACTAAAACATTTCAATCATAACCTACAGGTTTGCCTAACTAGGCATTTATTACTAGCAATGCAGCATGCTATGCTTATGCACGTAGCATACATCAGTACTGATATCTTATGCTCTCCAAACTTCTTTTGGTTAGTTGACATAGCCAGGTATCTAGATATAATATCTAGGAATCTAAGGCAACAAGGAGCTGCCTGAGAGTAAGACCTCTACCAAATTGGATTACACATTGTAATTTACCATTATAAAAAAGGGCAACAAAAAGCTGCTTGGGAGTAGGACCCCCAACTTTACAAAATTAGACAACGCACTGTAGTTTACCAAATCAAAGTGGCAACACTGCCAAATTAGACTACATACTATAGTCTACCAAATTTGACTATCAAAATAGTTACAATGTTTGGGCAATGCAATCTATATACTTTCAAAAATTAAGTTCATAAAGCCATGCTTTTTCCACGATCTCTTAAAAGCCTCATTTTGAAAGTTTTAACTTATAGGTCCCTTTTTATGTCATGTCATGTCATGATATGCAATAACAACTCAAGAATATTAATCAACACAATCAATTTTCTAGTTTTATTCAACCTAGTGATCTAATTCTAGTTTTATTCAACCTAGTGAAATTCTAGTATCTTACTTAAGGTTTACTTAGGTGAATACCCAAAAGATCGAGTTAGCTCACTCAACTTCCTTTGTTAACGCAATCAATTGTAAGCACAAATCATCACCTAACATAGCCATATAATAGTTTAACCAAGATACAGTTATTATCATTCAAAATCACTACATTAGCACCCACTATAGTAGCATATCAATTCACCTAAGATATACTCATATTCAATCAATACAACATCAAATAGCAAGCAATTTTATGAGTAGCAATATATTCACTTCAAGCATAAATTAGATCCACTTACCTAGGCTTAATAATAGCGTAATATTCTATACTTCACGACGTAGTCCTTTTTTACTTATCACACCTATGAAAATATAACACAGTTTTCAAATTAAGTATAGGTCGAACCCGAACTATTATAAGCTTTTATTTTTGCATTTTTAAACTTCATTTGACCACATCCTACTCATTTTTTATCCGATTTCAGTAAATTTTATATTGTCATGATCGTTATTTTGAGTGCTACTGAGATATTTTAAGAGTTAAGTCTATAAATAATATCAAGATCTAAAAATACTGTTTTCTCATTACAACTCAACTGTACGTTATTCTAACTCTGTAATTAACCCGAATAAGCTTCAATATGGAACTAAAAACCCTAAAAATTATACTTTCTAAACATGTCCAGCAACCCTTAATATACCCCAATGTGTTCATTTTATGTAAATTTGATAATTATGGTACTAGTACTAATTATTATATTACATATTAAGCCAATATATAAGCTTATATTAGGAAAATATGTAATAACTAGTATACGAGCCTGATTAATTTTTAAAAAATCCTATACTCACAAAAATATGTAGTTTAGTTATTGATCACCAATTACACTAAATTGGCTATTATCTATTTTTATGAAAATAACGGTTTTAACTCAAAATTACGAAAAATTATGGAAAATAAAAAAATTTATGTGTGATAAAAATTAAATATTGGAAATATCATCATAAACATCCAGAAGTCTAAACATGTAGGGCTCATTCATTAATTTCATCAAAAACTAATTATTTCAATAATTTGGTAAAATTGGCAATTTATTCAAAATAATTATAAAAAATTGTGGACATGGATATTTTCAAAAATTATTATTACTAAAATTTAATACATTATATAAGTGAGTTATACAAAAATTTTGAGGCCAAAGTAACATTATTTAATATTTTGTAAAATTTATTTAAAATCTGTATAAACAAGGCATGTTCTTAACCAAGTACCCTAAATCAATATTATTTTAAGAAAATAAAATTACCATAAGAAATTACATGTAAAATAACCTAAGGAAACCAAATTTCATAATTTTTCAAACTAATTTGATATTTTTAGTGAATTAATAAAAATTAGACAATAAAATTTGACTCACCGATGCAGAGTGATCCGACTATCCTCCAGCCAACCTCTATCCACCACCTTATGTTAACCCATCTTCTCTCTCCACCATAACTTTAAGTCCCAAGTGGCTCATTATCTAGTGGCATATAGTCTTAGGAACCGTAATTCACCATATTTTCCCACTATTTTCTTTTATTTTTTCTAAATTCTTTTCTATTTTTTTTTGAATTTTATAAAATTAGGTTCTTGTATTTTCAGGTTCTCAAAATATTTTAAATGATGTTTAGACCCCAATTTATAAGTTTTAGAATTTTTTGCATGTAAAAAGATAAAATTACACATATCAATTTCACGTTTTCCTAGACGCCATGTATCATCCTCTCATTAACCAAGTGTTGACTCATTATTTCCAATTGATACTAGCTTGACACATCATTTGGTGACTCATCCATCCAATTTTTTTTTTTATTAATTTTCCATTATTTTACCTAATTTTAATAATTTACTATTATTATATGTATATATTTAATACATATAATGTATATCACATGTAATACATGTATATTATGTATAATTCAACTTCATTTATTATTTTTGAAAGTTAATTAATTTATCTCTAATATCTTACTATATTTAAAAGCTTAAATTTCTCGTTTTTGATAATTATTGGCTTTTATTGATAAATTAATGTTTTTCTCAAATTAATATTTTTATATAGTTTATTTTAAGAAATTGACTTTACTTAAATGACTTTGTTTAATGTTTTTAACTTTACTGTGAAGTTTGAAATAAAATGAATAACTTAGTCCAACACCCTAAATTTAAGAGCTCGAATCTTAGGATTATTGAATTAGCTCAAAATCCCGAAGTATTACAACAATATTGATATTATATCTATAATTGAGAGTGTTTATTAGTGTTTTGTCCCTAAAAGTTTTCATGGATTGATTTATTTTGCTTAAAGACAAGCAAAGACTTAAATATGGAGAAATTTGATGAGTGTATAAATGTACATATTTTATAGCTTATTATACAATGCTTTTTATAAGATTTTATGGGTGTTTGTATTGAATTTGATATTTATTTGGTTTCTATTTTGATTTCAAGTCTTATTTGATTGCTATGATGATTTTAGACAGGCTTTGGATGATTTGAAAAGGATTTTGATAAGTTTTGAAGCTTAGAAAAATATCATATCCATGAATAGGAACCAAGAATTGAAATCGCAATTAAAAGAGTAAGGAAATAAGAAAGAATTTGGCTACTAAGAAGATCATGGTCAAGATCATGGGCGTGCTTCTCTAATTTCATTTATTTACGATTTTTGAGCAAAAAAGTGTCACTAGGTAAGATCACAACCATGATCACATCGCATGAACATGCTATTCCATAAAAATCTTCTTATTTTTGAAAAGATTTTGAAGCTTAAAAGATGCTTTACACATATAAATAGATAAAAACTTTATAAACGTACATGAAAAATTGAGATGAGACACATTATTATTCTTTTTCGTTGATTCATTGGGTTAGAGAAGAAAAGTTTCTAAAGTAGTTTTATTTTCTTTTCATAATTCAATGTCAGGAATAATGAGAAGTAGTATTTGATATTGAATTAAAGATTGGAACTCCTAAACATGTTGTTTTCACTCTTTTTAATATATTATTGATTTATATATTGTTTGCCCTATTATTTCTCCCCTGTATTGAATTAATATTGTTAAGTGGATATTTGGTTTAGCAATTAATCAATCTTGTCTGTTGAAGCCTTTGATTCCATAATCACTTAGCATATATTTCGACTTAATTGGAATATGTGTTAATTAGAATTGAATTGCGAGACCTTTTTTAATTGATTATTGTAAACTAGAGAATTTGGATTAAAGTAAAACATAGCAATATGCTCTTTAATTCAATTAAGATTTAAGAACTAGAAAGGATTAATTTAGTTTATGTCTCATGTAGCGATAATAATTGGTTAACCCTAAGTATTTATTCACTTTTCGAGGAGGAATTTCACCTAAAGCTTAAATGCGTTAAAAGTGAACCTATTAAAGACTCTGTGTTAACATTAACTATTTTCTATTTATTTCGTTTATGATTAAATCCCAAAAAGATGTTGAATTTCCTAATTAATTTGCTTTTATAGATTAGTTGAGGAATTTAATTATTTAATTAATCTTTGATCTTATTTGCCTAGATTTAGAAAGGACTAATACTAATAAAAATTAGTAAGCATTCCCTATGGGTTCGACTAAGTCTTCACCAGTTTTATTACTATTGTAAGCCCCACAATCAGCTATTTGGAGTTCAGTTCGGAGAATTTAGGGCAATTGAGTAAACTATTTGATTTAGCCCAAATTCAACGACAAAGATAGAAATATTAGTAAAAGCAATTCCATAAGTTCAAATTTACGAAAATAAGTAACAAAATAAGAGAATATAAAATTTTTAAATTTTAAGTATATTATCTATTATTTATTAAAAATGTGTAAAATGCATTCCGATAATTAACAAATAACTAGAGATAAATTATATGCACACTAAAAATCATAAAATAACCTAAATAATATTTAGGAGTATTTATTTGTACTATATATGAATTTACATGTAAGTAGAAATACACGCAATTACTTAAAATATGCAAAATATACCAAAATAATGTTAATTAATTAAAGAAAATGAAAAAATAATTAAAGAAAAATCAAGAAAATTATGGAAAAATATGGAATTGTCTAGAAGTGGGGCATGACAATTTGGAATCAAAGAAATAAAAGCAACCAATTAAATTACAACAAATAAAAAGTAAGAAAAAGAAGAGATAAGACAATTGTCTAATCAATTTAATGCACTATAATTTCCCTAGAG
Organism: Lumnitzera littorea; assembly: GCA_024138015.1. NCBI lineage: Eukaryota > Viridiplantae > Streptophyta > Magnoliopsida > Myrtales > Combretaceae > Lumnitzera > Lumnitzera littorea. Next base: position 76,628,468 of record JAMXBB010000011.1, read on the forward strand.
CTCTATAAATATAAAAAAAAAATTACAGAAGCTTATTTGGTTAGTTTGGAGTGTGAGAAAAATAGAGAGAACCGAAATGCTGAGGATTAGGGTTATTTACAAAAAACATTACAAAAATCTATACAATTAAGGCCTTAAAAGAGATTCCTAGCCAGATGAGCACCTAGGAGTGGACAGTTGCTGCCACCACCACCACATGGTGGTGGTAATGCCTAGGGTGGTCGATAAGGCCTTGGTGGTCGGAGCCACTAGTTTTGGTGAATCCAATTTTTTCCCCGATTTTATATATGTTTTTTAAAAATATTAAATATACTTAGGAAATTGTGAAATTTGGTACTTTGAGGTTTTTAAGTATGCAGATTTATGGAAAAAAAAATTATTTTGATGATTTTCTAGCCATAAATATATTATCCTTAAAAAATCGTGCAAACCCAATCTTTGTTTAGATTAGAAATAATGATCTTAAGAGTATAGTTTTTAGCCTAAATTTTTTTTTTATAGACTACTTAAGTGATATAGAACAGTGCTACAAAGCTCTTTTTTAAAAATTAAATTTCAAAATTTTTAGATAATTTTTAAGCCTTAAAATGAGCTTTGTTTAGATTAGAAATAAATGACCTTAAGAGAGTAGTTTTGAGCCCAAAATTTTTTTGTAGACTATTTAAGTGATATAAAATAGTGCCAGGAAGCTCTTTTTCAAAAATTAAATTTCAAAATTTTTAGATAATTTTTAAGCCTTAAAATGAGGCATAAAATGAGTAATTTATGGCTAATTAGTTAATTAAATAGATAATTACTAATTTAGTGCATAATTATATGTTTTAGGATGTTGAAATATGATGAAGTATGATACTTGTAGCATTTAGGGTGTTAGATGTAATTATTAGGGTATTATGTAGCAAATAAGTAATAGAAAAAATAGTAAATTTTAAGTTAATTTTGTTAATTAAGATAATTAGGTGTAAAATTTGATTTGGAATGAATTTAGATATTTTGAGATGCTAATTGATGTTGGGAGATGATATTTGGAGTGACAGAAATATTAGATGTGTATTATGTACATTATAGGTAATAGTACATAATATGAAAAATTGGAAATATAATAAATATAAAATATTAGAATAAAAATTGATATTATACTAATAATATGAAAATATATAAAATTTGGTAGGAGACTTAAATTTAGGTAATTATACGAAAAATGTAAAAATTTTCTCACATTGAAAATAAATTCGGTATACTAATAAGGATTTAAGTGTACCATATAAAATAAAATACTGATTAGAGATAATTATGATATTTAGGATACTCGAAAATAATGTGATTAATTTCACGTTATGGGATGAAATGAGTTTCAGGGCTCGTGTATAAAACTGTACTTAAAAAATAAACTAGAACCTAATTTAGAAATCAATGTGGAAAACTAAACTTGAACTTAACCCGAATAAAAAATAATAGTAAAAGACTTAAGAACCTAAATAATTAGATATATTAAACCTTAAACCAAAGATAACAATAAGTGTTATAGGATAAAACTAATCTATTATAATTATATGAAAACTGAGACAACATTGGTATTATAGGGATTATTGGTGATGGATTAAGCGAATCCTACCTCGAATGAACAAGTAAGAAATCTAGATAAGTTGAGATTAATACGTTACTATATTCCAAGGTACTAGTTTGAAGTACTTAGAGACTTGAAATTGTACTTGATTGTATTTATTAGATAGTCGACTATATGCATGTATCTGTTTTGGAGTTGATGTGATTTGATTTATTGTTTTGGCTTGTATTGTATGACTTGTATGAAATGATTGATCACCCTAAATTGGACCTAATCAAATATATGACTTGTAAACATAAATTAAACCTACATAGCAACCCATTAAAAGAAACCCAGGATTCTTCGGACCAATCCCTTCAAAAGAGATAGCACTGGATAGCATAATTGGTCCCTTCTTTATCCTTAATTGAACTAAGTGATAGGTGAAGAGGTCGCAATAAGGGTGAAGTCAATGATTCAAAGATAGTCGCGGGATGAGCGATGTCTCCATTGCATAAGCTTGGGTTTGGTCATGAGCTGTTGTATTAATAGAAACTCCTCAACCTAGATTAGAGCGAGTGTAATTTCTCTAATCTCATGACGGGCCAAAGAATGTTGTGTGATGGCATTTGTTTGAATATGCATTATACCTAATAATTTGATTGATAACCTTATGTGTGTTTGCTATATGGTTTTGAGTTTCTGTCCTAACTTATTGAGTTGTGGTTACTCATATCCTTATAAACTTTGTTGTAGGTACTAACTAAGAAGCGACTTATATTACCCTAAAGCCAATAATTACTGGATCTTGAGGAGTAAGGAAATACATTTGAAGAACAGATATATCTTTAAGGTTTTCACCTTTATTTACAATCTCTCATTTTCAAATAATGTATTATTTACGAAGTATAGGATAACAAAACCCTACAAACATTAATTATAATATTTGAAATCTAGTGTAATTACATATTTTCGTACTTTCTTAAGTAAATAACTTATTAAATTTATAAACTATTTACTTTAAAGTGAGTTAGTCATGGACGCCTTGTGTAAATCAGGTCTGAGATAGCCATTATAAGGCTAATTTCTATCTTAGAATGGTTTACACGGCGAGATTGTTACGACTTTGCCGCTTCAGGGCGTGACAACTACATATGTAACCTAGTGCACTTGCTAGTTGAAATATGCTTTTGTTATAAAAAATAGAGTTAGGTTTAGCATATCAACTTTCAACGGAGAGTAAAGCAAAAATGTAAATGGTCTTATCTGGTCCACAGTCCATATGACAATTGATATTGTTAAATTAATCAAATACAAATATTTTTTAATGACTAAGGTTCCTTTGATCTTTGGCTTCTTTTTCTTTTTCTTTCCTTCTAACTTCCAATTGCAAGCCAAGTACGTTGTGATTTAACATTCACAAGCTCTCAAGTTTGAATCTTCTCTCAATTATCATAGTAGGTGTAAAGTCTTGAGTCTTATTCTCCACATAATGAGGTACTTTTTTTTTTCCTATTTTCATCGCTCAAATAGTATGTGTTATTCTTTATCTTTATAGTTTTCCTTTTTCTATTTTCATCATGTAGCAACAATGAACTATTAAACTATTGAACTTCATTTAGAAACCGTCTATTTAAATTTCTTATGAGAAAATAGTGTACCTTATAATTTTATTGTTGTTGTCCTTTATAATGCGCTACAATTGAATTTTTTGTTCTTATAAGAAAAATAGATTATGAATTGTGAAATATTATTTTATCACAACTGTCTATTAAAGTAATCTTTAATGTAAAGAAAATTGATTATGAAGATGACAATTCTTGTTTACATATAAGAATTTAATTATTCCTTCATTTGATTAGACTTTATTTCATTAGAACTTTTATGTAGGTTGTAACTTTAGGTTTAGTACTTAGACCCTATGATATTTGTATTTATAAAATTTAAATATTATTATTGTCCATATACCTTTTACGTGTATTAGTATCTTATAGATTCTTTTATAACTTTTTAATCGATAAACAATCAAACTCAAACATAAGAAACTCTTATTAAATGGGTTACGTTAGGGGCTTAAGTATTTAGATATGATTAATAAACATGTTATGTTATGAGTTGAGGTTTCCAAACACAAATCCGTTTAAACATGGATACAAGACATAATATAATAATATAAATGCCAGCCTTAGTCCTAAATACTAGGACAAAGACTCTAAAAACACTTTTGTTGATGCTTTTTCTTAGTGTAAGTAAGATGGCATTCTTGAAGTATTTAAATTTATGAGGTTACTTTGCTACACATTTGTTATATTCTAAAAATTACTAACTTAAACAGTAAGGCATTTATGGCTAAATAAGGGTTTACTTTTTGGTTAACTTAATAGTTAAGCACACGTATAAGGTTGGCTTATAAATTAATATGTTTATTTTTCGATGAGTTTGATCTTCGATCACATTTGATATTTTCTGCTATAAGAATATTTTATAGGCTAATGTTTAAATATCTTAGGATATCAAAATTTTTTGTTTTTCACTATCATATACTTGGTAAGGTTTATATGTTGAGATTTTTGTTTATACTTGTTAACCTGATTTATAAAATCTTATCTACGAGAAATATAAACTATTCAAAAGCTAGTATCTTGAAATTACAAGGCATTACAATGGCCATTGTGAAGGGGGGACCCTATGATTTGCAATTCAATGGACATATTCCTCCCATTACCCTCTTTTATCTTCTCCTCTTATTCTTCTTTTTTACTTTAAATCACCACTATAGACTACATGACTACCAACATACCCATGGACCACCACTGCTACCTATAAACCTGCACTAACCACCACATGACCACCAATGCACCCACAAACCCCTACCATTCATAAACCACCACCAACTACACAACATAGACCTACACACCCATGAACCATGCCATAAAGGATAAAAAGGTACTTCTTAGATCCATGGACTTTTAATTGAAAACATAAAGAAGTTAAATTTTTAATCAATTTTATTTATTTTTATTCATTGTTTGAAAGGAACATGGAGAAGGAAGTGATTATAGGGTTTGTTAGGATATGATTAGTATTTTCCTTTGATTCCTACCATATTCATTATGTCAAATTTATTTCAACTAAATCATGTAATAGGCTACACATGCAATTCCATTTTTATTGAATTGGAAATCAATTCACCCCTTATTTTATGCCGTGGAGTGAATGAGCTATGAGTAGCTAGTGATAAGTGACCTTGCCCTTAGTTTGAAAGCGATTGCAAGCATTACCTCAATCCTTAGAGGAGGAAGAGGAACTTTAAGTATGAAGAGTTGTAGGTGCTAATATAGTCATATTATCAGCATCATGGCATTTAAGGTATTGTTCTTAAAGCAACTTGGTACAAAATTAGTATTTAGCAGAGAAACTTTAAGTATGAAGAGTTGTAGGTGCTAATATAGTCATATCATGCTATTATTTTTTTAACAGAGAAAAAATTAGTATCTATTTTCAAAATTGGGAAAATTACAAATTTAGCCAACCCCTTTTCTATTTGAGTCCTCAATAGTTAATTTTTTTTTTATTTTAGTCCATAAAATTCGTAAACAAGTTCTTCATTAGTTTGCTATTGATTTTTTTTTTGTTAGGAATTAAATGTGGCACCATCTTATCGGTTCATGTATTTTCATTAAATAAATATAATAAAAAATAAATAAAGTAATAAAATATTATAAAATAGGAAAAAAATTAAAAAGGAAGAATGGAATAAAAATTTGTAATATAAAGTAATAAAATAATATATATGTATGTTAATAGTGGATTTTCATTAAGATTGTCAACGAACTTCTAACCTATTCAGAGTTGGAAAGTTGCTTTAAGCCAAGTAATTATAACACTAGTTAGTCAGTCTAACAGCCTGTCATGACTTGTCAATAGTAATAGTTCATCACCTAAGTTGTTAACCTAGCTCAAAAGCTTTACTAGCTCGAGATAAGCTAGCTAACCTAGATTCACAAGGCTAAATCACTAAGGCCTAGCCAACAAAGTTCAAATATTCAAATATTAAGATAAGGACACGAATAGTTCGATGGTTGTCCTAATATTCATCTTAGATTTATCATATTTATCACATGCTTCAAGGGAAAATTACAACAAAAGGGATCAATGTTTGGAGGTAAATTCAAATAGGGGATCAACCTTTTAAAAAATTCAAATATGAGATTAACATTTCATAAAATGGTTCAAATAAAGGATAAACATTTCGAAAAGTTCAAATAATGAATCAACATTTCACAAAGTGATATAAATAATTTTATGGATTAGCTATTATGAATCTTTCATTTAAACCACTTTGTGAAACGTTGATCCCTTATTTAAACTTTTTGAAACATGTATCCCTTATTTGAACCACTTTCAAATGTTGATCCCCTTCATTATAATTTTCCCTATGCGTCAATTAACAGAGCTCTACATGTCAAAGGTGGTTAAATTGCCCTTATCCACTCATCTCCGACAACTGTCACCATGCATTAGAAATAGTAAAGGGACTAGTATAGTAAGACTCTCTGATTCTCTAACTCTTTACCACTTCTCTTTACTCCCATATTTATTCCTAATATTTCACTAACTTAGGCATTAGAATGGTAATGCAAACAACCCTAGTACCTTCATAGCATAACATATTCCTTTTTTTTGCAAATCCAATTACTTAACGAAATTCGACTTATGATATTTTGGTGCCATCTATGGGAACTTAAGTGATTTGATTTCAGATAACTTCACAAAGACACATATTCAAAATGAAAATTTAAGGGTTAAGATCATTTAAGCAGTTACATCACACATAGGTGCGACAAGTGCTAAACTAACACCTATCTTAAGCGTCTCAAGGTTTGAGAAATACAAGGACATGCCATTCAAAAAGCAAAAGTTTGTAGTGTTTAAGAGATTACATTAACACGAGCAAGTGAAAAAATATCATTGTTTTTAAAGTCATTCAAAACAATTCGAAAACTATTCCTAAGCAAAGCATTTAGCACAAGTGACTAATTTTTTATCACTTACTTGCTTCAATTGATGAACCCAATACTTAAACAATTACTCCCATTTTTTATCAATCAACCATGGGAGTTATGGGGCAAATATCGATAGTAGATTTTCATTAAGATGGTCGGCGAGTTACCGACTTGTACCAAGCTTGAAAGCTACTTTAAGTTGAGTAATTATTACATTATTGAGTCATTCAAGCAAGCTGTGACTTTGTCAATGGCAATAGGTTAGTACCTAAATTATTGAGCTATCTTAAGAGCTTTACTAGCTTAAGAGAACCTTGGATTGGTAAGGCTAAATCATTGAGGCCTAATCCATGAAGTTCAAATATTTAAAAATTAGGACAAAGGCATAAATAATTCAATGGTTGTCCTTGAAAATAACCGCTCAACTACCCCTTGTCTCTCACATTTATCACATGCTTCAATTAATGGAGCTCTTTGTGTTAAAGGCAATTGAATTGCCCTTAACTACTTATCCCTGACAATTGTCACCATGCATTATAAGTAGTAGAAGGACTAGTATAGTAAGACTCTTAGATTCCTTAACTCTTAACCACTTCTCTTTACTCTCATATTTCTGCCCAATATTTCACTAACTTAAGCATTGATGGTGGCAACGTCGGACAGCCTCAGCAAAATCATAGCATAATATCTTCCTTTTTCTACAAATCCAATTGCTTAGCAAAATTCAACCAACGATGATATATATATATATATATATTGAGTAAACTAAAAAATTTAAGAAATTGGAGAATTAAAAAAATGAGAAAAATCTAGAAAATTAAAAAAAAATTAGTTACTATAAGGCTGGGGGTAGTTGGAGGCTAACCGTATAGGTGGTTGTGTGACCTTATTCACAAGTAGTCATTGGCCACTTTGACCTTAGGGTGGCTAGAGTGGCCTCACCATGCAAAGTGGATTGTGCGACTCATTAGCAGTCTTGGGTGGCCTCCATTTATTCCCTGTCTTAGGGTAGCCAAAACTATTTTTTATTGAAAATTTCTAGATTTTTCTCCTTTTTAAATTTCCTTTTTTATTTAATATTTTAATTTAAATATATAAAGATATATTATTTTCTTACTTTATATTACAGATTTTTTATTTTTCCTAATTTTTTATATTTTCATTACTTTATTTATTTTTATTTCTGCTTACATTATTTATTTAAAGAAAATACGTGAACCAATAAGATCGTGCCATAAGTAATTCTAATGAAAAAAAAAAAAACTAATGATAAACAAATGGAAGACTTGTTTGCAAAAATTGAGGACTAAATAGAAAAAATTAATTATTTAGGAATCAAATAAAAGAGATGCCAAACATTAAGGACTAAAATCTATATTTTTTCCCATCAAAATTGGAAATTTAAATTGGGATTTCTTTTCCAACTAAATCCTACAACTATTGGAGGAAAGGGAGTTAAACCTGATATATCTATTTGAGATCAATGTATATTGCCAAGCTGTAAGAGCCTTAGGAAATTTGGGAATCGTGAAGAAAAAACATATTCTTCAATTTTTTTTCCTTATATTTTTCCTCCTTTCTACTTTCCAATTGCATATATCCATTAAAATGTTGACTGTATGTGTATTCCTACCCTTCTAGCCACATAACCTACCATTCTCCCACCTATCTCAATCTCTAATATTCTTATGCTAGGAAGCTGACTGTTGTCATATTTACATCTTCTCATTAGGCCATGGTGTAAACAATTCATCCCTTCCAATTGCTTCAGTTGCTTTATCGTAACGTGTTTGAAGATACCCTATGCAGTTGTAGAAGATTTTCAAGACTAAAGCCACTATAGAAAGACATCTCAAGTCCTTTAACACAACATTATAACTTTCATTGAGATTTATAGTCATGAAACTGTATTTAAAACCATCATGTGCTCTAGTCCTCTTCTCCTTAGAGATATTCTCAAACCAATTGTGTATATCCTCATTCCTTTTTCTCAGTTCCTCCATGTAATAATCATGCTTTAATGGTTGTGCTTTAACATGAGCTATAGTGACCAACTTCTTCAGTAGGACACTTTGAACTTTATATTGAAGTTGCTCATGACATGCCAAATACCATATCACCACTCACGAAGGGTTCCTACCAACAAACATCTTTATGCCTAATAGCTTCATTGATACCAACATGTCGATTGAATATAAGGCATCTAATTTGTCTATCACCATGTCTACTAACAATGTGTTCCTTAAACAACATTAGAAACCATGCTAAGTAAATGATTCTTCATCTATTAATGCAAACGCAAAAGGAACTATATGATTGGCACCATACATGCTACATGCATTAATAATTTGTCCTTGTATTTCCCATACAAAAAGTGCCATCAATGCTTACAACCAGCTTGCAATTCCAAAAGGCATGTACGTAAGGACCAAATGTTCAGAACGCTCTATAGAATACATCAATATGTTTGCTATCCTTCACACTCGATACATGTTCCCAAGTAATAGGAGAACTTGGGTTAGTCTATTGGATAATATTCAATAACTTTAGCAACTCTATGTAAGATTTATCCCAATCGCCATACACTACTTCAACCACTTTCCTCTTACCATCCCAAACTTGCCTATTGAAAACTAAGTAGTTGAAGTTATATACGGCAGATTGTCTAAGGACAATGTAAACTCCTAAAAACTTTAGTTTAAGTTAGGCTAATCGCTAGGAAATATTTAGACACATAAGTGAGATAAGTTAAAATTGCTATAAAAAATTTGAAAGATATGATCAAGATTTGCTAGTACACCTAAAAATAGTGATAAGATCTTCTCTTATTCCTTATAAATTCTCATAGAATTGACTAGTCAATGATAAAAGTGTTTGGTCAACCAAAACTAATAACACAAGTAAATCCTTATAACCAACAAATGAGAAAGGAACTTCGTTTACTTAATAGAATTGACAAAAGAAAATTATATCATCAAAACAAGTTAAGAATCAATCAAACCTTAACCAAATAATTAAGAACTAAAGATGCATGTAATCTTATCAACAAGTTGAAAAAAAGAAAACAAGTCCTAATGCATCATGAAGTGGCACCAATAATCTTTTTCATTTGCCAATCTCTACACAAGATGTGTAAAATCCCAAAGGAAAAAAAAAAAAAAAAGAAAGGGGGAATAAAAGAAAATAAGTATTTTATGCAAGGCGCATATCAGTACTATTCAAAAGTGGTAGAGGTAGTTTTAGGCATGGAAAAGTTCCACGAACCCTAATATAAAAGCCCCATATTGAGTTTAAAACCCCCTTTAATGGCTTTGTGAACTAGGGTTTTCGCACAAATTCCAAAACAAGGAAGGGAATCCATGTTTTTCCAAGGAGATCAAACTAAAAGGGGATCAAGGTAAGATTGTTAGATCTTCTTCTCATTGAATTCTTGATCAATTTTGTAAAAACTTCGTTTTTCTACATAAGGTAGCGGATAAAACGAGCCTAGGGAAGTTTTACGCATATCCTACAACGAATTCTCAATGGTGGACACGAGTAATGGATCTCCAAAGGTAAGAATTCAACGATTTCCTTATACATGTTGTTTCCTTGAGTTTTGTTTGAATGGTACAATTGAGATGAGATTTGATAGTATAAATGCTTTGAAATTGGTGTTTTGAGGGTTATGGAGTTTTGTCATGATGCGATAATAAGATAGGAGTGGTGGTTTTCGAAAGTGTCGAGGATGAGGATGTGTTAAAGGGGGCATACACCACTATAGTTCGTAGAAAACTACAAACTACATGCTAGCATCCGGATACCACCCCTTTTAGCATGTAGACACCGAGGGGGAATTTCTGCTTGACTATGGCGTCTGGATGCCACTTGATGTATGACCCTTGTCATATACTGTTCATTTAGAAGTTAGGCTAAGTTTGAGTTAGATTTCTTTTAAGCAATCCAAAAGAAGCAATATCTTAAAGCAACCATTACATATAGTCTAGCACTCCATAACAACAATACAATATTCAAGCATACACATTGCATATGCAACTTACAATCATAAGCAAGACACATATTAAGGTCTCTAAAGTGTAGTGAAACACTAATCTCACTTTTTTGGATATGTAACACTTGATAACCGTGCATATGGGTCTTGTTCGCTTCAATTTTCCCCTAAATATTGAATATAATCACATTAGTTTTACCAAATATAAAGTATATGAGTTCATTTAAACAATTTAAGTATGGTTATGACTTACCTTTAGCAGGTTATGTAGGCTTGCTATTAATTTCTTTGAGTAAGGTTTTAAAAGCTTGCTTAATACCAAGTTTAGGTCTTAGAACTTTCTGATGAAGTCTTTGTACATTTGTCTTTAAAATGGTAAACTTCCGACCAAGTCTCTAATTATCTTAGTTATACTCCTTACTCCAATCAACTTTCTGAATAAGCCTTTGAAGTCATTTCCTTTAAGCATTCTACATCCATCAATCCCCGAATCAACTCCTTGAAACCATTTCAATCACATCTCCCTTATCAAAAAACATCTTATACAAGTCCATGACATAAGTATAGCTACATTCCTTTCACTATTTAACCTTCTAGTTAAGCCTCTGAATCAAAGAACAAATCCTCCTCTTTATAGACCAACCCTCTAAAGATGTCTCTGAGGTGATTTCATATAAGCCTTCTAAACCAGTCAAACCTCTTGTCAAATCTTTGAAATCATCACAATTACACTTATTTCACCAATTAACTTCCTAAACAAGGCTCCAACATATTTAGAATTAAAATCCTTTCATCCGCCAACCTTTTGAACATGTCTCTAAAGTCATTTCAACCATACTTCTTTTACTAAATATTGTCTTAACCAAGACTTTTGTATAGTTATAATCAAGATCCTTGCACCAGCTAACCTTTTAGTCAAGTATATGAACCAAGAAGTTAAGTTATTCTTTTACAAGATCAACCATCTGAAGAACCCTCTGAACAAATTCAATTCATTAGTTTGCATAATGCTGCTCACTCTAACATCTTATTACAATTTACAAATATGATAACTCATGACTATACAATAGGTCCATCATGCCCATGATCCCTATATCACCAAAACTTCCCATTTTCCAACTTTAATGCATTAAGCCCATAACTAATAGTAGGTGCATGATTCAACTTTACTTCAATCCACTCAATTCTTGATCATGTCCTATAGTAGAACATAACTCCTTTAAACTCCAATATAGGCACAAATGGTTCAAGGTTAATTACAAATAATTTTCGAAAATAGTACTTTTCTTCAAATTTAAAGGTCTACAAATTCTCATAAATCATGGGAAATACTTTTGTCCAAAAATTCTTCATACAATTCTTACATGCAATATGAGGATGTTCTAGAAAAATGTTGGCTTCAAAGCAACGATAATAAGACCATTTAAATCAATTTCGAAAATTGTTTTTGGATGATTTCTTAAGGAGGTCAAATATCGGCTTAAAATCTTATAAACCAATATTTTTCTAAAAAAGTACACACAAAAATACTTCAAAATAATTTTTCTCATAATTTCTCGAAAAGTGGCTTTTCGACCACCAATTCTGGCTACCCTATTATCGTCTAAGCTAGTTGCTACCACCACTATTAGCTAGTGGTGGTGGTTTGCTTTTAGAAACTCACTAGACCCGTGCTCCAAATTATTGCTCGGTTTGTGCAGTTTTATTTTCTATTTTTGGAAAATTTCCTTCAATCTTCTTCTTCCCTCTTGATTTTTTTAGGTCTTTAACTCTTTAAATAACCTCCAAGAAGCATCCTCACAATTTTTCCAAGCCTACATATGTAAAATAACTAATTTCTCTCCCCGCACCCTATATATACTTCCTTAAAGTATACTTGCAAAGTGTCCTAGTAAAAAAAAAAAAAAAACTTTACTACACCTATCCAAAGAGATTGCTTTGCCAAAACCAATGTTTCCTAGCAATCTTATTATTTTTAATGGTTTTTTATTAATTTTTCTTGATAATTTTTAGTTGATTTCACACTTTTTCGAGTAATATAGGTTATTTCGGGTGTATATTTATATGCAATAATTATACCCTATATGTATACATTATTTATATATATTATTTTATATCATTTCATAATTTTATTGTTTAAATGTTTTATTTCTAAGGTTTAGTCAATTTTTCTTACCTAATTCGCACATTTATGGCGAATAAATTATAACATAGTATAATTTAGTGAAATTAACCATTTTTAACTATAATATTATTATGTTATTATATTCCTATAATCTAGACTTATGGGGTGTCTACGTTTAATTCCTACTATTGGCTCATGAGATATTGCCTTAATTAGATTACTTTTGCGTACACCATAAATTGCCTTCTCGAAATCTAATATGTAAAACTATGAGGCTCACACTAAGAACTATATATGTGCTTCATAACCTTTAGTAATGGTAAAGATTGAATAGACTTAGAAATGGACCAAGACACACATTAGGTTAATCAAGCACCTTTTTAGTTGTCCAAAACATCTATTACAATAATGTTAATAAGTGTATTGGTGTGAAAGACATAAGGGTGTTACAAATCTAAAAGGATTAAGGCAAAACATTGAACCAAGAAGTAAAAAAGTTGACATAAAAATCTTCACAACCACAAAGACCTTACTAAAGGAAGAAATAAGCAAATAATAATAATAATAAATACCAAAACTCTGATAGATACACAAAGTGACAAATACTAAACCGCTTCTTTGGACCATATGAAGTGAATGGTAATGCATCGAAATCAATTACAACATAAAAACACATTATGCAAACACAATTAACTGTAAATTAATGAAGATGACAAAATTGATACTTTGAATATTGAACATAAAACTAATTTGAAACGGGGTTGAATAAAAGACATGGAAACTTAGTGTGTGTACACTTATAATGGAGCTAATGAATATTTCTTCCTTATTATGCTATGACGTATTGTTTTAGTTTGTTGAGTCAATACAAGTTTGGTTACTCTGTCAGTTTGTGTCAAGTTCGGGTGTTAGAATGGTTTTGTCAAGTCAATTTAGCATCATATTGATATTCATCAAACCATTCATATGTGTACTTTTGTTGATTTGTAAAAGTAATGATCTACCTAATGTTAATTAAAGATAATGAAAGTAAGAAAAGTTCTTTAACAAATAATAGGTATGGATGGAACAAATAAAGGATTTAATTAAGTCATACCCCCTTCAAGAATTAAAAATATTAACGACAATAATGAGGAATAATAAAGCTATTGAAATATAACAAGGTAATGTTAAACCTGATAAAACTCATTGAACTCAATCAAATTGTACAAAGAGTACATGAGCTTTTAGTAAATGCCTAATTACATTGACGATAGATGCCATAGCGACAACATAACCTCTAAATCTAATGAGCAAATTAAAACAATTAATATAATTACGAAATTAAGTATATAAAGACAACAATAATAACATGTTAATAACAATGAGCTTGGGACAAGTAAAGAAGATGTGAAGTGGAGTGAAGTGTATTAACTTTTGGAGGCTAGAGTAGCGGTTAATAGTGTTGTAATTGATTATAAGTGGATGAGAAATGGAATAAATAACAGTTTTGTAGTTGGATTTGGGAGTACTTAATATAGTAAGGAGAAGGGGTAGAGTCATATGGATCAATGGAACAAAAAGGTAATTATATTATGAGTGTTGCAGACTAATTGTCATGCGCTAAACCAGGGACTTGTAATAGCCCTACTGTATAAACCAACCTACACTAGAAGCTAGCTACCTTAGTCACTAATGTGGGTATAGTTTACACAAGGCATTCACTACTCCATTGCTTAGAAGAATCTCATTCAGTAATTGGAAGGATTTAACTTATTGTTTAACTTTTCAAAATAGTCATTGAAAATAATTTTTATAGCATAAATTTCGAGTAAAAATTAAGTTATAAGTTATATGAGGGATGAAATCTTGCATTTAATAAAGATTCCAAAAGAACTATGTTGTTACGAAAAGATATAGAGTCTACCAAAATTTTACTAAAATCTATAAGCTTGTAGAGCGTAGAATTAATCTCATTAACTAAAAACTATGGGTTATCTAAGAAGACCCTATTAGTGTTCTAAGAGGTTGATATAGTCGATAAACTAAATAAAAATCCAGTTGGGTAATCTTGAATATCAATCCCTGTCCTCGTTCTCAAATCTTCTAAAACTTGAGGTAGTACTAGTGAATTTATTAGGAAATTTGCAAAATAGCTATAGGAGAATGAGTAATAACTTGCTTAATAAGTGAGATAGAAATAATAGCACATATCCATCATAAAGCAATCAGGGCTTTCAAGCGATATTAATTAGATACAATGCATATTTAAGAAAATGCCATCATATGACATTAACTGATCTATTGTGAGTATCACAAAAATTGTGCCCACTTTAATCCTAATTTTAAAGAGTTTGAGACCACATACTTTATAAATGGGAACTAAACCGAGGCTTGTACGATAGAGAGCACTCTTCACCCAAGACTTCACTTCAAACTATGAACTCTAACCTTATCGTAATCTCCTCTCATACAACTTAGTTCAACCAAGGGTAGGGAGAAGACCATTTCTGCTATCCTCATCGAGGAGTCCGTGTTCAGCTTGAGAATCCTAACCGTTCCCCTAATGGGTTGCAATGCAGGCTTGGTTAACAGTTAAGCTAAGTTTGTGTTAGATTGTTTTTGAAGTAATCAAACAATTTAAGATAGTCCAAAGTAAGTAATGTCATAAAGTAATCAATACACAAGTCCATTACTCAAAATAGCATAACCATATTCAAACACACATGTCGCATACGCACAGACATCTAACTTACAACCGCAAACAAGATATACATTAAGGTCTCTAAGTATTCTTAAACAATATTTCCAAGTATAGTGAAACACTGATCCCACTTACTTAGATACTGATGCTCATTCTCCTCCTATGTCGCTGTTATCTTTCTTTATTATCCCTAAAATTTAAGATGACATCTTTAGTGTCCATCCAATATGTAATATATGTGTTCATTGTGAACATTTAAGTACGTTTTCAATTGTGTTAGGTGAGTTTTATAAAGTGTTTATTAGGTATTAGTTAAGTAGGGTACATTCTGACCAAGATTTGACTTAATACAGTTTACTACCTAATAGTTTCTGACTCAAGTTCTGACTTTAGTAGATTCTTAAAAGTTACAAGCAAGCGACTTTCTAATCTTCTCTTCGGCTTCTATTAATCTAATATTTAATGCCAAACATCTTTGAATTTCCAATTGCTACTACATTTTGCATCTTCTATCAAACTACTTTCTAACTTAGGTTCTAACCCAGCCATGTGGTATAAGTTATTGTCCAAGTGACTTCTGACTCATGTTCTGACTCTAATAAAAATATAGAGTTCATACATATTCTAATTCTCATGTATAAACTTTGGTAAAATACTTATTAAACATCCATTTTGCTATATTATACTAATTAGTTCAACTATTTTACTAACTGCATGTCCAAGGTTCAATTACCCCCCACTACCCCTCGGCATCAGTTTCTAATATACTCTGCTCATAAACTATTTTTCATACCCTTCTATATAATATTCTAACTTACCTTCTAACTTACTTTCTAACCTACACAAAACATACTTTGAATCATCAAATCACATAGCTCCAGCATCTGCACCCTTACTTCCTCACTGTAACACTCTAACCCAATAATTCAAACCTCAAATGTAGCAATAAATCAATACTTGAAGACCTAATTACTCAATTAAAAATCCATTCAAGGAGTTTTTAGCCACATGCATGCCAGTTAGAGAAAAACTCGAAAATTCAACTTTTGAATTTTCAAAAACTCTTTTCATGGAATCAAAATAGACATGTTAAAATATTTTTACATACATTTTAAGATCAAAACAACATCATTAAGGCTATTAAAAATTAGAATTAAGGTTCATTTTTGGCCTAGTTTCTTAAGGAATATATATTTCAACTAGGAATTTGAAGAATCTGATTGCATTTTTTGGATTTTACATGAAAAATTACCAAGGGAAACCAAAAATTATAACTTTTTGTGGTCATTTGCTATTTTTAGAAAAATAAATTCAAAATTGAGTAAAACCGAAACTCACCGCTACATGCAACTTCAGCAATTGTCTGGGGGTAGGGGTTTATCTTTCCATGTTGGTGCCACCTCTTTTGTCTCCAGGTGGTTTGGCTCACTCCCAGGTGGTAGCTAGCTTAGGGAACTTGAAAAACCCCAATTTGCATTATTTTTCTTTCATTTTTGCTTATCTACACTTTCCTCTCGCTTCTAAAGCTCCTCACATTTTTCCTTAATCATAAACTATCTAAACTTTATTTTAGAAATGCTCCTAAGATTTTATAATGTATCCTTGTCAGTGGAGAGATTTTTCCTGTGCCAATTGTCTTATACATTGTATTTTCCTTATATTATCTTTTATTTAATCCCATGGTCAAATGTCCTTAAACTACTCCAACAATTTGCTATGCCCCTTTCCTTGTTTTCCCATGTCCACCAGCTATCTTGAGAATTTATTATAATTTTTCTACATATTTTTTTTATTTATTTGGTAATATTAACGCATTTTCAAGTATTTTCGACAATTAAGGGTATATATATTTGTATAATAATTATAATCAATGTGCATACATGTCTTTTATATATTATTTTACATACAATATTAATTATATTACTCCTATAATTTGTCTCTATGTGTTACTTAATTTTCAAGACCTAATTCACACGTTACTATTAATATAATAATATAGTAAATTGCTACTATTTTAGATATATTTTTAATAATTTATAATATTTTTAAATTATGAGCCTATAAGAATTTCTTGACTAATATTTTCAAGCCCCTAATTGGTTTATATTCTCGAATACCTTAAATCAACTATTGAATCTACTCACATGAGTACAGGTATCACATTTCCACTCCACCTAAAAAAGTTTTCTCCTCGAAACTATGACATCTTAAACTAATATCTTGATATTTGGATTAGTAGTTAATATCTGCTCTTCATCGTTATTTTTTATGCTAAAATTCATTTTCATTCTTACTTTCTGAATTAACTTCCACTCAAATTTCTGAGTTAACTCTTTACTTATTACTCCCATGTTAGTTTTTTGTAAAATCATATATTTCGTTACTCCCTCATTTCTCTTATTGACTATCAACACTGCATCTAAGTCACTACTATAACTTATCATTATTTCTTGTATCCTCATTTACATTTTCTTTCTTTTACTCCTTACTATCTAAACTGATTGTATTAATAGATTATTTATTTCTATGGTGTTTTCTCTAATTTTAAAAGAAAGCAATTAGATTAAGTGGACCAAATTCATTAGTTTAGTAATTATTTTTTTACACTTAATATTTAAGGTGCAAGTGTCTATTAAATAGGTCTTATGAACAGTTAGTTCCTAAATAAGTTTCTGAGCCAACTTCTAAGAATAGGGAATTCTAAGTTTTCGATAAGGTTAAATTTCCTAATTCAGTTTTTGAGTAATTTTATGGTGTATGAATTATTGCATATCAGAATTTTCCATTACCTCAAGTATTATCCAAATTTAATTAGTTCTTTAAATCATAATAAATCTTGGTATTCAAGATTGGTTTCAAGCTTATTATCTTAATATTGTGGTTTATCATCAATTTGCTTGCTTCTTTATCACAAGTCTTACTTATATGGCTAAAGTATAATTTTGTTAGGTAAGGATCCATCTTCCATTTTAAGGACCATTATTATTCCTATCTTTCAATCATTTAACTTTGTATAGTAGCCTAGTATTTGATGAATAATTATCCTTACTTAACTATATTCTTATACTACGAGTTTCATATTTATTAAGCTTTTATGAGGAATATTTTATTTTGTTATACTTACTATACTTGCTCACATTATGTTTACTCAATTGTGACAACGTACATATGGGAAATATTACCTGTTAATGTTTTAACTATTCTTCGTGTCACCATTATTGTTTTTCCTTCTTGTAATGTAATTGATTAGAAATTATAGATTTAGAGTTTTTTTACTTTTCTCGTTAGGTTCTCACCCCAAAGGGTAAAGTTAACAAATGGTCACTTGATAAAATTTCCATCACTATAGTTTAATATAATTACTGCATACACTTATTCTTTACTACCCCTTATGAACATTTATAGAAATTTAGTTAATCCAACTATATGTTTACTTCCTTAGGCTAGGATTGTATTTTATTCAAGGATCTTTACTTTCTGACATCTTAATCATAACATACTACAATCATTCTAGGATCACAACTAATTGAATAAAAGATTTCTCCCTAGACTTATTCTTTAGAATTGTTACTATCGGTATCCTTCTCAATTAGTATAACTATATCTTGAAATTTGAAGGTTTACCTTCAGTGTATATGATGGTATATTTTATTAGATTGATGGTGTGATTGAAGCATTAGGTAAATCATGATAAGATCTTCTCCTAGTTTAATCCTTCGAAGTAGAGAGTGGTTATCTATAATTTTGGTTTGGATTGTTTTCTATATATACTTATACTTTTTTCCTATTCTAGCACCAAGTTGAATTTTGGGCTCATCACTCAATGTGATATTATCCTACTCATGTGATCTAGCATAAGAGTAGTAGACTATCGTCCTATGAGCATTATATTATCATATTTTCACAAATTAACATCATATCCCTACATATCTTATATGAAAAGTATATTCCCTACCAGTTACCATACTACTTCGCTATTTACTCACAGTAAGTTCATATTGGTTATATTTTTACATAAATTAAGAGGAATAAATTTAACATTTATATAACTACACATATGAATTACATACTACTGAATAATTATATCACAAAGAGATATGAATTTTATCCTTTTCATGTTTAGCATCATACTTAGTTCTTAGATATGTCAAATATAATTCTAACTTTATTCCACCAAACTAACAATCTTATTCAAATTACTACCTAGTGCTCAAAGCCAGAATATACAATAGATTATTAAAATATCTCTGGAATTAGAAATATCATCATGGGTCAAATTAATTTCTAGTATTAAGCTTATAATGTTGACCAATCCATTGTATACCACTGGGTTTCCTAATCCAAAGTCAACTTTTTCATAACACTAACTATGTAACTACCACAATCAACATAGATTGTTGTTTTCTTAATAAAAATCCACTTCAATTGGCCTTTCCAATTTTCAGCTTCACTTTTAGTTCCTAAATCCATATTTAGTAATATACTTTTGAAAGTTGCTGGAAGGTTTATAATTTCTTATACTTTTTCCCTAAAACTTACAACATTATTATTTCTAATAAATCTTTCATTTGGGTTCACCTCCTGACTTTTTGCATTAGCTTTTGCTTCACTTTTTGATTCGACTTTCCCCTTATAATCTTACCAAATTCCATACTTCATGCCTACACTACAAGATATTATTATCTATAGAAAAATATACTATTATTTTGGTATCTTTTGTATTAATAATTGTCGACATACCATGTACTTTATTTTCATCACATATCATTACCAGGAACCATCATTTTAGAGTTTTCTATGATTTTTCCTCAATTATTTAATTTCACCCATATACCTTACAATAATCTACTTTTTTTTTCTAGATCAAACTCCACAACACTTTTAAGTTAGATCATACCTCCGGGATTGTCTCAAGCTCACTCCCTACTCATTCATAACCATGATATTGTACATGTAACTCAAACTACTTACTAATCTCGCATCTCCAACACCTTACTTCCATGTAAGCCTGAATTCCTTAATATCCAACTTCATAGATAAAAAGTAGACCATCAAATAGTTAATTCGGAAAACATTTCCAAAAGTGCATATGATATATCCAAGCATACATGGTTTACACCTATCAGCTCAATATATCTAAACCTTCCTTCTTTCTCAATATTACTTGACAAGTCAACTTCCAACAACAACTTTGGAAATCACTTTTCATATTCCATAAAGGATTCATCCTCGTTTTAATCAAATTCCACTTAAGCTATTATAAATTCCTCATTACTACTCATAAGTTTACAAATTATCGTTTTTTATAATTCAAATGTAATATTAGTGTATCTCATCCCTTCTTTGGTGTACATATATAAATAATAAATATAGCTTATAGTCTAAATCTTTTACGACCAATTTATGTCCTGCTCTCTATGATGTTTAGCTAATTTTATTTACGACGCTACCAAGCAAATTCTTAAGAATCACACTTTAAGCGAGTTCTTAAGAATAATGTTTTGATACCACCTATAATTGTTACATTCTAAACTAGGAAGTCATAACAACCCCGCTGTATAAACCAACCTATGTTAGAAGCTAGGTGCCTTAGCCATGAAAGTAGATATAGCCTACATAATGCTTTCACCACTCCATCGCTTGGAAGCATCTCATTCAATGCCTAGTAAGAATCAACCTATGGTGTTTACAAAATAGTTATTAAAAATAATTTTTATAGCTTAAATTTCGAGTAAAAATCAAGTTATAAGTCATATGAAGGATGAAATCTTGCATTTAATAAAAATTTGAAAAAAATTACATTGTTATGAAAAGATATAGTATCTACTAAAACTTTACTAAAATCCACAAACTTGCAGAGTATAGAATAAATCTCATTAACTGAAAACTAAGAGTCATTGAAGGAAACCCTATGAGTTTTCTAAGAGGTTAATATAGTCGATAACTAAATAGAAATCCAGTCAGGGAATCTTGAATCTCACTCCCCATCCCCATTCTTTAATCTTCTAAAACTTAAGGTAATACTAGTCAGTCTATTGGGAACCTATAAAAAAGCTATAGGACAATGAGTGGTAACTTGCTCAGTAAGTGGGACAGAAACAATAGCACATATTTATCATCAAGCAACTAAGGTCATCAAGTAACTAGGGTTTTCAAGCGAGATTAACTAGACATAATGCATATTCAAGTAAATACCATCACACGATATTCTCCAGTTTATTATAAGATCAGAGAAATTGCACCTACTCTAATCCTGGTTTTAATGAGTTTGATGTTGCGTACTTTGCGGATCAGAACCAAACCGGAGCTTCTGTAATGGAGAACACCCTCTGCCTTAGACTTCACTTCAAACCACGGACATCAACCTTACCATGACTTCCTCTCCTATCACTTAGTTCTACTAAGGGTGGGGAGAGAACCATTTCTACTATCTTCGTCGAAGGGTATGTATTTGGCCTGAGAATCTTAGTCGTTCCCTTAGTAGGTTACGATGTAGGTTTGGTTAACAGTTAACTCGAGTTTGTGTTAGACTGCTTTTGGAGTGATAAAACAATTTAAGATAGTCTAAAGTAAGTAATATCATAAAGCAATCAATACATATGTCCATCACTCAAAATAATACAACCATTTACAAGCACACATGTTGCATACATATAGACATCTAACTTACAACCATAGATAAGATATATACTAAGGTCTCCAAGTATTCTTAAACAGTAATTTTAAGTGCAGTAAAACACTTATCCTACTTACCTGAATATTGATGCTCATTCTCCATGTGTATCACTCTTGTCTTCCTTTATTATCCCTAAAATGTAATGTGACATCTTTAGTTTCCATCCAATATATAATATATGTGTTCATTGTGAACATTTAAGTATGTTTTATATTGTGTTAAGTGAGTTTTCTAAAGTGTTTATTAGGTATTAGTTAAGTATGATACATTTTGACCAAGGTTTTGACCTAATACAGGTTACTACTTAATAGTTTCTAACTTAGGTTTTGACTTTAATAGATTCATAAAAGTTATAGGCCAGCTACTTTCTGATATACTCTTTGGCTTCTATTAATCTAATATTTAATACCGATCATCTTCGAATTTCCAATTGCTACTACATTTTGCATCTTCTATTGAACTACTTATTGACTTAAGTTTTGACTCAGCCTTATGGTATAAGTTATTGTACAAGTGGCTTTTAACTCTGATAAAAATATAGAGTTTATATATATTATGATTCTCATGTATAAACTTTGGTAAAACAGTTATTAAGCATCCATTTTGCTATATTATACTAATTAGTTTAACTATTTCACTAACCATACCTAAAAGACATAGAAAGTTACTATAAAAACCCTCATACATATCTAAGGTTCAATCCCCTTTCACATCAGTTTCTAACATACTTTGCTCATAAACTATTTTTAATGTCCTTCTGCTACACATTCTAATGAACCTTCTGACTTACTTTCTAACTTACGCAAAACATACTTTGAATTCTCCAATTACATAACTCTAGCATCTATTCCCTTGCTTTCTCACACCAACACTTTGAAACAACACTTCAAACCTCAAATATAACGATAAATTAATACTTGAAAACCCAATTACTCAATTAAACATCCATTCAAAGAGTTTTCAACCACATGCATACTAACTAGAGAAAAAACCTGAAAATTCAAGTTGAATTTTTGAAAACTCTTTTCATGGAATCAAAACAGAAATGTTAAAATATTTGTACATAAGTTTTGGGATCAAAACAACATCGTTTTTGGCCTAGTTTCTTAAGGAATAGATATTTGACTTAGAATTTGAAAATTTTGGTTGCATTTTTGGATTCTACACAAAAAATTTCTTAAGGAAACCCAAAATTATAATTTTTAATAGTCATTTGCTATTTTTAGAAAAATAGATTCAAAATTGTGTAAAACCGAAACTCACCACTACATGCAACTTCAACAGCCATCTAGGGGTAAGGGTTTGTCTTTCTAAGTTTGGTGCCACCTCCTTTGTCTCCAAGTGGTTTAGCTCGCTCCTAGGTGGTAGCTAGCCTAGGGAACTTGAAAAACCCCAATTTGCATTATTTTTCTTTAATTTTTTCCTACCTACACTTTCCACACTTCCAAAGCTCCTCCACATTTTTTCCCAATCATAAACTATCCAAACTTTACTTTAGAAATGATCCTAAGATTTGATAATGTATCCTTGTTGGTGGAGAGATTTTTCTTGAGCTAGTTGTCCTATATTTTGTATTTTCCTTGTATTATCTTTTGTTTTATCCCATGGTGAGGTGTCCTTAAACTACTTAAACAATTTTCCATGCCCTTTTCCTTGTTTTTCCATGTCCACCTATTGTCTTGAGAATTTTTTATAATTTTTCTTTATTTATTTGGTAATATGCACTCATTTTCAAGTATTTTAAACAATTACAGGTACATATATTTATATAATAATTATAACTGATGTGTATGCATGTCTTTTATATATTATTTTATGTACAAGATTAATTATATTACTCCTATAATTTATCTTTAAGTGTTCATTAATTTTCGAGGCCTAATTTACGCGTTACTAATAATATAATAATATTAATAAATTGCAACTATTTTAGATATATTTTTAAATTCTAAGCCTACAAAAATTCCTCGAGTAATATTTTTGAACCCCTCATAAGTTTCTAACCTAATCGAGTTATCTTTTCGAACACCCTAAATCAACTACCAAGCCTAGTCACAGGAGTATAGGCCTCGTACAAATAAGTGGAGTGGTCACTTAAGTTTATATATGGAAAAGTTTATGTTTGGGTATTTGGTTATAAAGAATTTTTTTTAGAAGTCATATGGAGGAAATTTTTTTAGAATTCGTATAGAGAAAATTTAAGGATCGTAGTTAGAGATCTAAAGACAGTATAGTGAAGGGAATTTGAAAAGTCAAACTTCATCTAGAAGGATTACAAATAGATAAAATTAAGAGAACAAAGGAAAACTTTATAGATGAAGGATGCTTAGAGACAACTAAATTATTTTGGGAGACTTAATTAAAATTTGATAAAATTGGGATAGTAATTCTAGCTTGAATACTAAAACCAATGTGGTCTAAGGAATGAGTATGGTAAGATTTTTGATACTGTATATTGGTAGAAATTTATACTTAATATGGAGAGCTTCTAGAAAATCCAAAGATATTTAAAATAAGAAACTAATAGAGACATAAGAATTCAATCTTATAACAAGATAAATACTTAAGTGTACAAAAACATATTTCAAGGTTAAGAGTAAATCTAATATGTAAAGGTCAAAAGGAGTAAGGTACGATGAAAGCAAGTTGCATGCAAGTATAGGCTAGGAACCTTATGGTGAATTGGGAAGCAATTATGAAGGTGGAAAAATCTACGCATTCTAATTGGAAGCCTAAGTTTGAAATGAAGAGGACATATGGAGAGGTAGAACGTTTTTTAACAGATTGTAAAATGGGAGAAATAAGGAGAACAAGAAAGTTTTACTGATAAAAGTTGCATGGGCATGAATCAACAAATGTTATTCTGGAAAATACTAGTTAAAATTGGATGGAAATAGGAAGTAATCCATACCTAAGCATCTTAGATCAAATGGACCAAGTGATGAAAGAGATAGAACTCATGATATTGGAGACTAGGGGAGTTGTGATTATTTAAGGGACTTCATGGAGAATTTGAAGTATTAATCGATGCAAGAGACTAATAGAGGATTGGAGAATTTAATTTTGTAATAAAAGAGCTACAAAGGGAATGAAAAGGAAAATTTCGAGGATTATAAAGTGAGCAAGCATGTTGAGATATAGTAGAGCAATCAATTGGAAGGTAAGGTATATGGAAGATGAAAGAAGAAATAAGAAGGAAGTATTAAGGGTTTTTCATTTCAGGAATTCAGGAAAACTTTCAAAGAAGAAAGTCTTTGAAGGGGGGGATTATAGAAAACCCTAGAGAGAAAAAAAAAAGGG
>JAMXBB010000011.1:76654158-77082990 GCA_024138015.1 Lumnitzera littorea
GGGGGGTATAAAAGAAAACAAGTAAATGAATAGGTATTTTAAGTGAAGGGTATGTCAATATTATTCAAAAGTTGCAAAGGCAGTTTTGGGCAAGGAAAAGTTCCACGAACATTAGTATAAAAGCCCCATATAAAGTTTAGAAACCCTTTTTCATAGTCTTTTCTCACATATGGCTTTATGACCTAGGGTTTTCGCACGAGTTTTGAAACAAGATAAGGGAATTCGTGTTTTTCCAAGGAGATCAAGCTGAAAAGGGATCATAGTAAGATTTTTAGATCTTGTTCTCATTGAATTCTCAATCAATTTTATAAGAAATTCATTTTCCCACATAGGACAACGGATAGAACGAGCCTAAGGTGGTTCTATGCGTATCGTACAACAAATTCTCAATGGTGGAAGCGCAAGTAACGGATCTCCAAAGGTGAGAATTCTTGATAGAATTAAGATGAGATTTGGTTGTATAAGTGTTTAGAATTGGTGTTTTAAGGGTTATAAAGTTTGTGTCATGATGGGATAACATATCGGGAGTAGTGGTTTTCAAAAGTATCCAGGATGGAGATATGTTGAAGGGGGTATACACTATTGCAGTCTGTAGAAAACTGCGGACTGCATGCTAGCATCTAGATACCACCCCCTCTAGCACCTAAACACCAAGGGGGAAAAATCCCCTCGATCAAGCCATTTGGACACCACTTCATGTAGCATCCAAACTCCATGACCCCTATCATGTACCATGACAACCCCTTCGTTTATTGATGTCTTCTAAGTGTTTCTTTTGATACCTAAACCCATCTAAAAGTTTTCTAAACATGATTCTTCACCCTAAAACACTTTACAAACCAATCTAACATCTTAGTGATCCTAAGTACCTTAAGTGACATGAGTTATAAGTATGTGAAGTCTATGACCTTGCGTTAAAGGGTAATGTTATATAAGCTAGAGACTAAGGCAATGTATATTGTTCTAGTGTGAATTTAGGCCATGAATTGAGTTTTGATGTTTATGTTATGACAGGTTCTAAAGAGGTTGCTATTTTGGTTTCTAGCGAGTCGATGAAACCAAGTACAGGATACTTGCATGTGTTATGTAGATGATAATTAGGAAAATTAACTGGACTTAATAAACTATTCGACCTTAATTATGTTGTGCTGCTTGTGCTTAGCTGGGCTAAGGAATTAGGAGGACCAGACCTTGAGGTAGCACCCTAATGATGATTATGTGATGGTGTCCTGATTAGAGTCACGCTTAGAAATGATCTAAGTAGATCTAGGTTATTACTTAGTTACTAGGGTATTAGGGAAGACCCACACCAATACTATCTAGTACGAGTATATTTATGTGTGTAGGGGTCAAAGTACCCCCTTGTTGCTTGTTAGATTAAGTAAAGATAATTAAATCATTGGAGATGCATTTTGCATTTCATGTTTATGTGTAATTGGAACTGTATGTTTATATGCATGTCATTGTGTATTTCGTATTGGACTTTGGCTCATCCCTCCTTAAATTTTTAGGTGCAAGTACATGTTAGGGTAAAGTTAGTATGCTAGCTTGAACTTTAAGGTGATGCAGTAGATTATTGTACATGTTGTTGAGATGTTGGTAATAGCTTTATGTAGTCGAGTAGGATTGAGGTTTTAGGCCAAATCAGTTATCAGACTTTTAGTATTTACTCTTATTGTTGTATCTTAGGTCATGAGAAGTCACTTAAGACTTCTCTAATCAGATTATGTGATTGAAGTAGAATAGTTGGGATTCCTTATATGATTTGTAAATATTTATTTAGAAGATCTATAGAGTTTTATATTATAGATATGATGGATTTATTTGAAGTTTTCCATTTTATTGAAAAGTTTGTAGAATTAAATTTTGTGAATCCATTTAGGGGGTTAAGATGTAAATATTTGGAGATTCTAGTTGAAGATTTACGCCTAATATGTCAATAGAGGCTAAAGACACGTAATGGGCTATAGTGTTCCAAGTTTTAAGGTGTCACATGATGAAAGGACTAAAGGAAGACGAAAAGACCGTCTAGAAGAAAAGGAAGTAAAG
This sequence comes from Lumnitzera littorea, assembly GCA_024138015.1. Taxonomy (NCBI): domain Eukaryota; kingdom Viridiplantae; phylum Streptophyta; class Magnoliopsida; order Myrtales; family Combretaceae; genus Lumnitzera; species Lumnitzera littorea. The sequence continues at coordinate 76,656,208 of JAMXBB010000011.1, forward strand.
TGGGAAAAGAAATTCGACTAAGTTAGACCATAAAATAAGAAATGATGTAAGAGATTTGTGGAAGAAAGAAACATGTGTGGAATGTACATCCAATCCTTTAAGTGGGTGCCCATTATAAAGCAAAACCAATAAATTTTATTGTTTTCCAATTATTCAAAGATCTTATTTAAAATAAATTAGGACCACATGATGTAATTAAGATACTAAACTTAGGATAAACCAACAAAAGCTTAATCCATAAGCCAGTTATCATATTTTCTACAAATAATCCCCCCATTAGGACCACATATGTTTCCATTAAACCAAACAACACACTTGATGCAAACTGAAGCCAAAAACAGATAAGGTCGATCGTAGGGGTGAGTCCAAAATTACTAAAAGCTTAAAGAACGAGGTGAAAGATTGCTCAACAATAGGGAAAGTAAATAAGCAAACCCACGAACAAGTCTAAAGATATGACGTACTACGAAACTTTTGAGGACTTATGGTATAGCTTGACATGATGTACGAGATGGGTATTTATGCCCAACAAACGAAGGTAACCTGCCTAAAATGGAAAAGACTAAAAGGGTAGTGTCTAAAAGAAGCAATGTACAAAGAATAATAAATAGTACAAATGAAAATTCAAGAAAATCAATTATTAGTGCAGTAGAATTCTTTACGTAGGTCTCAAATACGTAGCAATAGCATATTAGGGAATGCCTTTGGCAAAAACAAACAAAATGATACAATTAGGGTAGAGGGCCAAATAGGGGTGCTAAACAAAGGTGTCAAGTAGACTTGGACCCGCTTGAGAAAACATGTCTGTAGATATGTACTAGAGATCTTGGCTTCAAGGCACCAATGCTGCTAAGCTGGAGGTCGACTTGATCATGGCCAAGCAAGTGTGTAAGGGGTCGAGCTATCAATAGAGCATATGTTCAGTTGGTGTCGAGTTTGATTTTTTCATTTTTCTATTTAAATTTTGATTTGCCCTTTTTCGATTAATACTAAACCATAACTCATTTAATATTAATCCTTAACTAAAAAAATTGGGAAATTTCGGTTTTTTATTTAGAAAAGGTTTTGGAGTTGACACCCGACCGGAGTCGGGAAAAAGAAAAGAAACTTTAATTAATTGGGTGGATTGATTACAATTTGGTTATTGCTCTTTAATTTCAATTTGAGTGAAGAACCAGAGGATTCCGAATTCAAAGGCTAACTTATTAAACCCTAACGGGTATCACTATTTATTTACTGAAATTATGATTATTTTTCAAATTATAATATTTTTAAGAAAAAAATAAAAACTGAAAGAAAAAGAACCTAAGTTTCTACAAATTTTATCGTCACTCCGAAAGTACCTACATACTCGCTAGCTGGGATTAAACGATCGTAATTCTTTCTTATAAAATTTAGTAGGTGGGTTATTTTTATATTGAAAATTGAGCCAGGTCTATGTTTTTTATAATTTATAATTTTATTTTCAAAGAAAAAACCTAAGAAATCTAATTTTCATGAATTTAAAGAAAACGCTAACTAACTTTATTTTTTTGAAAACTCCGGTTAAGATTTTTTATTTTTAAAACCACTACGTGTAAAAAATATCTTTTCTAAATCCTAACTATAAGATATGTTAAAGATACAGTTGGATACATATCTTCATACGTATCCTTTTTGAATCTTATCCATAAGATACGTATGTCGATACATATCTTTCTAAACCTGAACCGTAAGATATATATCTCGATACGTATCTTTTTCAAATCTTAGTTACAAGATACACTCGAAGATATGTTTATTTTCTTAAAAAAAACACACAATTTCACTAAAAACTCAATTTAACTAAATTTCATTGGAATTATCTAAAAAAATATCATGCAATAATAATAAAAAAAAAAAAAACTATGCTGAAACAAAAAAATAGGTTAGTAAAATCATTGAATTAACTTTGAAATTAAATAAATAAATAATAAAAAATAAATTTACCTATGCATCATACGTGATCGTGCGTTGGATTTCGTCTGAGTATATGCTTCATGTGAGAATTGTGTGTGCGTTTGGAATGGACTACTGTAATCAGGGATAGGCGTCAATGACGTATTGAATTGCAGTTGCAAGCGATCAAATTCGTGTAGGGGACTTCGAATTTGGCGTTGTTCGGATCGATGGGCAAGGAGTGAATGCGTCAGACAAACGTGGTCGAAAATTCGATCGTCAGAGGATTGCGCTTCGTTGGTCGGTGTGTTGATGTGAGACTGTCAACACCTGTTGGGGACGTTTGGTAGTAATTGGGTTAGCTACAATTCAGGCATTGAAGACGTTAGAGGAGTTTCGTTTCAGTTAGGTGTGTGGTGAAGTTGCTCCAGCGTGCGTTGGTGGACGTGCTGGCTTGTGCAGCTTCGGAGATCTCGACAATGTAAACTTCATTGGTCAGATTATTGTTGAATTGGATTGGGAGCTTCAGATTGGATCACAGCTTTAAATAGACTATGGCGATGGAGTTGTCTTTGGATTACATGGGACCCCATAGGGGAATTCAATATTGGCGTTTTAACATATGGAATTTGGAATTGGATTTGCTGGAGATTAGATATTTGGTGGATTTATGGAAACTTGGAAAAGTGGAATTAAAAGAACCCCCATGTCATCACTAAATTTCTATTTATAAACTAAAATTGAATTTTTCGTATCTTTTAATTACGGATTTAATTTTTAATAAACGAAAGATACGATGAAGATTTGACCTAACTTTTAGAAATCTTATTTGAGCTTTCTATTTACGGGCCCGATCCGATCCAATCCAATTTGATTTAGTCAAAAAGTCTACTTAATAAATTATAAATTTAACTAGCTCAATATAATTTAGATAAAAAAAAATCTATTTTATATTAGGCTTGACCAAAATTATTTTAATAAAGCCCAATTCTTAAATAACTTAATGATTTATTAAATTAATCATATACTGTTATTCGATTTGATCTTAAACAATCCGATGCGACTCTATACGATACGACGTGATACGATATGATACGATTCGACTCAATAAAATGTGACACGACTTGACTCTCTCTTTTTTATTTTTCATTTTTTTCTTTTAATTTTCGTTTTTTAATTATTATTTATTATTTTTGAGTTAAGACCTTATTTAAAAGAAACAAAAACTACAACTATTGGGGGGTGCAAAAATCAAGTGTCTACAATCAACATACGACTTTCGAGAGATGTGTAGTTACTTAGTTCAATATAAGGAGTTGGTTGGCAGCAAGGATAAGCTCGGCTTCAGCAAGAGGAAATTAGAATAGGAGAATTCACCTTGTTAGTCCTTCTAAGCCTTGGGCTTAACTACAGGTTAAAGTTCCAGTAGTTTGATCCCTATCAACACTTGTCTTTCATTTTCAAGACAACTTACATTCTACTAACAAACCCTTTCATCTACCATTCTCACGCCACCCACCAAGCACCACTTGCATTTCTTTAACAATTCCAAGATTCAACATCCTAAAGGTTAGCTCCAACATCATCATATTCTGTAAGGAAAACATCATTTCTAACTTCTTTTCTTCATTATCTAGAAAACTCATTTAAGGAAACAAAATAAGTCTTCTAACTTAAAAACAAAAGGTCTTAAAGTTGAATTAAAAACTCTCATGTCTTACCAAAAGACAAGATTCTTTACGAAAACTATGTTAAACTTTGTTTTGATTCAAATCCTAAAACTTTATTAAACAAAGGAGTCCTTTTCAAAACACTTTCTTCTCATGAGTCTTTGAAATAAGTGATAATTTTGTTTTACTAGCTTTTAACTTGATTTCCAAAGTTTACTCAAGAAAAATAAAATTTTTTTCTATAACATTCTACTCACTTTAAAGAAGTTCGAGTTATCAACTTAAAATGTAAAACCAAAGAGTTTCTACAACCTAACAAAAGATTAAGATGGTAAAGACGCAGATAAGTAGACAAATTCATGTCATGTTCAACTAAATTTACTATGACTTATCACATGTGGATATTACGCTTCGAAGAGGTAGATAGCAACAATCCTACTATATAAACCAATCTAAGATAATAGCTAACCTCATAGCCATTATCATAGACTTGATTTACATAAGGTGTTCATGACTACCCCATTTGATATAAAAATACTAACTAAATTACATACAGAGATTTAGAATATATATATATATATATATATAATGACTCTAATATCCCAGGAGATACTTACATATCATAATAGTCTAGGAAAATAAATATTTATACGATTAGATCACACTACCAAGAGTTAGTAGCGAAACTCTCAAATGTCTTGTAGTTCTTCTAATTTAAGTCCTTACTCCCCTAAAATCTCCCAAAGTAACTAACCTTTGAGTAATAATAACATAGCATTTTCGTTAGCACCTACAAGAAGATCAATAAGGGTGTAAGCAACCGACAGCCTAGTAAGTAGGAACGGAGATATAAGACTATACAATAATCACAAGTAAGGTTATCAAACAATTAATTAAATTCAATGTAGCAAACTAATGCCATTGCATAAAATTGTTTGATTCACTGTAAAATTAGAAAAATTTCACCCACTCTAATCCAGGTTTAAGGAGTTTTAGTATATATGCAACAACTTACAACCAAATCCAAGTTTATACAATGGAGACATCTCTCCTTATGTAACTATCCTTCAAACCACTACCCTTATTCTTATAGCAATCTTTTCTCTTGTCATTTAGTTTGACTAAGGATAAAAAAGGGACTATTATGCTATAACCCTATCTCTTTTAAAGGTATCAATATTTGGTCAAAGAATCCTAATTGACTCTTAATAGGTTGCAATGCATGTACGATTAAATTTTAAGATTAAATTTAATTAAGTCCATTTTTGAAGTGAGCAAACAAGTACATACAATACAATCAATTGCAAACCATAGCAGTAAACCAATAGATTCAATCAATTTTAGAGACATACATGCAAGCTACTTATAAGTACAATTGAATACAATCGTAAGCCTTCGATTACTATAAAATAGTACCCTAAAATATAATAACTTATTGATCCCAAACTTACTTGAAGTTTCCCACTTGCTCACTAAGGTATGATATGGGTTGCAACATTGCTGTTAGTTCCTATAATAGAAATAAAATTTTAGTATTTATACACTTATTACATTTAAGCTTCAAATTATTATCGTTAATTTAAAAATTATAATTTTACTCAGTTTTTTAGGTTTTATGTTGCTTATAATTGAGCTTATCCTAAGTTAGTCTCTAATGCAACTTCTGAATCAGTTATTTAATCGGGCTCTAATACAGCTTCTGATTACAATTATATATATAAATCCTAGAAACTCCCCTTGACTCATTTTGTAAAGTTTTACTAACTACATTTTAGGCATACTAAGTCCCTTATTTAGTTCTTAAGGAACACCTTAATTTATCCTATACACCCAATTCCTAATCTAACTTCTGAATTTGCTCCTAATTTGAGAATACTCTACATTTTTATCATAATTCTTCTAATTTATGTTTCACAACCAAATTTATAGTGTATTACTAATACCATCATCTTCTTAATTTAATCCAATACACCTTACCTACCTTATTATAAATTTTCACATATTATTCAATAATTAGATATTATACTCATAATATCCACATCCAACATTATAAACACTATAAATATCATTCTTAAACATCAATTAATTTTTCAAAATATTAAAATACACCCTAAATATGCATCTATATCAATTTATCGATAAATCATTAGATATGCTTAAAAAAATAGTCTTTTATTAAGATTTTAAGGCCTAAAAATTAGATAAAAATATGAAAAATGATTTTCAAGAAAAAATTTTCATGAAAATTTATCGTACATCCTAAGCAATACGTAGAAAAATTTTGGGTTCGAAATAACATTAATAGAGTTTTTGAAAACAAAAGCGAAATTAGCTTAGATTTAGTAATTTATTAAGGGAAATATATTTTGAGACTTAATTTTATCAAAATAATTTTTTTTTCCTAAAACTACAAACAAAAATATTCTAGAGTACTAATTTTCATAATTTTCCATTAAAATTTAGTATTTCTAATAAATTGTACAAAAATCAGGTTGTAAATCAAGCTTATTATTTTCTTAGCTTTCACCCACCAATAGTGGCTCCACCTTTGTTGGTAGCCCCTAGCAATAGCCTAGCTATCAGGTGATGGTTTAGTAATCATACTCAAAACTAGCCTTAATTACACTATATTTTGTATGATTTTTGTAAAAATATTCTCTCTACTCTTCTAACCTCTCCCCAATTTTTACTAAATTTCAAATTATCCAAAATAAATTACAATGAGAGTCTCCTAAATTTATAGGGAGGGTTTTGTTCTTGATGAATTTTTTTCTTGCCAATTGTCCATATCTTTTACATTTTCCCATCCTTATGTATCCAAATTTGTTTCCTCATCCTACTAAATCATCATCCCTACATTACCACATCCATTTCCAAATTTCATGAAGTGCCACCTATTTTTCTTCATTTTTATTAATTTTTTAAATTTATTTAGTATTATTTTTGTAGATTTTACTTATTTAAGTAATTTCGAGTATTTTTACCTATATGTAAGCACATATATAATACAAATAAATAACCCTACATATTTTTTAAGTTATTTTATAATTTTAATGTTCATATATTTTATCTCTAGCGACTCATTAATTATCAAAACCCATTTTATGTATTTCTAATAAATAACAAATAATATAATTATAACTTAATAATATATTATTTAATTATTTTATTTTCCTAAATCCAAACTTATAAAGTCACTTCTACTAATATTCCTAATTTCATCATAAAATTCGGGCTCGATTAAACAATTTATGCAACCGCTCTAAGTATTACATATTAAATTCAGAACGTCTAATTGAGAGGCTTACAATGGACATGACTCTCTTATATGGACATATTTACCTTGATATAGTAATCATTTAGACCTTATGCAAGAACTAATAAACTATGGAAGAAAGACCAAGGACATTCATGAACATACGAATTGTTCGAACTATAAACAAGAACCATTCAAACATGATATGATAAGTAAATTCTAAAACATAACAAACTCGAGAAATGAAAGACTTCTAAAAGAAAAAACTCATAACAAAACTTAAAGAAGAAAACTTGAAACAAAATCTTAGTAATCAAATATGTTTATCAACTACTTTCATTCTCTTAGGTATTCTCAATTTAGATCCTCCTAACGACTACTACGACGAATAGAAAATGGCCAAGTAAGTATCTACAATGATTATCATTTGTTTGTTTGCACTTATAATATTTATCTCTAAATTGGTTTGTATAAGGTATTCAAGAAGCGTATGGATTTGATTTGTTTATTAAGATATTTATGGATTATTCGTAAGAAAATAGTTGATGATTGTAACGTAATGTAATTGTGTGATCTTTGGTGTGATTACTAAAAGAAATGGAAGTCAAGTATATCGAAATCTAAAAATTAAGTCATCATGCATAGCATATTGCATAATCTCGTTAATTGCCAACATTGTCTCATAAAGAATAGAAAAGCTCAAACCTTCCTCGTTTATTGCAAACTAAGTGACTCTAATGATGGTCATGCATTATATGAGGCAGTCTCCATTTTATGTTTTAGGCATGCATACATCTAGAGGCTGATCAAGGATTTGGTCACTCTTTGATCATTTGAGTAGTCAGGGAAGCATTGTTCTTAATTATATTCATTTGAGCCTTCCTAAGACCAATCAAAAGATCTTTCTCTTGTAACTTATTTAAATGGCTGTAATAAATATTTCTTTTGGTTCCTTTGGCTAATCATATCTATCTTTCTAGGGATTATGTTAATTCTAAGGTGAACATGGTTTTGTTGGTTCTCCTAAATAATTGAGATATTAGTTTTCTTGTGAGTTCAAGGAGATTGTTACCCATTTGATTCTCTTGGAACTAATCAAAGGGCATCTCTTGATCATTATATTAGCGTGGGTATTTTCAAACAAGAATTAAGATTCTATGGCTATTTTATGGAGGTTAAGGATGTTATGTCGAGTGACTTATACATTAAAATTGGACGCTTTGACACTGGTGGAACTATAAGTCCTTAAACTAAGGTCAAGGGGCAAAATAAACTTTAGACTACATGCCATATACTGGAGGCCACGTATGTTGCTGCATATATTTTGTTTTATTGCATAACACTTGATTGATTAATTAACTTACTTGAAAGTTGATATGAATGGGTAAATCACTAAGTTGATTGTAGCTTACACCTTTATAAATTTGACTTTCTGTAGGAACCATACTAGGTCTATCCTAGAAGATCCAAACCTTTGGTGAGAAATAACGATCTAGAAGTAGGCTTAGGAGAGAACAAACAAGGAAATAATTTATATGTTTAAGCAGAACTTTTGTTAAGTTATTGTGTAATATGTATTTGAAGACTTATGACTTTATTTTACTAAGTTTGTAATTTGTATTCAATAATATTTGAACTTTGTTTTATATCATTAAATATGTGATACTTTGTCATTATTCTAGTATTGAAGCTTCATGTGCTTATTGGAAGTAATAAGCAAATAATACAAGTATAGGAATAGTACTTCTAATTAGTACATAATAGTCTGTCACTATTAGACTATCTTTGGGGTTGTCACAAAGGAATACCTTCACATCAAGCTCATTCATAACTTGACCATGGAAGCATTGGACCATAAAATCGAAATCCAATTGTGGATGATCTTAGGACAGAATAAGATTAAGACATGTTTGTGGACCTTCAACAATTGTAATCACAAAGTTTGTATCCAAGTGCATTTGGCATATACGGAGTCACCATCTACATTCCTTGTCCCTCTTTATACAAACAATACGCTAGACCTTCCTATCTGGCTCATCAATATGGTAGTTATGGTGACGTTTGATGTAGAATGAGCTAACTACGTATAGCAGGTCAAATTTCCTTGCAAAATTGCATACCTTTCCTCATAACATTGCCAATAAGTGCTTTCAAGAAAATATCAACCTCTTCAAATTTTATATAACCATCCCCATCATCTAACTGAGTGTTCAAAAGAAGGGAGACTTTGTTGATTTATAGACTGAACATTTTGATAAACCATTTAAGAGCTTCACACTACATCATCTATTAGGAGTATGAGGTCATCAAGGGTGTTTATCTCATCATCATCACATTACCTACCCATTTCAACCTCCTCATTCAATGCTTCTTCCAAATCACTATATCTATTGTTACGTACCTTCTGGATCAATCTATTAAGATTATTACTAATTAGCAAATCCACTTCCTCCATACATGGCTCATTAACATCAATAATTTCCTTAAAAGCAGTCGTACTATTTATGGATGGTTGTACTTGTACGAATGGAGGCATAACCATTGATATGATAGACTCATTAAGTTTATTTTTCTCAAGTTTCATGGTAAAGCTCCCTTTAACTTTGATGAAAAGCTCCTCAATAAACAAGCGATCCATCTCTTTTGCAAATTTAATCAAATCCTTTAAATCATCATTATCACTAATAGGACTCAAAGAATAGTGTGTTTACATTAAACTATCAAAAATGATAGCGGGTTGCCTATGAAACACTTTAACTTGATGGTGTTAGCATCAACCCTAATAGTTAAACAAATCTTCTACAACAACTTTACATATGTCACATTTTCTCTCACCTTAATTTTTTTCAATGCCAATCTATCGTAATGCACCCCATCTATGCCATATAATATTCTTCCCATGTGCAAACATAAAAAGTCTCATAAAATCCACGATGCTCTAAAATCAATTTCAAGCACTAGCCTACAAATGAGAGCACATAGCAAAAGTAAGACTACCTATAAAATGACCTTTTTGAGATACTGCAATAGAAGTAACACTTGCAAATGACTGAAAGTATAACATGCAAAAATTAGAGAGAGAAACAATGTTAGGATAAGTAAAACATGATTATCTAAAGAAATGAAAAATTAGTAACGTTTACCTACTATATGAACATTGGAGATTTGAATACAACTCACACAAGTAAATTTGGAAGAAGAAATGAGTGGAAATTGCTTATGGAGAAGTAGGAGAGAGAGAACTTACGATTGCAATTTTTTTTAGAGTAAGAATCTGGTTTGTGAAATGCAGAAGGAGAAGGAAGACGTGAAGGGAGGGGGGGAGGGGATGTTTTTATAGTTTTGATAAAATTACACCTAAGATGCATTGTTTCATTAATTAAAGAAGCAAAGGTTGGGCACCAAAAAATCACATTTACAATATGCGATTCATATAACGTATATTAAAAAATGGGATTCATTAATTCCACTTTAAAAATGCGAGTTCTTTGCAAATAAACTCCTAAACTTGGTAGAAATGTGCAGGACATAAATCGCATTTAAGAAATGGACTTCGCAACGATATTTTGGTAATAAGTTTGCTTGAGACTCTTCTTACAGAATTAGTTTATCCATAGGGGGTAAACTCACCTTTTTGAAGAATTGGTTTGCTTAAGACCCTTTAAACACCTATAAGGTATGATGTATCTGTGTGTGTGTGTATGTGTGATACCAAGTAAGTGCACCTATTAGTTTTATTATAGCGGATGAGAGTCCGAGTTAATCCTTCAAAAACCTCGAATACTAATACTAACCTTAGCTCTATTATCTAATCGGAAAATTGTGATGGGTTGAATGAATTAAAAATACTAAAATTAACAAACTAGTCTAATTGTGAGACTTGACTAAGCAATTTAGGAAGCGATAAAATTAAGAACGACTTCAAGAAGGTAAATAAGGTATTTAGGAATCGTTTCTCCCAGTGTTTAACATGTGATCGTTAAAAATCTATCCAATTCCATCTCTATTATTCTTAACCAGAAGGATTCATAATTGAAGTTAATACCTTTCTCAAGCATATTAATCCTAATCTTAAATAATTTACCAGAATCTCTTCACTTAGTAATATAATTTAGAATCATATTAATATACAATGAATTCCCATACAAAAATAATAACTTTTCGGAAGAATCATGTATTTTATCTCTAAGTACACATGTAATTCTCTTCAATTATGTCAACATCTCATTACACATATGATTTCTCAATTATCATGCATAATATCATAGATTGATACCTTAGAAATATCAATTAACAATTAAAACACATAATTGAATCAAGAAAGATAGAAACTTTATTGAAAATTATCAATAAATCCAATAGTCACATGAAACCTTAGGTTCTATAATCTTAAATACAAAAATATTAAGCTATTATGATGAAATTAAAAATGAATTACAATAAAATCAAGAAATAAAACATGAAAAAGCCCTTTTGTTGATGAAAAATCTCTTCAATCTTAAAGTTGGGTGTTGTTTCCGCCTTTTTCTCCTCCTTCTCTTCTAGTCTCTTCTCTTTTTAATGTCAAAAGTCATGTGCAAAACCCTTACAAGTCCTTATATAATGTATTATGAAGTTTCTTTTTTCATCACTAAACACAGCTTAAGATACAGTTGTGTCCTCAGGTTGTGTAACTCACTGACCTTGGCACAAAAATTATCCTGTATGGACACAGCTTAGGGATACAGTTGTGTCCTAGACTGTGTAACTTTCTGACAAAAAATTACCACTTTCGCTTCTTGTTTATGCAACATCAAAACTTTATAACTCATTCATTTAAACTTCAAATTGAGTGAAACTTAATTCATTTTTTTTCGTTTTCAATCCAAGAACGCATTCAAACCTTAAAATCAAAATTTTGCTCAGTTAAGTATCAATTTCTTTAAAAAAAACCAAAAATATAAGAGAAATGCTATAAATCACCCTATGAAATGTATTTAAAATAAGAGTTATCAAACTTCCCCACACTTGAATATTTGCTTGTCTTCAAGCAAATAAATCAAAACAAAATTTTGGGACAAGAAACTCTAAATAAAATTTAACACTACTTAGAAAACTGGTAAATGAATACACTTCACCCAGAGAAAATTAAGAAAATCATTTTCAATTAACTTGCAATAATAAAGTCAATCAATTTCACCCTTAACAGTGTCATAATTTCACCTGACCATATTCAAATGCTCTAACAATACTTAATACTAGAGTTCACTAGTTAATTTATGGAAGTTAGAGTTTACCCGAGCCATCTAACTAAAGATTCCTAAACTAGAAATTAGATTTAACATCTCGCCAGTTGGAAAAAAAAAATCATAAAAATTTTGTTCATTTGACTAAAGTGTATATAATTTTCTCTTTAATCTTGCTAAGCGTCATAATCCAAAACAAACACATTTTACATCAACTCATCCTCCGATTATCCTCTTAGTTCATGCTTTTGTTAGAAGGTTTTTAAATTTACTTTATTTAATTACAATTACCTTTAATGTATAAGTATGTTGGTAGAGGGAAAGAATCTCGTTTTTTTGACAGATCAAGACCAAGACCAATCCATACCAACTTATCCCTCATATTAGTAACAAGAAAGAACCTTGCTCTTTTGAAGAACCAAGGTCGATTCATACTAATTTTTTTTTTTTCATTGGTATTGGCATTGGGACTCAATCTCGCTCTTCTGATAGACTAAGACGAATCCTTACCAATTTTTTTTTTTATTCATACGCTTGTTATTACTTTTTACCTCTAATCATTGCGATTTTTTAGGGGTTTCTCAAAAAACGAATTTCATTTGTTTGTTTGCTAAGAATTATAGGGGTCTAAAAATTTCCAAGAGAAAGATATATATTAAAGTAAATTTAAAAATAACCATAACTAACTCTCAACTAGTGATGTTGTTCTAATCTCAAGTCCTAAAGTCTTGAGCTAAATAACTCGTAACTTTACCCTCCAAAGATTCAACTAATCAATTCTAGTAAAGTATAATAAATTCACTAATGATCAAGATGAAATAGTTGATTAGGCCTAACACTTCAAATTCCAACACTTGTTAATCAACTATTGCTAGTTAACTTAAAAATTAATTGGGTCAAATATGAATAATTGGTCTCCTAAATAGTAATAAATTTATATATATCCCCTCTTTACACTTAATAGCGTACATTGTCCTCAATGTACACTTAACAATCAAAGTATAAAAATCAAAAGTGAAGAAGGGAAAGAAAGAAAAATAAAGGATAGAAGGAAACCTGAAATTGCCCTGGTATGAGCACTTTGACACCAAATTCCTTGAAATTGCCATGCTACAAGATTCCATCCATTGAATGCCTAAAGACCTTGCAAAATAAAGAAAATTAAATGCATCAAATAAAAATAAAGTATAAACTAAAACTAGAACTGCTCCGAAAAATCAAAAACTTGAATTGCCTCCACCAGGGTAGTATCCCATTTCCATAAAGCTAAAGAAGATGTAAGGGACTCTTTTCTCAACAAATATATACTCAAGTGCAGCTTCGTTCCCCTGAAATTACTCATGGTGGGTTTAACAATAGGAAAAGATTTAACAATAGTTGTCTCCTCAAACTCGACAACATATCCTGGAAACTCTAACCATTCCATCTCAAGCACCACTTCTTTTGCAAAAGATTCAAAATAAGAAAATAAATAAGGCTTTATATCAATTGCATTAACTTGTTTGTCAACCTCTTTAATGTTATTAACTGAAGTTAAGAGATTCTCATACTCTTCACTCATGTTATGAAGCACTTTTAGATTGTGAGAATTAAAGGTCACGTCAGTGTTCTCCCCCAACTCATCATTACTCTCAAAACACTTGGCTTCATATTCATGGTTGATAAGATTTTCTAGAATTTCCAACACCTTTTCTCCTTCAACCACCAACTCACTCTATCTATTACTCAAAAACTCTTTCATGTATCCTAAATGACCACTCTTTGAAAGGGGGTTAAAAAACTCATTCTTTGAAGACCTAGAGTGGTATAATAAGGTAGTTGAAGGTGGTAAAGGGGCAAAGCTACTAAGTTCAAAGGTGCCATACTTCTCCTAATATTCACTAGCCAACTCTACCATAGTTTTTCCTTGTGGCCACTCATCTACCTATATACTAAGTTGATATGGAAAAGCAATTTGGGTATGGATTAGGTCATTAAAAGTGCAAGGGTCCTTGGTTTCATATTTTTCCAAGTAATCTATAAGAATTTTCTCTAGAGATTTCTATTTTGGTTGCTCTCCCTAGAAATTGGAATAATGTGTATGTTGGGTATTGAGATTAAAACATTGACAAGAACAATAATGATACCTGCAATACCAACACATATCCCCATAGTCTATGGGTATGGGTTCTACATAATTGCTATAAGAAGAATTCCAATAACTATCGCCTTGATTCCACCAACCGTACTCCATATTAATCTTAACAGCTAAGTCAATTCAAATCAATAAATTAAAATATCTTCAACCCTAATTCACAAACAATAAAACAGAATATGCAAATGCAAAGAAAAGATAAACTAGAATGCAAAATCAAGAAAATTTCACAAAGCCATCCTCTCAATTTCAAGATCAAATTCAATCAAATCTTTTGATCAGCTTCTTGTTATGCGCTGCAAAGAGGAAAAATATAAAGATCAGTCGTAGCTTAAAAAAATTTTAAAAAAATAATGAAAAACTAAGATAAGAATGGTTAAACTAACAAAGCTACAAGTGTTCTTAATATCGAAGTCCCCAGTAATGGCACCAAAAAAACTTGATACAAGGCAAGTGCACCTATCAATTTTAATACAGCGGATGTGAGTCCGATTCGATCCCTTAGAGACCTCAAATAATAATACTAACCTTAGCTCTATTATCTAATCGAAAAATTGTGATGAGTTGAATGAATTAAAAATACTAAAATTAACAAACTAATCTAATTATGAGACTTAACTAAGCAATTGGGGAAGCGATAAAGTTAAGAACGACTTCAACAAGGCAAATAATGTATTTAGGAATCGTTTCCCCTAGTATTTAACATGTGACTGCTAAAAATCTATCCAATTCTATCTCTATTATTCATGACCAGAAAGATTCATAATTGAAGGTAACACCTTTCTTAAGCATATTAACCCTAATCATAAATTATTTACCGTAATCTCTTCACTTAGTAATATAATTTAGAATTGTATTAATGTACAATGAATTCCCATACAAAAAAAAATAACTTTCTGGAAGAATCATATATCTTATCTCTAAGTACACATGTAATTCTTTTCAATTATATTAACATCTCATTACAAATATGATTTCTCAATCATCATACATAATATCATAGATTGATATCTTAGAAATATCATAGTCACATGAAACCCTAGGTCCTATAATCCTAAATACAAGAATCTTAAGCTATCATGATAAAATTAAAAACGAATTGCAACAAAATCAAGAAATAACACATAAAAAACACTTTTTGTTGATGAAAAATCTCTTTAATCTTGAAGTTGGGTGTTGTTTCTGCTTTTTTCTCCTCCTTCTCTTCAAGTCTCTTCTCTTTTTAATATCAAAAGTCATGTACAAAACCCTTACAAGTCCTTATTTAATGTATTATGAAGGTTTTTTTTTCGTTACCAGATACAGCTTGGAACATAGTTGTACAAACACCAAACACTAACATACCTCATTTCTTTTCTTGCTTATGTGCACAACCATTTTAGTATTACTCCTAAATATGTACAAAGTAATAATGGGAGTAAATTTCTTGCACATAAATGTTAGCAGTTATTTTCATTTAAGGGATCATTCATCAAAGAATTACCACCTACATACCCAACAAAATGGCGTTGTTGAGCGTAAGCATAAGCATAGGCATTTCCAATTACTAGGGATCAACGTTGTGTTTTTCTAGGGTACTTATAAAATCAAAAGGGCTACAAAGTGTATGATTTGATGAATCATAAAAACTTTGTTAGTAAGGATGTCGTATTTGTTGAGAGTGTATTTCCTTTCCAGATAATTGAATCTTCAAACATAGAGTCATTGCTTTTTCCTTTTGATATTCCTGTATCACCTGATGATGAACTACATATGCTAACTTCATCTTCTTCAAACACACATCATTCTCTTAAACGTGTTCTTCCCAATTTCTACTACTGATGTTCCGTCTCAAATCACAACTAATTCTTCTCAAACACATTCTCCACGAACTATTGTCCAAAGATTTGATCATGCTAATAAAACCCCTTCTTGGCTCCATGATTTTGTTCATAATGTCCACATGGCACTTCAACTTAAGTAAGTAGTACAGTACCTTTATATTCCCTTTTAAATACTAACATTCTCAATCAATATCCTGGAGATTATGTTGTTACATCTCTTGCTCATGTGTTAGCTGTTCATTAACCCTCAACTTATCATCAAGCAAAGAATGATCCACGGTAGATTGATGCTACGAATAAGGAGTTATTAGCATTAGAGGCTAATCATACTTTGGAAGTGGTTCCATTAGCTCCGTGCAAAAAGCCAATAGGGTGTAAATGGGCGTATAAGGTAAAATATAAACTAGATGGCTTTATAAAGAGGTTTAAGATAAGGTTAGTTGCCAAAGCAAAGAGTACAATCAAATTAAAGGTATTGATTTTATGTACACTTTTTCTCTTGTAGCTAAGCTCACCATTATGAGGACATCGTTAGCTATTTCTGCTATTAAGAAATGGCATATACATCAATTAGATGTTAACAACGCCTTTCTTCACGGGTATTTAGATGAAGAAATTTATATAGAACCACCTTATGGTTATTATTTCGTTCCTCTAAGATATGTTTGCAAGTTGGTATGTTCTTTGTATGGGCTAAAACAAGCCTTTCGATAGTGGAATTGAGAGTTTAATACTTTTATTTCTTCACTTGATTTCATTCAATCAAAAAATGATTACTCTCTTTTTACTAGAAAGTGAGGTGATGAATTTCTAGCTATTGTTGTCTATGTTGATGATGTGTTCGTAGCAGGAACTTCTCTTGATGCTATACGTGATGTTAAAAGGTCTTTTGATATAGCTTTTACAATAAAAGATTTAGGTGATGTTTGGTTTTTCCTTAGAATTAAAGTATGTAGAACAAATGCGGGTTTCATGATTAATTAGAGAAAATTTTTTCTTCGTATCCTCAAGGATGTTGGCTTAACTACTACAAAACCAGCCAAGGTTCCTTTTGTACAGGGTTTAAGACTTGATCATGTTACAAGGGATATTCTATTTGATCCTTCTTCTTATAGATAGACTGTTGGCTGGCTTTAGTATCCAACAATTACTAGACTAGATATTTCTTACACAATACAGCAACTTAGCTAATTGTGGCTCTCCAAGGACTTCTCACTATCAAGCAACAATTCATGTCTTAAAATACTTAAAGGGTACTTTTGATTGTGGTCTCTTTTATTCATCTTCTTCAGCTCTTATTTTGTTATGATATACAGATGCGAATTGGGGTTCTAGTGTTGATCAAATATCACTTTCTGGTTTTTGCATGTATCTTGGATCATCTCTTATTTCTTGGAAAACTAAGAAGCAGCCTACTATTTCTACATCTTTTGTTGAAGTAGAATATCAAAGCATGGCATCTTCAATAAAAAATTACCATGGCTGCCTTACTTGTTAAAGGATTTTGACCTACACATTCCTCTTCCTAGTATACTCTTTATGGATAGTTGCTTAGCTCAATTAATTGCATAAAACCCTTGCTTACATGCTCAAACCAAGCACATCGATGTCCAGGTATTGACTATCTTGTATTTAGCAACTAATGTTAGTTACTGATATTCCATACTTAATTAGTTTAGTTTGTTATTTATATTTTTCCATGTGCACATCAACACGTGTGAGTTTTACTCATCTATATGAATACCATTTGTTGCTAACAATACTAATTAGAGTATTACATTTTTTCATCCATAAATCTTCCTCTCTTTGCTATGGTATTTACATTACAAAACAAACTATAGAGCTTATCAATAGATAGACCATTTGGCTACACTGAAATCATTAAGTACTGGATTATGAAAAAAGAAAGTTAATTACCTTTACAACTATTTTTCCAATTGTGTAAAATATTCAAATACAATAATTAAGGGCATTAGTTACAATGACATGATCTTGCAAATTTTTATGAGTTTTTTATGAGAAATCATTAAATGTTAATTTGATGATAAATGATGCCAATTTCGAGAAGGCAAAGGTAGGCAATAGACAAAAAATTGTATAACATATCTACATAAACATATCCCGATATCCATCAATCACTAGAGTTTCTACATTAAGCCATGACATGACTATAATAAATACAAGAAGATAGCTCGCTAGGCTCACAAAAGACCCCTATAAAATGACCATTCTTGACCAGGCAGCTCAAGTCTCAAAATTGTGATAATTTATTGGAATCCAATACATAAAGTAGGATAAAAATTATAGGTGTGAAAATAGGTCAGTCATATGAATAAATTAATGACGTATAAATATTAATAAAATTTTAATATATAAAAAAATAAATAGTAATTTTTTAAAAACCATACACTATTATTAATATTTATACGTCATTCACTAAAACGAATGGCATGCTCCTACTAATAAATCTTTTATTTTTTTTTTTCACTCCTACGGCCTATACAATTATGCAAACTTCTGCGGAAAAACTAGCACGCACCGATTTCCTTCAGCCACCACTTTGATTAAGCTCTTGATTCTGCCAAAATTAGAAAGAAAAAGAATATGAAATGTCAAAAGGGTTAACCTAGAAGAAGGGAAGTGACTGTTAATTAAAATCATGTATGGTTCCCAAATGCCCTTTTCTAATACAGCCATATAGCTCTAGATACTTTGAAATCCTAATAGCTAGAGTTTGGAAAATCACATTCCAAGGATTTTGCAGCCATAAGTCATTTTTTTATCCTCATCCTTATATTCTCGCCAATCTCACACAAAACAACGTTAGATTCAACTCCTGAAATCTTATTCAGTCACATAAGCCAAATGAGGCTTCAACAAAGTTGTTTTCTATCAATATAACCAAACATGGCATATGTGAGCAACCCATACACTATCAAATCACTTCTATTAGAAAAAAAAAAGTTCAGGAAGCTATTAGAGAATACAAATAGAATTTGGATGTAACTAACTTAAAATCCATAACTAGTGCAATAACTTTTCAGCAATCATACCAGTTACATGGGACATATAGTCAGCAATCACACAAGTTACAGTAACACATCATTATTCAAGAAGTTCAAAACCTGCATCCTTGAGGTTGCCACAACATTACCTATTTTCACCATTGAGACTATAGGATAATGCAATTCCCAACTACGATGTAAATCCATGGAATCTAAGTGCTAAATCTTGGGGAGCGCATATGTAGCTAATTGTTGATGGGAAGCAACCGTTTCCACATGGAGGACAGAAAATCCCATCTCAACTCATTGAATTATTCAATCAGTTGTTGAATCATATGAGATCCATACCTACATTATTTGAGCTTGATGACAAGACCAAAACATTTGAAATCTAAAGTGTAAATGTAATGTTTGTCTCCTCTGTGGTAAACATTTTTCCAAATTATTATTGACATACTAAGCTCCAATGTTTCCACATTAAGCTTTTTCCTAAATACCTAAACAGTTAATATACTTAATTAGACCAAGGGTTATAGATAAGGCAGTTTCTTGCATATGGAGGATAAAAGTTTCATACTACAAAAGTGGTAATGGTATATAGTTTCTTTTACACCATCTTTAGCTGACTTGATTGGAATGTAATAGCTAGTTTTCCCTTAAAAAGCTATTATTGTGTTTGGTTTGAAGGATAACTATCTCACAAAATCATGATTGTTGCTAAATAAGGGTATATTAGTACATTTAGATATATTTCTAATCTATTCATAATATCATATTATATGCAACAAAATAAAATGATAGCCATTACCTCTCTATTGTATTCATAGGAATCGAAACTCTGTTTCTGTTTTATTCCATTCTGCCAACCAAATGTGCCATTAATAATGGGTGGCTCTTGGAGATGACATTAGCCGCAGCTAATTGGTGATGGTTGTTAAGTAAAGAAATATTCTATTAAAGTGAGACAATTACGTTTCCTTTTTTCAAAAGAAAAGAAAACCATTTTTTTAACACCCTTAGCAGCTACCTCCGCTTCTCACTAAAGCCTAATCATCGCCACCGTTGGTTATTAGAGCAGTAGTATTAAATTTACCATGAAACCAAATGCATCATCATCTATTAAAACATAAATTCATTGATTGGACAAAGGAAAAACATGAATTTACTTCATTAGGTTAGGAAAGTGATATGGGACGGTTTCATGGATCTATTCAGGGATAGATGCATGAACAATTTTCAGTTACAACCAATTTGCCCCCTTTACTAGCCTGTCTTTAATAAAATCATCATAAGCTAGGGGACTAACGGCTGATTGAAAGAGAAACCTTGAATAGGAAAACTAAAAGCTAAAACTAAAGAGACAAATTCCTTGCTTGTCTTATTTGTCCTTAATAAGAGGTTTTATACAAACAATTCAATCATACTTGTGTAAATAGACATTCCTATTAACAAACAATATCATCTCCTATTATCATCCATTAGAATAAAACAAAGGAAAATAAAGATAATTGAAACATGCATCTCTATTATGTGGTTTTACTAAAACAATGATGTCTCAGGAATGAATCTTTAACATAGAGGGAGGAAAAGATCAAGACCGGGCAGATATATGCATTTGCATGAACTCACCTGCCCCTTAATTACCGATGAAATTTTAATTCCATTCCCTCTTTATTCTATTCCATAAAATAAATGTGCTATTAGTAATTCTTCCTTTAATAGGAAAGTGGATTTTTTTTCTTATGAAAATTTGTTATTTGGAATTCTGTTGATTTTAAATAAGTTAATCTCTCTATCTCAATTTCTCTTATTAAAAATAAATCATATTTAAAAAAAAATCTTTTACATTAAGTTAGTAGTTGAAATTAGGATTTACTTTTCCATAAACCCTAATTTTCATATTTCCTAACTTCGATTGCATGACAACTCCAATTATTTTTGAAGTATTTTTAAAGGAGTTTTCAAAAAAAAATTTCTTAATTTTCTCCGAGAGACTTGTACTAAAATTGGTCAAGTTTACCATGAGTTAAAATTAGATTAAAAAAATAAAAGAAAATTCGGGCTTGACATACATCAATCAGTTCTCTATTGTCCGAAATTACCGCTTCTATTGACTCACTTATGAGTTATGCCTATGTCAAAGTATATAATTTCAAAATACAACCTCATACATTTTTGTATCTAGCATCAACACCTAAATATTAAGTAATGATTATATTGCTATTTTAAATTGAATCCTAGATTTTAATTAATTTTTAATAATTAAGTTAGTTAAGGGGCATTGACATTTGTTAGTTAAGTTAGTTAAAATACCATAAATTATATAAAAAAAATATTATAAAAATACCATAGTTATATCGTATCTTTAAGATACAACATTATTATTTATATATCGTTGCTATGTTGTATAGATATAAATAGTAATGTTGTATATATATAAATAGTAATATCTAATCTTAAGATACTACATAACAACATTATTTTAGTAATTTTTTTATATAATTTATAATCATATAATATTTTAAGATCCATAAACATGTATTGCACTCATTATTTTAATTAACTTATTCTAACATTTGTTAACCCCTCAACCAGGATCGCTCACTTTTATTTTGTTTTATTTTTTTACTATTTTTAGATCCTGATACTTTCTAAAAACTTCTGAACGCAAAATCCATTAAATGTTTAACCCACAGTGGATCAAAAATGAAATTTCATACTCATAACAAGTACCAATCATCAAACTATCTTTAACATCAACTCAAAATTATACTTTATTTATAAGTTAACTAGAATGTTAGTCGTCATAAAAAAAAAAAAAAAAAATCTGGAATGTCAGTCGTAAGTCCTAATGTTACAAGGCCAGTATGTGCGGCCTCATACGGGGAACTATGACTTATATATATGAATTATATGTGTTCTTTATGTTAATAAAATTTACCCCAAGAAAGAAAAAAAAAAAAAAAGGAAAGAAAAAGACCCATAACGAGAATTAATCATTCAACATGGTACATATTTCCCAAAGCGTCCGATTTATGAGCTTTTCCTAAATTTCAAAGTTCTTAAAAAGAAACTCCAACAAAATCTCAATAACTATTTAATTATTAACGGATGGACGCGACTTTTATCCTCATAACATACGATTTCTTTTTATAATACTGTAGTCCATGAGTTACTAAATTTCTCTCTTCTTCTTCTTTCTTTTTTTTTCCAAACATGAGTTACTAAACTTTAAGAATCCCAAATCCGTAATTAACTCTTTCCTCTTAACATACACTAAGTCCACTTTAACTCCTTCCGAGCCAAGGATTTGGGGATTTACAGTCAACTTGACTCAAAACAATCACCGAATGTTGCGTAATTTCATGATCACGATCTCATCAACATGTTTAGCCCCTCTTCTACTTTAACGAGATTTAAAGTCTAGATTCGTAGGATTTTCCTCAAAATTTGCCCATGTAAAAGATTATGGTCTTTTCTTTTCTTTTTTTTTTTTAATTTGATTTATATCCGATTTATATCTATTTAAAATTTAATATTTAAAAATTTATCTTATTTGTATTTATCTGTTTTTATTTCATAATTATAATGAAAATGATAATTAAAACGTTAAAATTGAAAAATAAAAATTTACGTACTATTAAGATAAAAAATTTCAAAAAAATATATTTTATGTAATAAAATTGATTGTTTTTGAAAAAATATATTTTTATTTATTCTGTATTTTATTCTTACCAAACACAAAGATTCAAATAAATAATAATAATATTAATAAAACAAAAAAAAAATCAACCAAATTGAGAAAACCCTAATTATAGAAATTTGCTTACCCTGATCACGCAAATTCGCAAACCCTCCTTCTGCTAAGTCTAACAGAACCCCACGAATCTCCCATCTTCAGTCTTGCAAATAAACTATATATTAGAACCCCAAAATATCTAAAATCGTAATTTGCTTTATTGTGAAATGATACCTTAAAGGAATTAGGCAAATTCTAATTTCTTGGAGAGAGAGAGAGAGAGAAACCCTTTCCACTCTCGAGATTCATGACAAGCATGGTGGCCTTTGGAGTTTCCTTTGCTTTCTTTATGCTTGACATCTAGGGTTCAGGGTCCATGTAGCCTTCTATAGTGAAGCATCCACTTAATCTTCTGCAATCACCAATAAATTAATCATTATTTTTAATAATTGTTGGAATAAATTATGGGTGAAATTATTAAAGTACTTGGCGGTAAATATATATATAATTACAAATGTACTCCCGAGAAAATTATTTTACCCGTAATTCGATTCTCTTGCTTCCATGTCATCTCCATGTTGTTGAAACGGTAGACCTCGTGGACTTGAAAGACCAAGAGAAGGAGTTGAATCTTCTTTCAATTGCACTATGCCGTTTTCTGCTTATTAACCCTTCCATAATCCATCCAATCACCACAGCACAGAGAAAGCCGAGGCCTAAAAACTCTATTACATATTGTGAAAGCAGGTTACCTTTGTCTTGGCTTTGATGTGGCATGATACTTGGGTCTTCAAAGGTACCGCAAGTTTTTGACAAAGGAAACCCACATAACCCTCTGTTTCCACTATACACATTGGCTGGAAATGTGTTGAACTGATTGCCCTGTGGTATAGGTCCCACCAAATGATTATGAGATAAGTTCAAATTCACCAGATTCGTGAGTTGTGTTAACTCACTTGGTATCCTTCCAGCTAACTGATTTGAAGACAAGTCCAACCATTCTAGTTCCGAGAGCTTACCCAATGACGATGGGATGGCACCCATAAGATGGTTATTGGAAAGGTTAAGTCCTTTAAGTGAAACGAGGTTTCCTATAGCATCTGGTATTAGTCCCTCGAAGTTGTTTGAAGAGAAATCAAGAATCGAGAAGAATGATAGGATTCTCTCAAGCTGCATCACCGACCCTTTAATTGTGGACATTATCGAATCTTGATAATATTTTCCCTGTCCCAGATACTGCAACTTCTGCTCATTTTTGTTCTCTGACCTTATGGCTATCATACTCTTTAAGTATGTTTCTGGCAAAAGTCCAGAGAACTTGTTGAAAGAAATATCTAGAATTTGTAGTTGAGGGAAGGGAAATTCTGCCCCAGAGTGGCTTAGCCGACCATGAAAATGATTAGATCGCAAGACCAATACCCGAAGGTTTGGCATAGCATCTAACCAACTTGGAAAAGTGTCGGTGATCATATTCATCCCAAGGTCCAAAACTTCGAGCTTTCTACAATTCATTAGGGACTGTGGTAGTTGACCTCCCAATTGGTTTCTATTTAAGTGAATGCTTCTCAGGCCATTGCTCTCTTGAAAGGTAAAGTCGGATATTGAACCAGAGATTTGATTGCCTTGCAAATCTAGCACTTCGAGAATGCTGCTGAAGTTCCCCAGACAGTGCGGGATTGTGCTGTTCAAAAAGTTATTTGAAAGATCAAGAATTTTTAGGTTCTTAGCCTGACAAATCGAAGTAGGGATATGTCCCACAAGTTCATTGTTTGAAATGGAAAAGAACATGATAGAGTTTGGCAGGTGGGGTGGAATCAAGCCCTGAATCTTGTTGGAACGTAAGTCAAGAAGCAACAAGTTTATCCATGGAACTTGCTCTAAGCTTGTTAAAAGATTGTGAGAGAGATTAAGATATGCTAATGAGTTGGATCCAACCTCCCACATCCATGTAGGAATTCTTCCCTGAATCCGATTGTTTGAAAGGTCTAATGTATTCAAATTCCTTGCTTTCCTTAGAAATACAGGGAAACCAGTTAAGTTGCATCCAGATAGACTCAGCGATGATAGGTTTGGCAGAGTGCCTTCAAAATCATCATGGTCAACATTGCTCAGAGTTATCATGTTATGTGAAAGATCAAGAGTTTCCATTTTGTTCATTTGAGCGAGCATATTAAGATCAAACAAACCAGTGAACCTATTTGATGATAATAACAAAGTATTAAGGTTCAAAAGGTCAATCAACGAAGGTGGAATTGTTCCTTCAAGTTGATTGCCAAACAATTTGATGCTCTTCAATGACCTAGCTCGGACTCGATTAATATGACCACTGAGCAGATTGTTGCTTAAATCAAGGTCTATCATGGATGGTACCGACAATAACGACAATGGTATAGATCCATTAAACATGTTACCGGAGAAATCTAAGTAAACAAGTTTTGTCATATTATTAAATATATCCGCTATTGGACCTAAAAAATTATTAGATGAAAGGTGAAACAAAATGAGACTCTGAAGGTCAGAAAACGTGGGAGGGATTTGACCTGTTAATTTATTTACAGACAAATCTAATCTGGTGAGCTGTGTTAAATTGCTAAGCGAAGCAGGTAACGATCCAATAAAGTTACATTCGCGAAGCCACAAAACTTGTAAGGACTTCAAATTGCCTAATTCTGCTGGCAATTCCCCGGAGAAGCTTGTCGATGACAAGTCCAAGATCTCAAGTGGACTACTCCAATTTGATCTCGGTAAGTGGCCATAGAGATCAAGGTTAAGAGACAAATCCAGAAGTTTAAGATTTGGTAAACGGAAAACTATCTCAGGGAAATAGCCTTGCAACTTACAGGAGTGAAGACTGAGCACTTGTAAAGACGAAGAGAGATTGGTGAAAAGGTGCGGATCAACCGTGCACATGTCTAATCCATCAAAAATAAGGACTCTTACCTTGCTCAAGTTATGAAATAACAGGGATGGACTACTGGATGCTTTGTGTGGAGAAGTATCAAAAGATTCATTTGATAACCTGTCATTGGTCTTAATGGACAGCAACTTTGAACGGTACATGGAACTGGATCTTTGGGGGTTGCAGCCAAGGTTAATGCTGATCACATCTCCTGTATTTGGATTGCATGTGATGCCACTCCATTTGCAACAATCTGATGTACTGGTGTTCCAGGAAGCAATCTTAAGTGGTCTAGGGAATCCCAAGCTTGTTTTACAATAAACAGATTCACTGTTCTGTAAAATGTGGGTTCTCAACTGAAGCAGGTCAGACTTTTGGTCAAATGGGCATTCCCTTGCCTGTCCTGACAAAGTGTATGCACAAAAAGAGAGAGAGCAAAGAAGTGTGATACTAGAGAAGTAGTAAAGCATGGTGAACGTAAATAGGTTGTCGGTTTGATGTATTTAGGATGCTCCGGTGCAATGGTTTGAGCATGATATCGGCTTTTAACTGAAGCCTTTTGACTATTTTGCTTTGATTATTAACAGTAAAATTACACTTTTAGCCCTCAAGCTTAATTATTTTTCTTTAATTGACCTCTTATACTTTTTTTTTTTTATTTCAATTCTCAAACTATCTAAAAATTTGTAAAAAAGTCATTTGTTAATGAATTATTAGTTTTTCTTCTAAGAAATGACTCTTTTACAAACTTTTAAAAAATTTAAGAGATACAAAAAATCAAAGTTCAGGAACTCAATTAAAAAAATACCAAAATTTGAGAACTAAAAGTATAAAATATAAATTTTCCCTTTTTTCCTTTTAAGATCTATATATATAATTTTTGTTTTAATTTACAACTTATACTCATATATACATATATATACATACATACATACATACATATTTGTTTTTTTAGAACATGATTTTTAATGGAATTTACAATGTAGAAAAACAAAAATGTTAGTTTTGTTCATTTTTAAGAATTTAGGTCTTGAAATGGAGGAAAAAAAAAAGAAAATATAAAATCCTAAAACGAAAAGATAGAAAAAATTTTTGATCCTTTTGATGTACTTTTTTTATTTTGATTAACAAATACTTTAAACAATCAATAATTTGATTTGATATTCTTATTAGAATCAAATGATATTTAATTTTATAATTTTTTTAAATTTACATATAACAATAGCTTTTTTTTCCTCACCAACTATATTACATATTACAACAATTTAAGAGGGAAGAATTCAAATTAGGTCCATCTCTTTTAGAGACTAATATTTGCAAAGTAATTATATAAATTATCTAATACTTATTGTAATTATTAAATTATATGAACAATAGCGATCACAAATAATTATTATATCTAATTTAATGATACTATGTAAAGTTAGTTAAAATATCATTATTATAGACACTCCATTTTTACCCTTTGTAATCTGATTTTTTTTTTAAATAAAAGAAAAAAGGGGTCCTAATTTAGAAAATAAAAAAAAATTGAGAAAAATGATAAAAAAAATACAAAAAATGAAAATTTTTCAAAGAAAGAAAAAATTTAAAAATGAAAATGAAAAAAAATATAAAGTTTCTTTAGGAAAATATATTTTTTAGAAAATAAAATATTTTATGTTGAGTTAGGGTTAATGGATTTGACCAAGCATATTTTAGGTAGTTTAGGTAGCCACATATCTTAAGTACAATTTGATTATACTTATTGATAAGGTATAAGTTAACAGCTTAATAGTACTATACTTTGACTTAACATTGCATTTAACATGAGAATCTTAAGTTCAAATCTCATTAAGTACATGGGTGCCTTTTTCTTTGTCTTTTTTAACATTTGTTGCAAGGAAGATACATGGCAATACTTCAATGAGCCACATCAACATCATCTTCCTCCCTATTTTCTCGAGAAGCAAACGGAAAAGAAAAGAAAAAGTCCAACTCCTAAAATCTGGGATTGGGCATCGAATCTTATCAAATCTTTATTTAGATTTGATAAAATTGTGACTAACTGATAATTAAAGCAGTTGAACCCTATAATGATATTATTAAATCTTTTAGGATGAAGCTTTGTGAAGATTCAAATCTAAAATCAGTAACATCTATATTTGATTTGAGTCAATGTAAAGCAAGTAGGGAGATTTGGTTTTAGTTATATAAAATCAATCTTGTAGATGGCAATAGGAGGGGGAAGAACTTCCTATCGATTCACTTGTTCTCCTTCATCAAACTTAAATACCCACCCTCGTGCGCAACCCATTGCTAGCTATTGTTGAACCTAATCCACACAAAAACTTTCTTCACCATCCAACAATAACAACATGTGACCCTAAACACAAATACACTTCCAAACCAACCAGCCCCAATGCTACTGTCCATCGATACTCGATCTCTCTTGCTATAGCTCCACTGTAACGTATGCCCTCAATCAACAACAAACCACATACAACATCATTATAAAAACTTAATCCTCATCAACTACACAACCTGACCCTTCTCTATCGTGCAACACCAAACAACATGACCTTAAACTCCATCCACTCCACTATTAGCCAACAACGCACATATTACATGGCCAACACACAACGTTGCATAATGCTCAATTACACAACCAATACAACACGATTCCCCTCGCTTATTGCAACCACCACTCTCTTTCTTGACACAAGACAAACCCAACCCAGCCAACACATTCATCGACCCACTCCCTCACTCAATCGCCACAAACACAATAGCAACCATACGTACGACTACAACATCCCCACAAAACACCCACTCTCCATTCATGAGCCCTTACACTTAACTCCACCACTACAAATTGTGAACTCTAACAAACCCAAATTCAATCTCAAACATCCATTGATGGCCCCATCCTTTCACAATATACAGTACCATACACAACGACCATCCTTCGTTAAATCAGCTGTTAAACACACATATAGCAACTTTGAGCTCCACACGCCGACAACACCCACTGTACACCCAATCCACATTTTACTAATGCCCTAAACACAATAACACATCAAGCCTAACTTCACACTTCACCGAATTAGATCTCATAATAGTTTATGTGGACCGAGGCAATAGTAGACAAGGCCAGTCATAAGGATGGGTTCAAGCTTGCCGAAAACTTGAAATGAGTAATGAGAAACGCACGAGAAGATAGAAAAAGGAAGAAAATAAGTAGACCTACAAACAGCTCCAAAAGACATGATGCCTTAGTAGAACTTCTGAAGACTTATGGCACAGCTTGATATAACACACGAGTTGGTCCAATAAGGTTACTCACTACCTAGTCTTACTTAAGGGTTAAGATAAGAGTGAAAGAGTAAATAAGCTAATGAGAGAAATGTTAACAAAAGAAATATTTTCTATATTAATGATGATCAGATCATTATATGGCTACATGTATAATGGGTATTTATACTTAAGAAATTAGGACAACTTGCTTAAAAAAGGGAAAAGACAAAAAGGGTAATACCTTAAAGAGGTAATGTACAAGGACAAAAAAGGTAAAAATGAATATTCAAAGACAAGTAATGATTAAGTACAGTAGATTCTCCAAGCAAGTTTAGGTACGTGGCAACAATGTATTGGTGATACTCTTGGAGATGCAAACAAATCAGTACAGTTAGGATGAGTGGTCGAGCAAGAGTGTCGAGTAGGGGTGCTAAACAGGTGTAGACTCATCCAAGAAGGAGTGGCTAAGGACTCATATGGGATCTCCCAACCTCTCAGCATCAATGTTGCCAAGCTATGGATCAGCTCAGATATGCTGGGTAGGAGGGAGTGAGAGGGTCGGTTTGTTGACAAAGTAATTGTCCATTCGGCAAGTAAATTTCGAGAGACATGAAATCACTTAGTTCGACATTAGGAATTGATCGAGTAACATGATCAGTTCAACCTCAGCAGGGGTTGGTTAGAGAAAGAGAACTTGCCACGTCAAACCTTCAAAACCTTAGGCTTAGCTGCATGTTAGTGGTCTAGTAGCATGATTCCTATGATTCCCTCATAATTGATTTGGATTTAGGATCAAATTCAGCTAGTTCTCATTCAGTGTTCCTTCAGGGTAATAGGGATTGAGGTTGGCAACGTTAAAGGTGTCGGAAACACCCATAATCTTCGAGTAAGTCTAACCTATTGGCATTGTCCTTGACTCTTTATAGGATTTTAAAAAGGCCTTTAGCTCGGGCAGACAGCTTGTTCTTTCTCTTATTCGAGAACCTCTCCTTGCTTAAGAATAACCATATTAGGTCGCTAGGCTGAAATTGTGTTGGCTCCCTCCCCTTAGTCTTTCCTTACATTTTTCTAAGAGCTTAGTCGATTTGCCAAGTAACCTTACCATAGATGTGCTATAAGGACTATGCTCAGGCTCTTACGTTGGGGTCTTCTTGCTTAGATATAGGTATAGGGGTGTGATCAAGAGACAACTCGAGATTAAAGCCATAGAAAACTTTGAAGAGGGTTTGCTTAGTGGTGTTATGTACTATGTGATTGTAAGCGAATTCTATCACAAGTAGACAAACATCCCAATCAACCAAGTTTTTACCTATTGTAGCTCAAAGTAGTGATCCCAAAGTACAATTGACCATCTCCATTTGGCCTTCAATTTTGGGGTGACAAGAAGTGCTAAATAGTAGTTTAGTCCCTATTCATCGCCATAGAGTTCACTAAAATTGGCTCAAGAATTTTAGATCTCTGTTTTAGACTACGCTTCTCGGTATGCCATGTATCCGAACAATTTCCTACATAAAGAGAGAAGCAATAGCTAAAGTATCATTAGTCTTAGAGCATGGCACAAAGTATGCCATTTTACTGAATCTATTCACAATGACCATTATTAAATCTTTGGCTTAAGAAGTTCTTGGTAATCCAAGGACAAAGTCTATGCTCAACTTAGTCTAAGGTGTAGTCAAGATAGGCAATGGCATTACTTTCCCTTATACAGCTTAGCATTTGGCCCTCTTGCTCACGTCATAGCCCTTGACAATTTAGTACATGTCTCACCTTATTCTCAGCCAAAAGAATCATCCATTCAACAACTCATATGTCTTTCTCTCCCCAAAATGTTCGAAGAGCCCTTTACTATAGGCTTCCTTGATAAATAACTCTCTTATGGAATAGGTCAACACACACAACTTTCCACTACAGAACAAGTAACCATCCTCCACATGATAATCATCTACTGCTCTTCCATCAACATATCACCCAAGTATGGGTCCAAAATGTAGGTCCTAAGAATACTATTCTTTGATACTTGCAAATCTAAACAGCTTGAGCTGCAGTTCAATCAAGAGTGCATGTCTTCTTGAAAGAGCATGTGCAACTATGTTGTTCTTCCCCTGTTTATACTTAATTACAAAATTAAATCCCTCAAGGAATTTAAGCCACCTTGCTTGTTGCTTTGATAGCTTGGTTTGACTTCGGAGGCACCTCAAAGACTCATGATCAGTATAGATGACAAACTCTCTTAACAATAGATAATACTGCCACACTTAAAGTACTCAGATAAGAGCTAAGAATTCTTTGTCATACACGGAGTAGTTCAATTGAGGTCTTTTGAGCTTCTTGCTGTGGTAAGCAATTGAACGACCTTCTTACATTAAGATAATGTCTATACCAATGCCTGACGTATTATACTCCAGTTTAAATATCTTTTCAAAGTCAGGTAAAACCAGTACAAGTGTAGAAGTCAATCTTTCCTTCACTTCAGCAAAACTTCTTTCCTCTTTCTTTCCCCATTTAAATTCAATGTTGTTCTTTGTCAACTAGGTTAGAGGTACGGCAATGGCATTGAAATTCCTGATAAACCTTCTATAAAAGGATGCCAGTCCATGGAAACTTCTCACATCAGCATAAGTGATCGGAGTCGACTACTCGAATCTTTTCATCATCTACTCACGAGCCTCTTCCACTTACTATATAACTTAGGAATACCACTTCCTCTTAGCAAAAACAATACTTCTTTAGGTTATCGAGTAATTTCTCAACTCGGAGCACATCTAATACGATACAGAGGTGTTCACAATGATTCAACATGTCGGCACTATATACTAGTATGTCGTCAAAGTACACCATGACACACTTCCCAATCAGATTTCTTAGCGCATAGTTCATTAATCACATAAAAGTGCTCGAGGCATTTAACAAGCTAAAAGGCATTACCAGCCACTCATAGAGTCTATACTGAGTTTTGAAAGCAATCTTCCACTCATCTCCCGACCTCATCCGAATTTAATAGTAGCCAAACTTCAAATCAATCTTACTAAAGACCTTAGCTCCACTCAGTTCGTCCAACATGTCATCTAACCTTAAAATAGGATATCGATACTTGATGGTAATCTTGTTTACGGCTCCACTATCAACATACATTCGCTAAGTACCATGCTTTTTTGACACTAGGAGTGCTGAAACAACACAAGGACTTAGACTTTCCCTCAGATACCCTTTCTACAACAGTTCATTGACTTGTCATTAGAGCTCAACAACTTGTTCAAGATTCATCCGATAAGCTGGTTTGTTTGTCAAGGTTATGCTAGGAATCAGGCCAATGTAGTGTTCAATCCCCTTAAATGGTGGCAAACCTTCTAGCAATTGTTCTGGGAACAGGTTGACATACTTATCCAATGGCCCTCTCACCTTATCGGGCTGTTCAATTCATTCCTTCAACTCTAGTAGCCTCCTAACCAACATAAAAGTTGGCGTATTAGCTTTTATAGCTTCTCGGAGCTCGGCTCTACTTAGTATTAAAGCCTTCTTAGGTCCTCGAGTAAGTTTAGCCTATAATTTGCTAACTTGACTCGACATCATTGGATTCAAGGTGACGTTCCTTCCATCCCTTTCGAATACATAAGTGTTCTGAAATCCATCATGTATAACCCTTTGGTCAAAGAGCCATGGTCAGCCTTGTAGCACATGTGAAGCACACATGGGTAGTACATCATAAAGAATCTCATTAGAGTAGTTTCCAATTAAGATCGACAACAGTACTTATTGAGTCACATATAGTGCTCCATTCTTATTTAGCCAATACAACTTGTATAGCTTCGATTATGCTATAGTCAGCAACTTCAACTTCTTGATCAAGTTGGCAAATGGCACATTGGTGCAACTATTACTGTCTACAATGATTGTGCACATCTAATCATCTACTATGCACATGATATGGAACAAGTTCTCTCTTTGTTCCTCCTCGTGTGAAGTTTCTAAGCTCGCTGTATGTCAACCAATTGGAATTAAGTTATCCATGTCTTCTGTGAACACATCTTCCTCTATTAAGTCGGCATCTACTTTAACCTCATCTTTCATTTCTTTCTCCTCAAGCTCTTCGTCAGTGCTATCAACTTCAACCTCTAGGGCATCTCTCTTAATAATCATAGTCCTTCAATTCGAACACCGAGCAACTATATGTATAAACCCTTGGCACTTAAAGCACTTGATCCGACTCATCTTCCTTCTAGATCCCTATCCTTTTTTATATGTTCGAATCAGCATATCACTATCAAGTCAGCCTTTCTATTCGGCTCAAACATCTGCCTTCCTAGTCAGCTTGGCACTTGACTAAGCATGGTAACTTTCCTAACCAAGTCGGCAAGGATGAATAGTTCAGCTCGCTAAGGGTCAAGTTGACATTCTATTTCTTCTCTATCTCTCTACTTGTTAGGCTATCCGTATAGCCTCATCTATTGTAGTAAATTGTTGAAGTTCTACAATGTCTTCGATATCACTCTTCAATCCAATAAAGAACCTAGAGACTATTCACGTTGATGATTCCTCTACTTCACAGTGAATCATAAGCATTTGGAATTCTTAAACATATCCATCAACAGTTCGACCTCATTGTCTCAGCTCTTAAAACCAAGCAAAGTTATCTTGTAAATAGGTGTTACTACTGATACTATTTCTCTAAAACAATTCTTTCACCACATGACATATGTCTTGAGAACTCGACAACAACTATCCTCACTTTTTCGTAGTCTTCGTATTGGTAATAATAAAAAACACGCTTTATTTTCTCCTCCCAATCCAAATAATCATCCGCACACTTCATATGGTAGGCAGCTCATGGTGCTCTAACTCGCTCTTCTTCTTCATACTCTTCTTCTTTAACGTCGTCCATGTTTCCTAAGTCAATCCTTCTTCTCACTCGTTTACCTACTCTTTCACCTTGAACTTACCGAATCAGATTCTAACCTCTTGCAAGTCAAGCTGTATATGGGGTGTTATGCATGGTCTCAGCCGGTCGATAGGCTAATATATGAACAGCTCATGTCAAGTTCACTAGGAGGTTAGCCACCTCATCAAGCCTCTTATCTGTACTCTTGGGGGTACCCTAAGATTGTCAGCCATGGATGACAACACCATTAATGTCATCCCTAATACCAGCATTAACACTCAGGTATGTCATTTTCTCTAATGGATTTGAATGTCAACCTTTCGAATTGGTGTTACTGTTGATACTATTTCTCTAAACTACACCACATACACTTTCTTCAAACTAGACGCTTAGTAACCGACAAACACAATAGCTACATTAACATGGAAACTTACTTTATTTTCAAATTTCTAAAACAAGGTAAACAAGGGACTTCAAGAACAAGCCACTACACTCTATTGTTTGCCCAAAATACTTCAATAATCCTCTTCTGCAACCACTACACACTAAGACAACAAATACCACCTTTCAAATTCCAAATATAACTTACCCAAAATGAAACCTCTGCTCTGATACAAAGATGATGCGGACCGTGGCCAAGAGTAGATAAAGCCAATCACAGGGATGGGTCCAAGCTTGCCAAAAGCTTGAAATGAGTAATAGGAAACGTGCGAAAGAATAGAAAAAGGAAGAAAATAAGCAGACCCATGAACAACTTTAAAAAATATAATGCATTAATGGAACTTCCAAAGACTCACAGCATAGCTCGAAATAACGCACGAGTTGATTGGTTGAGGTTACTTGCTACCTAGCCTTACTTAAAGGTTAGGATAAGAGTGAAAGAGTAAACAAGCTAACGAGCGTAATGTTCACAAAGGAAATATTTCGTGTATTAATGATGACCAGATCATTTTGTAGCTACATGTATAGTAGGTATTTATACCTGAGAAATTATGACAACTTGCCTAAAAAAGAGTAAAGATAAAAAAGGTAATGCCCTAAAGAGGTAATGCATAAGGAATACAAAAGAGTAAAAATGAATATTCAAAGAAAAGTAATGATTAAGTATAATAGATTCTCTAAGCAAGTTTGGGCACGTAACAGCAATAAATTGATGATACCCTTGGAGATGTAGACAAATCAACACGGTCAAGATGGGTGGTTGAGCAGGAATATCGGGCAAGGGTGCTAGGTAGGTATGGACTCGTGTAAGAAGGAGTAACAAAGGACTCGTGCAGGATCTTCTAGCCTCTCAGCATCAATGTTGCTGAGCTACGAATCGGCTCGAATATGCTAGGCAAGAGTGAGTGAGATGGCTGATCTATCGGCAAAGCAATCATCTATTCAGTAAGTAAATTCTGAAAGACGTGAAATTACTCGGTTCGGCATTAGGAATTGATCGATAGACATAATCAATTCAGCCTCAGCAAGAGTCGATTGGAGAAGGAGAACTTGCCACATTAGACCTTTGAGGCTTCGGGCTCAGCTGCGAGTTAGGGGTCCAGTAGCTTGATTCCTATCAATAATACCACACCAACAACTTAATCTCTTTTGGACCTTTACATTGAACTGCCATTGTACAACACAATCAAGTTTTTAAAAACTCAAAAAACTAACACCATTTATAGCGGCGTTGGTCTTATGCCCATATTCTTCAATCCAAAACATCGTTTCCCGCTTGAAAAATGACTTAGAATTGCTCGAAGCGTGCCTTACTAATCATTTGCTTCACCTTCTTGGATACAACCCAACTTGACCCGAAACTAAGGACCACTAACCTGTGTCCAATATCAAGTCCAACTTCTTCCCTTCTTTGTTTATTTTATTTTATTTATTTTTTTTGTTAGTTATTTATTCATAAATAAAAGATTAAAAAAAAGAGAGACCTTTCAATAAAAGAGCTTTTTTTGGGCCTTTTACGAACTTTTTTTAGGAAACATGTTTCATTGCCTAAAAATTGTTTTTTAAAAAAAAAAATAAAAAAAATAAAAATTTTAATCAACCTGTTCTATAAACTATGACCTTCTTTCTAGAATTTTCAAGAAAATAGAAATTTAACTTAAGACCTTTTTAGGATCTTCTTTAAATAAATAAATGGATTAAAAAGTGTAAAGTCAATCAATTTTCAAAAATAAAACAAACCAACTTACTAAAGTTTTTCTAACAATGAACTACGAATATCTGATCCCGACTAGTAGGTACGTAGACACCTTCGAGACAACGTAAAATTTGTAAAAACTTTAGTTTTCAATCTTTTGTAAAGTATAGCTCGAATTAACTATTTTTGTAAGATAAATGCAATTTAATTCATTTATTGGTGAGTGAATTTTTTTAAATATTAAAAAGGGTAATTTTGAATATAAAATCTAATTTTGGAAAATTAAAATAGTATTCATAAGGGTTTAATAGGGTAGCTCCTAAACTCGAAAAATCTAGTTTCTTGAATTCTTTTCAAAAAGTTTTCAAAGCATAGATTAGTGATTAAATTAAAATTGATCTACCTAATCAGTTCTAATTTAATCACTTTTCCTAGTTTTATCGGGTGAGAACTCTAAAATTTTTCAAAATTAAAAAAAAATCGAGTTTCTTTTAACTTTAGTCAAGGGTTTAAACTAAATAGACATAAGGTTTAATTTAAATTAAGTTAAGGGAAATGAAATTAAAATAAAAACTAAAAATCAGGCTTGATAGATTAGCGATTTCACTAGAGATATCAAGAGGGCTAACCACTCAAATTTTTTGAAATTAGAATTATTTTTCAAAAAATACCTAAGTTGTAAATTTTCCATATAAATTTCCTTTTCTTTTTGTTGTAAAATATAAATTGTTGTACTAACCCTTTTGTCGTAACTTACTTATGGAGCTTTTTTCGGGGATTTATTTTGTGAATCATATGTATGGTAGATACAGTTAGAACTAGGCCATCCTAAGATCTTAAGAGGGGAGCTATTATGTAAGCTTCAAATGTTGTGAGGCAACCATCTTCCGAGACCAATTAGATTATCCCACTTAAGTTTAGATGTGGCCATAGAACCATTGCTTTAAAAAACACGAGTGATCATAAAACTTGAGGACTTTTTGCACCCATCCTTTGTATACATGAAATTTAAAAAAAAAAAAAAATTGTAAGAACCCATATTGTGGCAGACCCAAGCGCATAAGTGCAGTTGTGAAGTTATATTTTTCCCCTGTATTTTCCTTGCCCTATATAGTCACTTTGTAATATTTCCCTATAAATATTTTGTGATAATTTCGTGTAAAGTTTAGGATAGACTTTAATTATAATTATAAGTTTTTAGATGGATATAGCTAGATCAAGTTAAGCTGCTTTCAAAGAAATCCATGTTCATCTAACTCATGAGCCTACAAAATTACTCTAGACATGGTTCTGGCTTTTCAACCCAGACAAACAAGAGTTAATTAAAAACAAGATTGGGCCTATACTATCTTTAGAGAAGATCCCTATGAATACTACTTTGGTGCGAGCTTTAATAGATCTATGGGAACCCAAATCTATCACCTTTCTCCTTAGCCCACACCAGCTAAGTCCAACCCTCAAAGAGTACTCTCAATTGTTATGGGCCCCTGTTATTACAGATAATATCTATGTCCTGAACTTAGAAGTTGCCACACTGAAAATTTTCAATAAGCTACTAGGAGTCAGAAAAGTTGAGATAAACCCAGTTTTGGTTCAAGGGAAGATTATTCGAATGGAGGACGTCATCAACTGGTTTTCTACTGAGGTAAAACATAAAGATAAATAGGATATTTTTTATGTAGACTTGAGAACTTAACACCAACACCAAGTCAATGCCTATATCTTGCTGGTCTTCAACACCATTCTTTTCCCTAATGAAAGATGTCAAGTCCGCTTCAAGGTTACAAAAATTGTAACCCAATTTCTTGAATGGAAGTCATATGTCCTTGCCCTCTTGGTTGAGCAAATTCGCTCACTAAATCATCTCAAAAAGAAGAAACATAGAGATTTGAAAACTAATATGGCTCTACTTTTGGTCTAGTTCATTAGCTACATAAAGAGCTATCAACTTGATTTCAACCGAGCTGACTTCACACAGTAATATGACCTCGTCAAGTCTTTCAAAGAGTGAATTGAGCTACCTGAAGACATAGCTACCCTTTACTGGGTTCAATACTTTCAGGGTATGAAAGTCGAAAAACTACTTTAGACACCTAAGTGGTTTTTGAGTAAGGAAATGGTAAAAGAATGTGAAGATTTCAAAGTAATACCTCTAATCGGCTTCAACCTTTGTATTAGATACATTTCGGCCAATGGACTTACTTAGGACATGATTCCTAGGCCATCATTAGAACCCGTCTCACTTGACTTTCATGACCTTAACATGTTAGTAGCTGATAAGGTAACTAAACTTCTAAGCATTCAAGTTCTTTGGTGCAAAAGAAAGACCACCTCTACCACTAAAGGGATACCTGGCAAAAGTCAGACAACTAAAGGATGTCTCTATCGCCAACTGAAGAAGCTAAAAGATATGGAAGAGACAAAGAAGAAAGAAGAAGTTTAAGTTGAAACTAAACCCAAGAAAGCAAGTGAAAGAAAGTAAGAGTTGAAAACCTATTGTGAGGAATATCATTAAAGGATAAAAGCATTAGAAGCATAGGTCAAGAAGATTAGAAGCAAGGATAAGGAAGTATAAGCCCCCAAGATTCGGAAGAGGAAGAAGACATAAGTCGAACCCAATATCCATAAGAAGAATAAAACAGAGTTTTTTTTTTCTTTCTTTCTTTAGGAATTCTATTTCAAATAAAATAAGTGATGTAAAGCTTCATAATTGCAAAGATTAACA
This sequence comes from Lumnitzera littorea, assembly GCA_024138015.1. NCBI lineage: Eukaryota > Viridiplantae > Streptophyta > Magnoliopsida > Myrtales > Combretaceae > Lumnitzera > Lumnitzera littorea. The sequence continues at coordinate 76,694,890 of JAMXBB010000011.1, forward strand.
AAAATTAGTTAAGTTTTGCCACATTAAGGGTCTCTTGCCAATTTAAATTTCCTTGCATTTATATATCTACATTATTTGTCTTTATCTTTATTCATCTGCAAATATTTGTGCTTGATAATTATGTCCTAATTTCTAAAAAGTTAAGTTCATAAATAATCATGTTTTGCTACCTTTTAAAATACTATACTTCTTTTGAAAGCTTATTTTTAAGTGATCAAAAGTGAAAAGAAGAAAACAAAAAGAATCAACCTTATAAAATAATTTTAGGTACTTACATATTCTACAAGCCAAGAATATTTATTCTTTCGGATAGATTAACACCTTATAAATAGTCTTTCTCATTTAAAATAAATAGGATGTAGAAGTGATCTTTGATTCCATTGAATAATAATCAAGTACAATGTTAAGGTCCCTTTTCTTTGTTTCTTTTTGTCATGATCTATTAGTATATTATTCTTCATTATTTAGTATTTCTCTTTTGTAAATAGACCCTCAGTAATATTGTTCTATATGTAAATAAATTCTATAGGCTTATATATAGAATCTTAAGAGAGTAATCCCCCATTTATCCATTTATAATTTGATCACTCAGTCTCTATAATATAAAAGCCTTAACTTTCTCTCTCTCTCTCTCTCTCTCTTTATCAAAGAAAAAAAGAAGAAGAAGAAAGAAGGTTGCTAACGATTACAAATCCTTGTGAGATTCAAGACAAACACGAATCACATGGCCCATTAAGTTAGTCGAACCAACTCAAAACCCTTGAGCCATCAAGTCCAACCATAAACCAAGTCAAAATACAAAGTTGTGAAACACCATCCTGAGCTTAATCCCTAGTATAAACAAAAAAGCTAATTCACAATCCCTTCTACCTTAAAAAATGTTAATGCTAGCCCATTCAACTCTGAAGAACCAAGCCCAAAATCACACATAGGAGTTAAAGGGTATTGAGACATATAAGTCTAGGGCAATTTTAGCAAGAATGTGAAAAGTACGAGGCATTTGGTCTATGAAATTTCATTTTAAACTCAAATTGAATGAAAGGTATTGTTTCACAATTGGAGCTATTTTAAAGAATTAGAGGCAAGGTCAATCTATACCCTACAGCAAATCAATCCCTACGTAGAGAATTGGTAACTCATTTTTAAAAAAAGAGTGAAAAAAGGCCAATTGCATCCCACACACTAACCCTTAAACACTTTGAAAGATGAGAGACATCATGGTGAGGGATTTTTAGACTTGTTCCTTAAAGGAGATCCATTTTAAATGTGATATGTAAATTAAAATGAAGTTAGGCATTCATTTTCAAATCCCAAACACAATTATCCTTTGTTAACTTGGTTGAACCAATTTAGAGTGTTTTCAAACATAAACCCCATCAATAACCACCTTACAATAGAGTAATTTGGAAGCTAGGGTCATTGATTATGTAAGAAGGATAAAATTGGTTTGTTCTTACCTTAGTAATAACAATTCAATGATAACTTTTTTTTTTTGAAAAATTGTTCCCTTTAAAGAAGAGTCAATATTTTTCCAAATACCTTAAGACCATACATACCTTATCTAAGCCTATACATTTGGAACCTATGGATTTAAGGCCTTGACTCATCTAAAGATAAAGACTTGACAAAAGACATAATTATTTTTAGGGAGAGAAAATCAAGAAAAAAAAAAGAGAAAAAAAAAACAGAAGAAAGAAAATAAAGAAAGGCCTGAACATCGGGCTTGAGAAAAGCCCTAACCAAGAAAGCCCTAACCAAAGAAAGCCTAGAAGCCTATACTGATCTAAAAACATAAGGTTTGAATCACATTCCTAACCACTAAGACAAAACCCCATATTCATTTCAAAATCACACTTAGAATCACAAACACAAAACCTTCCTATTCATCCTAAATCATACAAGAACTCCTATACTTGACAAAAGCTCTTTTGATCTTGAAGGATAATTTATCTTTAATAAAAATTATTTTTTAAAATTAGGGTAAGCATACATCTAGGTCTTTCCTAAGGGTTCTTAACTTGTACACCTAAGCTGGATAAAAGTATTTCTTTCAAAATAGGCCCTCTCATTAATCCTTTTTGAAACCATTTGACCAAAAGCTTAATTCATAATGTTGAACCAAAAAAGACCTAACAGATTGATTAAAGCATATCACTGGTAAACTGGACTGTAATTTTTCGAACAATAGTCAAGAGTGCAATCTAGACCAAAAGTGTACAAGGAAGTTCCCTTTGACTAGACTAATCATGAGTTACTTATTCCTTAGGAAATGAATGTTTAAAATCACAAAGCCTTACTAAGGAGCTCAGTATCAAACATTTTCAAAAACTAAGAAGGATATAAGATGCTCCATATAGTTACCAAGGAAGGGGATAGTTATAACGCTTGTTTCTTAAATAAGAATTTGTATCCATTAGCACACTTTCAAAAACAAAAAAGATAAAAAAAAAAAAGGAAAGAGAGACAAAGGAAGAAAGGAAAAGGAGAAAGCTAAAGTGAATGTTTGTTACAAGTTTTGTCCATCCATTTTTAAGTCTATGTCAGCCCAAATTACCAAATCTTCAATTCATGTCATCTACTTCTAAATCATTCTCCCTAATGTAGATTTTTATGTCTATTAATTCTTTTTTAAGTCAATAAACCTTATCCTTGATGCCTTTTTCATCATAAATAGTTTTCATCGAATTCCTCATTTGTAAATTTCTCAAGAGGTTTTTCAAAAGGGTACATCCTCTAGTTCTACTTCTTAGGGTCTTTAGCTAACCTAGAAGGTATTTCCCTTTATCAATTGGGGTTCTAGCAAACCTATACGACGCTTACCCTTTCTAATTTCATATCTCTTTTAGGGTTCTAGCTAGCTCATAGAGCATTATACCAATTCATATTTCTCTTTTAGGGTTCCAACCAGCTCATAGAGCATTGTACCGATTCATATTTCTCTTTTAATGGTCTAGCCAGTTCATAGAGTGCTATCCCAATTCATATTTCTCTTTTAAGGGTTTAGATAGCTCATAGAGTACTATCCCAATCCACATTTTCTCTAGGGTTCTAGCCAATTCATAGAGCGCTATCCCAATTCACATCTCTTTTAAGGGTCTAACTAGCTCATAGAGTGCTGTCTCGATTCACATCTCTTTTAGGGGTCCAACTAGCTTACAAAACGTTATCCCGATTCACTTCTCTTTTAAGGGTCCAGCCAAGTCATAGAGCATTGCCTCTTTTAGGGTTCTAGTTAGCTCATAGAGCACTGTCTTGATTCATATTTCTCTTTTAGGGGTTTAACTAGCTCATAGAGCGCTATCCCGAACCACACTATATTTAGGGTTATAGCCAACTTAAGGAGCACTATACCCATTCACCTAGGTTAGTCGGCTTAAATGAGCATGATTAGGTACTCATTTAGGGTCTTAACCAACTTAAGGAGCACTTCGCCTGTTCGGTTAGGTTAATCGGCTTAGAGGAACATGACCTGGTTATCATTTAAGGTTTTAGCCAATTCAAGGAGTGCTTTACTCATTCGCCTATGTCAATCAGCATAAAGGAGCATGACTAGGTTTCATATCTACTTTTTGATTAGTGTTGCTAGTCCCCTAGAGACACTTCTGCCTAAGTCAATTAACTCAAAGGAGCATGACTAAGTTTCATAACGACTTTTCAGTTAGAATTGCTAGTTCCCTAGAGATATTCCCACTTAAGTCAATCTGCTCAAATGAGCACGACTAAGTTTCATATCAACTTTTTAGTTAGGGTTACTAATCCCTTAGAAACGCTCTCGCCTATGTTGGTCAACTAAAAGGAGCACGACTAGGTTTCATGTCGAACTTTCAATTAAGGTTGCTAGTCCCTTAAAGACGATCTCGTCTATATTAGTTAGTTCATAAGTGATAAGAATTGAGTTATTGGATCCCTAACTCGCAGCCAAGCCCGAGGTCTCAAAGGTCTAACACGGCAAGTTCTCCTTCTCTAGCTAACTCTTGCTGAGGTTGAATTGATCATTTCTGCCAATCAATTCCTAATGTTGAATCGAGTGATTTCATGTCTCTCAAAATTTACTTGCCGAATGGACAATTGCTTTGTTGACAAACTGGCCCTCTTACTTACTCCTGCCCAACATATCTAAGCTGACCCACAACTTGGCAACATTGATGTCAAGAGGCCAAGAGACCCCATATGAGTCCTTAACCACTCCTGCTCGAATGATTCCATACCTATCTAGTACCCGTACTCGACAATCCTCCTCGACTAACCATCCTAACCATATTGATTTGTTTGAATCTCCAAGGGTATCGCCAATACATTGCTACCATATGCTTAAACCCACTTAGAGAATCTGCTATACTTAATCATTACTTTTCTTTGATTATTTGTTTTTACTCTTTTGTATTCCTTATACATTACCTCTTTAAGGCATTCCTCTTTTTGTCTTTTCCCTATTTTAGGTACGTTGTCCTAATTTATTAGGTATAAATACCCACTATATATGTAGCTACAAAATGATTTAATCATTATTAATACATGGAATATTTCCTTTGTAAATATTGCTCTTGTTAGCTTGTTTACTCTTTCACTCTTATCCTAACCTTTAAACAAGACTAGGTGGCAATTAACCTCACCGAACCAACTTGTGCGTTATATTAAGTTATGCCGTAAATCCTCGAAAGTTCTATTGATGCGTCATATCATTTAGAGCTGTTTGTGGGTCTACTTCTTTTCTTCTATTTATTTGTTCTCTCGTACATTTCTCATTACTCATTTCAAGCTTTTGGCAAGCTTGGACCTATCCCTATAATGGGCCTTATATATTCTTAGCTTCGGTCCGTATTATCTTGGTATCAAAGTAGAGGTTTCGTTTTGGGTAAGTTATATTTGGAATTTAAAAGGTGGTTTTTGTTGTCTTATTGTGTAATGGTTGTGGAAGAGGATTGTTAAAGTATTCTGGGCAAACAATAGAGTTTAGTGGCTTGTTCTTGAAGTCTCTTGTTTTACCTTGTTTTAAACATTTGAAAATAAAGCAAGTTTCTATGTTAACTAGTTGCTATGTTTGTAGGTTACTAAATGTCTGGTTTGAAGAAAGTGTACATAGTGTAGTTTAGAGAAATAGTTTCAGTAGTAACACTAATTCGAAAGGTTGACATTCAAATCTATTAAAAAAAAAATAACAAACTCGAGTGTTAATGTTGGTATTAGGGATGACAACAATAGTGTTGTCCACCATGGTCGACAATCATAAGGTACCCTAAAGAGTACGAACGAGAGGTTTGATGAGGTGGCTAACCTCCTAGTAAACTTGATCTAAACTGTTCATCCATTGGCCTATTAAGCTGTTGAGGCCATGCATAACACCCCTCATGTGGCTCAACCTGCGAGAGGTCAAAATCTCACTTCGTAAGTTCGAGGTAGAGGAGTAAGAGTACAAATGAGAAGAAGGATTTACTTGGGAGACATGGATGACGTTAAAGAAGAAGAGCGAACTAGAGCACCACAAGCTACCGATTATGTGAATCTTCAGATTTCGAGCTTTAATGGGTTTGAAAGTGCAGATGATCATTTGTATTAGGAGGAGAAGGTAGAGTATGTTTTTTATTATTATTAATACAAAGACTATGAGAAAGTGAAGACTACTGCTGTTGAGTTCTTAGGATACGCTGGCATGTAGTGGAAGAACTTTCAGGTCATGAGACGATGAGAGGGATACCAAGTGATTAATACTTGGTCTAAGATAAAGAGAATACATAGAAACATATTTGTGCTAGAAACCTATTTACAAGACACTTTTGCTCAGCTTCAACAGTTGAGACAAGAAGGCTGAGCTATTGACAAGTATGTTTAAGAATTCCAAATACTTATGATTTGCTGTGAAGTAGAGGAACCATCACTGCAAGTAGTCTCTAAGTTCCTTATTGGGTTGAGGAGTGATGTTCGAGACATTATGGAACTCCAACAATTTACTATAATGGATGAGGCTATACTGATAGCCCAACGAATAAAGAGATAGAGAAGAAATAGAAAGTCGACCTAACCTCCAGCAAACCGAACTGTTCATCCAAGTCGACTTAGTCAAGGAAGTTACTGTCCTTAGTCAAGTGTCGAGCTAACTAGGAAGGTAAATGACTGAGCCGAACAGAAGGGCTAACTTGATAGTGACATGTCGACCTAAACATATGAGAAAGGATAAGGATATGGAAGGAAGACAAGCCAAATCAAGTACTTCATGTGTTAAGGGTTTAGACATATGATTGCTTAGTGTCCAAACCAAATGACTATGATTATTAAGGGAGATGCCCCAAAGGTCAATGTTGATAACATAGACGAAGAGCTTGAGTAGAAAGAAATGAAGGATAAGGTTGAAGTAGATGCTAGCCTAATAGAAGAGGATGTGTTCATGAAGGAAGTGGATAACCTAATTTTAGCTATTCAGCATAGAATGAGCTTAGAAACTTCACATGAGGAGGAGTAAAGAGAGAACTTATTCTATATCACGTGTAAGGTGAATGATCAGTTGTAGCATCTACCGACCTGATCAAGAAGTTGAAGCTGCCGACTATAGCATACTCGAAGCTGTACAAGTTGCATTAACTGTGATACCCCTTACATGCTTGGAGAGAGGAACTCTAATCATCGAGGCGCCTTTTGGTGTAGCGGCTCAAAGTACGTCGAAACTCTGGAGTTAAGCGTGCTCATGTTGGAGCAATCCCAGGATGGGTGACCTCCTGGGAAGCAGCTGTACCAAGGGACAAAACCGTGCGGCGTTTCATGCTAAAGCGGAAAATACCTCGGTGGAAGGAGTTTCGGCCGGGTCGTTACAGAATGGTATCAGAGCATTCCACCAGCCGGAAGGGCGTAGCTCTGCCTGGTGGTTATCTTGGACCTGTGTAACGAAACTGACGAGGGTGTCAGTTCTGTAAGGGGGGTGGATTGTAATACCCCTTACATGCTTGGAGAGAGGAACTCTAATCATTGAGGCGCCTTTTGGTGTAGTGGCTCAGAGTACGTCGAAACTCTGGAGTTAAGCGTGCTCATGCTGGAGCAATCCCAGGATGGGTGACCTCTTGGGAAGCAGCTGCACCAAGGGATAAAACCGTGCGGTGTTTCATGCTAAAGCGGACAATACCTCGGTGGAAGGAGTTCCAGCCGGGTCGTTACATTAACTGAATGAGAAGGAAGCACTACATGTGACTCAACAAGTACTGCTACCAATCTCAATTGGAAATTACTCCAATGAGATCCTTTGTGATGTATTATCCATGTGCTACTAAGCTAAACATGGCTCTTTGACCAAAGGGTTATATACGATGGATTTTGGAACACCTATATGTTCAAAAAGGATGGAAGGAAGGTTACCTTGAATCTAATTATGTCGAGTTAAGTTAACAAATTACAAGCTAAACTTGCTCAAGGACCCAAGAAGGCTCAAATACTGAGCAAAGCTCAACTTCAAGAAGCTATAAAGGCTGATACATCAACTTTTATGTTGGTCAAGAGGAAACTAGATTTGAAGGAACAAATTGAACTACTTGATGAGGTGAGAGGGTTGTTAGACGAGTATGTTGACCTATTCCTAGAACAATTGTCGAAAGGTTTGCTATAGCTTAGGGGGATTGAACACTATATTGACTTGATTCCCGGCATAGCCTTGCCAAACAAAACAACTTATTAGATGAATCCTAAACAAGCTATTGAACTCTAACGATAAGTTAATGAATTGTTAAAGAAAGGGTATGTGAGGGAAAGTCTAAGTCCCTGTGCTATTTCGGCGTTCCTAGTACCGAAAAAGGATGGTACTTAGTGAATATGTGTTAATATCACCATCAAGTACTGGTATCTTATCCCTAGGTTGGATGACATGTTAGACAAATTGAGTGGAGTTAAGGTTTTTAATAAGATTGATCTAAAGTTTAGCTACCATCAGATTCGAATGAGACCGGGAGACAAGTGGAAGACTACTTTCAAAACTCAGCATGGACTTTATGAGTAGATGGTAATGGCTTTTGGCTTGTTGAATGCCTCAAGCACTTTCATATGACTAATGAACCATGTGCTAAGAAATCTGATTGGAAAGTGTATTGTAGTATACTTTGACGACATCCTAGTATACAGCATCAACATGCCGAGTCACTATAAGCATCTTTGTGCCGTATTAGATGTGCTCCGAGCCGAGAAATTATTTAGTAACTTGAAGAAGTGTTGTTTCTACTAAGAGGAAGTGGTATTCTTAGGATACATGATAGGTGGAGGAGGCTTGCGAGTGGATGATGAAAAGATTCGAGCAATCATCAAGTAGCTAACTACAATTACTTATGCTAATGTGAGAAGTTTCCATAAACTAGCATCCCTTTATAGAAGGTTTATTGGGAATTTTAGTACCATCACTGCACCTCTAACCGAGCTGACGAAGAAGAACATTGAATTTAAATGGGGAGAGAAAGAGTAAAGAAGTTTTGTCGAAGTGAAGGAAAGTTTGACTTCTGTACCTATACTACCTTTACCTGACTTCGAGAAGATATTTAAACTGAAGTGTGACGTATTAAGCATTGGTATAGGCATTGTCTTAATGCAAGAAGGCTAACCAATTGCTTAGCACAATGAAAAGCTTAGAAGACCTCAACTGAACTACTTCGTATATGACAAAAAACTCTTAACACTTATCTGAGTGCTCCAAGTGTAGCAGCATTATCTATTGCCGAGAGAGTTTGTCATCTATAACGATCATGAGTCTTTGAGGTATCTCCAAAATCAAACTAAATTGTCGAAGCAGTAAACAAGGTGGGTTGAATTCCTTAAGGGATTCAATTTTGTAATTAAGTATAAACAAGGGAAGAGCAACGTAGTTACAGATGCTCTTTTAAGAAAACATGCACTCTTGACCAAATTACAGACTAAGCTGTTTGGGTTTGCAAGTATGAAAGAATAGTATTCCTAAGACCTACATTTGGGACCCATACTTAGGCAATATGTTGATGGAATAGCAATGGAGGATAGTTGCTTACTCCGTAGTGGAAAGTTGTGAATGCCGACCTATTCGATAAAAGAGTTACTTATCAGGGAAGCCCATAGTGGAGGGCTCTTCGAATATTTTGGGGAGAGAAGGATATATGAGTTGCTGAATGGACGATTCTTTTGGCCGAGAATGAGGTAAGATGTACATCAAATTGTCAAAGGTTATGCTATGTGCAAGAGGGCTAAATGCTAAGCTATGTAAGCCGAAGCAATGTTGTTGCTTGTCCTAACTAAACCTTAGACTGAGTTGAGCATAAACTTTGTCCTTAGATTACCAAGAACAACTCGAGACAAAGATTCAATAATGGTCATCATGGATACATTTAGTAAAACGACACACTTTGTGCCATGCTCTAAGACTAATGATACTTTGGCTATTGTTTCTCTCTTTTTGCAGGAAATTGTTTGGATACACGGTGTGCCAAGAAGTGTAATTTCAGATAAAGACCCAAAATTCTTAAGCCATTTATAGAGAACTTTGTGGCGATGGATGGGGACTAAACTATTATCCAGCACTTTCTATTACCCCCAAACTGATGGCCAAATAAAGGTGGTCAATTGTACTTTAAGATCACTACTCTAAGCTACAGTAACTAAAAACTTAGTTGATTGGGACATCTATCTACCTATGGTAAAATTCGCTTGCAACCATACAATACATAACACTACCAAGTGGACCCCTTTCGAAGTTATTTATAGCTTTAATCCCAAATTGCCCCTTAATTGCACCCCTGTACAGTCCCTATAGAACATCTATGATGAAGTTACTCAGTAAATCAACTAAGTTGCTAAAAAAATGCAAGAAAAGGCTAAGGGGAGGAAGTTAGCAGAGTTTCATCCTAGAAACCTAGTATAGTTACACTTGAGCAAGGGGAGGTTCCTGAATAGGAGAAAGAACAAGATGTCTACTAAAGCTGAAGGCCCTTTTAAAATCCTATGGAGAGTCAATGACAATCCTTATAGGTTAGAGCTACTTGGCGATTATGGGGCTTCCGACACCTTCAACATTGTCAACCTCAGTCCCTATCACCCTGAAGGAACACTAAATAAGAACTAGCTAGATTTTATCCTAAATCTAAATCAACCAGGAGGGAATAATAGGAATTAGGCTATTGGACTCCTAACTCGCAATTGAGCCTAAGGTTTCGAAGGTCTAACACGGTGAGTTCTCCTTCTCTAACTAGCTCTTGCCAAGGCTAAACTTATCATGTATGTCGATCAATTCCTAATGCTGAACAGAGTGATTTCATGTCTCTCGGAATTTACTTATCGAATGGACAATTGCTGTACCGACAAATTAGCCCTCTCACTTACTCTTGCCCAACATATCCGAGCTGATTTGTAGCTCAGTAACATTGATGTTGAGAGACCGAGAGATCCCACACAAGTCCTTAGCTACTCCTTCTCGGATGAGTCTACACTTATCTAGTAGCCTTACTTGGCACTCTTGCTCAACTACCCATCCTAACAGTACTAATTTGTTTATATCTCTAAGGGTATCGCTAATACATTGCTGCTACGTGCCTAAACCTACTTAGAGAATCTACTGTATTTAATCATTACTTTCTTTAGAATATTCATTTTTACTCTTTTGTATTTCTTATACATTACCTCTTTAGAGCATTACCTTTTTGTATTTTCCCTTTTTTAGGTAAGTTGCCCTGATTTCTCGAGTATAAATACCCACTATATATGTAGCCACAAAATAATTTGATCATCACTAATATACAGAATATTTCCTTTGTGAACATTGCTTTCATTAGCTTGTTTATTCTTTCACTCTTATCATAACCCTTAAGTAAGGCTATGTGGTGAGTAACCTCATCGAATCAACTCTTATGTCATATTAAGCTATGCTATGAGTCTTCAGAAATTTCACTAGTACATCATATTCTTTGGAGCTATTCATAGGTCTGGTTATTTTCTTCCTTTTTCTGTTCTCTTGCATGTTTCCCATTACTCATTTCAAGTTTTTAGTAAGCTTGGACCTATCCCTATGACCGACCTTGTCTTCTCTTAGCCCTAGTTTGCATCAACTGTTATGAGAGCTAATTCGGTGAAGTGTAAAGTTAGGTTTGTTGTGTTGTTGTGTTTAAGGTGTCAGTAGAATGTAGATTGGGCACGCAGTAGGTGTTATCTGTATGTGGAATGTGGATTAGGTGCACAGTAGGTGTTGTCTGTATGTGGAGCTCAAAGTCACAATATGTGTGTTATACAACAGATTCAATAAAGGATGACCATCGTGCATGGTACGGTATATTGTGAAAGGATAGGGACGTCAATGGATGGTTGAGGTTAAATTTAGGTTCAGTAGAGTTCACAATTTGTAGTGGTGGATGGTCTATTGTAACAATGGTGGAGTCACGTATAGGGGCTCATGAATGGAGAGTGGATGTTTTATGGAGATGTTATAACCATGCATGTGGTTATTGTTGCGTTCGTGACTGTTGTGTGAGGGAATAAGTCGATGAATATGTTGGCTAGGTTAGGGTTTGTCTTATGTTAAGAGAGAGAGTGGTGGTTGTAGTGAGCAAGGGGGATGGTGTTGTGTTGGCCATGTGATCAAGCACTATGCAATGTTGTATTGGTCATGTAGTGTGTATGTTGTTGGCTAAAAGTGTAGTGGACAAAGTTTAGGGTTATGCTGTTTAGTAGTGTGTGATAAAGAAGGGTCAGGTTGTGTAGTTGATGAAGATTGGGCTTTTATGATGATGTTGGGTATGGTTTGTTGTTGATTGAAGGTGTGCGCTATAATGGAGCTGTAGCGAGAGAGATCAAGTATCGATGGATAGTGGTGTTGGGGCTGGTTGGTTTGTACGTATATTTGTATTTAGGGTCACAATTACTACTGTTGGATGGTGAAGAAAGTTTTTGTGTGGATTAGGTTCAATAATGGCCAGCAATGGGTTACATGTAAAGGTGGGTATTTGAGTCTAACAAAGGAGAAGAAGTGAATTGATAGGAAGTTCTTCCCCCTCCTGATGTCATCTGTAAGATTGATTTTATACAACCAAAACCAAATCTTCCTACTTGCTTTGGATTAACTCGAATCAAATATAGATGTTATTGATTTTAGATTTGAATCTTCATAAATCTTCATCCTAAAAGATTTAATAATATCATTATAGGATTTAGCGGGTTTAATTATTAATTAGTCACGATTTTATCAAATCTAAATAAAGATTTGATAAGATTCAATGCCCAATCCCAGATTTTAGAAGTTAGATTTTTTCTTTTCTTTTCCGTTTGTTTCTCGGGAAAATAGAGAGGGTCATGATGCTGACGTGGCTTAATGAAGTATTACCATGTGTCTTACTTGCAACAGATGTTAAAAAAAAAAAAGAAAAAAGCACCAATGTGCTTGGTGAGGTTCGAACCTATGATCCCCATGTCAAATGCAATGTCAAGTCAAAGTGTAGTACTATTAGGTTGTTGGTTTATACCTTATCAATAAGTACAATCAAATCATACAATAAAAGAGTTTTTTATTAGGGCCATTTAGGAATTCATTTTAGGAAATGTGTTTTATTGCCTCGAAATTGTTTTTTTTTTTTAATAATAAGTTTAATAAACCCTTTCTAAAAATTAGGACCCTCTTTCTAAAATTTTCAAGAAAATAGAAATTTAACTTAGGACCTTTTTAGAATCTTCTTTAAATAAATAAATGAATTAAAAAATGTAAAGTCAGTCAATTTTCAAAATTAAAACAAATCAACTTACTAAAGTTTTTCTAAGAATAAACTACAAACGTCTAATCTAAACTAGTGGATACGTAGGTTCCTCTAGAGCAACGCAAAATTTGTATAAAACTTTAATTTTCCTTCTTTTTTAAATTATAGCTCGAATTAACCATTTTTGTAAGATAAATGTGATTTAATTCATTTACTGGTGAATGATTTTTTTTTTTAAAATATAATCTAATTTTGGAAAACTAAAGTGATACCCATAAGGGTTTATTAGGGTAGCTCCTGAACTCAAAAAATTTGGTTTCTTGAATTCTTTTAAAAAAATTTTAAAACATAGATTAGTTGCTAAATTAGAGTCAATCTGTTTAATCAGTTCTAATTTAATCACCTTTCCTGGTTTTATTAGGTAACAACTCCAAAATTTTTCAAAATAAAAAAAATCGAGTTTCTTTTAATTTTAATCGAAGCTTTAAACTAAATAAGTATAGGGTTTAGTTTAAATTAAGTTAAGCAAAGTAAAATTAAAATAAGAAACCAAAAAATCAAGTTCGACAATTATTTATTTATAAATAAAAATATAAAATAATGATTATATTTATAACAAGAAATATAATTTTTTACTAATATTTTATCTAAAAATACAATTAACTATTATGATTTCTTACATTTGACTCTTTTTTTAGAAAAATTAATAAAAGATGAAAATGAAAATAATAAAAAAACTATATTTTTAGTTCTCGAACTTTTTCACTTTTTTTAATAGAGTTATCGAACTTTTATATTTTATTTTATTTCACAAACTTTTCAAAAATTTGTAAAAAAAAAATTTCATTAATGAAAAAACTAACTAGAACTTTTTTATAATTGTTTAAGAAGTTTAAAGATTAAAATAAAAAATAAAAATTTAATTAAAAAATTAATAATATTCAAGAAGTTTTTTATTATTAATTTTTAATAATGTAATAGAGGATGACCATTAGGATATGGTCGTTGCAACCGCCTTTTCTTTTCTTTTCTTTCCTTTCGTTCCCTTTCACCCGTGATCTTTTCCCATCGAATTAATTAATCATGTGACGTGATTGGTGAAATTCATTGGCGGGTTCACAACAACTGTTAATCCGTAAGCAGTGACGTTTTTCAGAAAACGACAATTTTTTTTTTCCTCGTTCAATTATAACGCATCTTGGCTTCCAGAAATGACTGAACAGAGCTCAAGTTGGTATTGTCGTTTCGCGTGTTTTGTCTCGCAATATTCGATTTTTAGATTGGAACAGATAAACTAATTGCGAAAATGCTATGAAAACTTAAGAAAGACCAAGACTAAAACTTGCCTGTTGAGAGGAAAAGAATATAGTTTTATGTTTAACCACCTCCGGTGAGTTGATTCCAATCTACTAGCAGCCGAAACAGAGAAGATAAGGCGGCAAAAAGTAGGCCAGGACAGTGAAACGGCCGAACCTGGAAATGCTGATCCGAGGGCCGCTTCTGGATGATAGAGAAGAACAAACTAGGTAATGATATTGTATTGCAGAAGAAATGAGATTATGGAAATTACAATGTGCTGAAGACTTTGTAATTGTAAGGATTGGCATATGATGATGATGGGCTAAGCATATTCCATGGAATGGTCAAGTAATAGCATATTAGTTTGTTTCATTGGGATGAAAACACATTACATGGAAAAGATTAGGAATAGAAGTGCAATGACTAAAATAACCAACAAAAAAAAAAAAATGAAAGAAAAGGAAAAGGTAAGATCAACGAAGCCATCTGAGATCCAAACCCTAGCCACCTTGTTGTCCCGATCGCCAGCCCACCAACATGCCCCACGGTGCATAAGATAATTAGTAGAATCGTCATCTATTGTACTAGCTCCATGGTAATCTGCTATCTCTTGAAATATATGGGTTTTCTAAGAAAAAGCTTAGACGATGCGATGTTCTGCTAATGTTAAATTTCCTATTTTCTTAGATGAAATCCAATATACCTTGAGGTTAGTTGTTTAGGATATCACAGGTACTCCATTGGATTATCGGGTATTTGTACTGTTTGGGGTAAGTGTACTGTTTGGAGACAAGACCGTATAGAGTTAGACCATCTTAATAATATGCACTATAACTCTTTCAACGAAGAGTCCTGCTAAAAATAGATAGATCACCTGCTTTTTCAAGTTTTGTGTTTTTATAGTATAAATTACAGAAAAACATATTTAAATGTGATATTCTAATAAAAATTTACAAAAGTAAGTTAACGAAGGCGTGTTATGTAGGCACGCCTTCTATATTTATATAGAAGGAACATTTTTTACAAGCGTCTTTTTTATAATTAGAAAAGTACATGCTAAGAGTGCACCTTTCTTGTAATTGTTAAGGCGCGCTTTTGATATACACTTTTCATTCACCTATATATATCTCAACTTCAGTATCTCTTCTAATTTTATAAAATTCTCAAAACCTTTAATATTCTCCCTTAGAACGATAGCTTGACCCTATTTTTGCTCTTCGATCAACAACAGTATCTTTTTTTTCTCAACTCATTTGTAAATAACTCTCGATAATCTTTGTTTTATAATAATTTTTTTAAAATACAAATTACGTTACATTTACAATTATATTTATATTGTCCTTGTAAAATGTAGTTACTTAGTAAATTTTGTAATGTTCATATTTTCTTAATATGGATGTTGAATTTTGTTTATTATTAATAATTTTATAGTGTTTATAATTTTTGTAGTTATATAAGTAGTTGTGATTACGTAAAAAAATGTATATGTGACTCATACATTATATGTGATTTTATTGATATATTAGTTACACCCCACCAAGAAATAAAATTCTGTAGAAGCTTATAGTTATAGTATGAAATTATAGTGTGTGATAAGTTAGCCCCACCTACAAGTTTAATTGTATGGGTGTGACAAGATGCTCCACCAAGAAATGAAGTTATATGGAAGCTTATTGTTATAGTGTAAAGTTATAGTATGTGATAAGATACTCTACCGAGAAATGAAGTTATATAGGAGCTTACCGTTATAGTGTGTGATAAGATGTCCTATCGAGAATTGAAACTGTATAGGTGCGATGAGACGCCCCATCAAGAAATGAAGTCATATGGGAGCTTACCGTTATAGTGTGTGATAAGATGCCTCACTGAGAATTGAAATTGTGTGGGTGCGATAAGATGTCCCATTGAGAAATAAAATCATATGGGAGCTTATCATTATAGTATAAAGTTATAGTATGTGATAAGATATCCTATTGAGAATTGAAATTGTATGGGTACGATGACACGCCTTATTGAGAAATAAAATCACGTGGGAGCTTAACGTTATAGTATAAAGTGACAAGATGCCTTATTGAGAAGTAAAACTGTATAGGTTCGATAATACGCTCCACCGAGAAATGAAGTCGCGTAGGAGCTTATCATTATAGTGTGAAGTTATAGTATGTGATAAGATGTCCTACTAAGAATTAAAATTGTGTAGGTGCGATGAGATATCCCATTGGGAAATGGAGTCGTGTGGGAGCTTACCATTATAGTGTGAAGTGATAAGATGCCCCACTGAGAAATGAAGTCGCGTAAGAGCTTATCGTTATAGTGTGTAATAAGATGCTCTACCGAGAATTGAAATTGTATGGGTGCTACAAACCATGGAAAATCGTATAGACTTTATTGATTTTTTCATTTATGATTCAATAGGTTGTCAATGGTTAATTACGTGAAGATAATTGTGTATACGGGTAGGAATATTTTAAATGGAAGTAATGGTCCATAATATGATAGGGACCCGATGAAAAAATTGAAGATGAGGAAGGATTTCAATTACAACCATTTTCTCTAGCGGATCTGTACAAGCATTAGAGTTAATTCTTGTGGGGCTGAACTTGTTCATCGACATCCTTGTTACTATGAAGAAGGTATTTCGTATACTTTGATGGCTATTACGGATAATGATGATGTAGAAAACTTTATAGCAATGGCCAACATATTTGGAGAAAACTAAATACAGAAGATATATGTTAAGGTTTCAGGTCAACTTAGCAAGACTATTGTCGATAGAACTTTACAGGTTGAGTCTTCCAGTTTTCCTTAACCTTAGGTGCATCAAACCAATGAAGATAGCCCTATGTATGATGGACCAGAAACTTATCTAGTGGAAGATCCCACTTTTGGTGAAGACGGTGTGAATGAAGAGGCAATTGATATAAAAATAGGGTCAATATTATAGAATGACCCGGGCCGCGACCTTGATGAAGATATGATTCCAATAGGACTTGCAACTGAAGTTAAGGGGGAGTACGTAGGGGTTGAATATGAAGTAGATGAAGAAATTATAGAAGTTGAAAACATTGTAGATTATGTGGCTACGTTAGAGTATATATTGAGCAACGTTCCATTCGTACCTCAATTCACTATCAGCCAGAGGATTGGGATGGTTCCCTAGTATAATCAGAGTAGGATTCTAACATCCTAAGTTAGAGATTCAATTCTATATATGAACATTGGTGGTAGCAGTGGTTATGTAGAATTTGAGGAGGATATGGAGGTAGAGAGTAGTAGCCAGGTTGATAACGTGGATTTATTTATCGGATAACGCTTCCGTATAAAGGATGAGCTTATTGACATTGTGAAAAGATATCACATTAATAACCATTGTGACTACTACATTGATTAATCAAAACTGAACCTATAGCTATTAATTATAGGGAGAAGGACAATGGATGCAAGTAGAGGTTACGTACATCATATAAAAGCTTAATGAGGCTATTTGTTATAACAATTCTTGAGGGTTCACATACATGTGTCAACCCCGATGTGATGCAAGACCACATACAAATCGATAGTAGACTTATGGTCAATTGCTTCATTAATAATGTTAAAGAAAATACTAATATAAAAATTACAGACTTGTAAGTAAATATTTTAAACATGTTTGGCTATAATGTGACTTAGAAGAGAGTTTGAGATGTGAAGAGAAAAGCAATGGAGATGGTATATGGCAATTGGAAGAAAGCATACAATGAGCTTCCAATTTTGTTGAATACAATTAAGATTTCAAATCCTGAATCTAAGGTGGTGTGGGGATGGAGGGGATCCTCTAAGCCTAGTGTTTCGATAATGAAGTGGGTCTTTTGGACATTTGATCCATGTGTAAACGTATTCAGGTATTGTTGACTAGTGGTTTGTATTGATGGCACATTTCTCTATGGAAAGTATGGTCATATATTGTTGATTGCTTATTCTACGGATGGAAATAAATGTATTCTACCTTTAGCATTTGTGTTTGTTGACAAGGAGTTCGTAGAGACATAGAGTTGGTTTCTCAAAAGGTTGAAACAATTTGTTGTGAATGGTTGGGAGGAGATGATTTGCCTAATTACGGACAAGTATTCAGGTATCGAGAATGCACTTGCCAAAGAAGAAGTTGGTTGGAAGGAACCATTTGCAATTTAGAGATAGTGCATACAGCATGTCGCTAGCAATTTCAACATAGCACATAAGAACCAACTGTGTAAGAAGCTTACTATTGTTGCTGCCATGTAGGTACAGCCTAGGAAATTTAAGTACTTAATGGATCAGATAATGCAAGTTAAGGAGGATGTGCCATCATGGTTTACACCGTTTGATAATAGCAAAAGGACATTGTCTTATGACGGCTTTTATCGGTTTGGATATATGACATCCAATATCGCTAAGAGTTAGAATGACGTTTTGAAAGGGATGACATTAGTCACAGGACATATAGGATTTTTGAATATGTTTTGATGCTAATTTTTCTTTTAATTTGTACACTTTAATAGTTTTCTACTGTTGTAATGAAAATGAATCTAATATTATAGGAAGGCGAGCACATTGCAGTTCGTTGAGTGGAGTCAAGCTTACGGAAGGGTACGTCATAGAAACCATTGGATGATCACTTCATCACCTACCTTGTCAACGTTGGTTTCTTAGGGATTGTACGGCTGCCATTCATATAAATCAATCATTACCTCATTACGATATTAATTGAGAGGTAGAGATCCAAGACCCATACTTTCCATATGGCTTATGGGGAGATGACGATCACATTACAGGACATAAAGGTCCTATTTTGTCTCTGTATCGATAGGGCTGCAATAACTAGGCATACACTATTAGTATGGCTTCAGGTAGCTAAAAAACTACTAAGAGACTACCCCACCAATAGTATTAGCAGAGAGAGATGTGTTAGTTTGCATTAGTTACAAGACAAATTTAACATACTTCTTACAGGTGCAGATGATAAGACCATTCGTCAGCACACCCGTGCATACATCTTGAAATTGTTTGGTGGATTTTTATTTGTGGATAAGTCTTCATTCCTTGTTTAAATGATGTTCCTGGTGATATTGGAGTATTTTCCATATGTTGCGACATTCAGTTGGGGATCGGCTCTTTTAGCTTAGTTGCATTGTCAATTTTGTGGGGTTACACAATTAGGAGCATAGGAAATTGGAGGTGCCACCATATTACTGCAAATATGGGCATGGGATCATTTTCCCCACATTACACTACAGACTAAGTCCGGCTTCACCATATAGGAGGGCTTACTACTAGTTGTTAGGTAGGCCATATCATGGACACTACACACCATGCTACACATGTTGTGGATGCGTAGTGGATTGCATTTGATCTGTAGACGATTAGATAGATATGCATTTCTTGAATTTTATTTTTGTTGTTGATTTTCATTAAAACTTTATGGATTATTAATACACTTTCTTTCCAAATGCATTGTAGATATATGGGAGTTGTATCCAAATAATATTATTAATCTTCTACCCTTGTTTTGCAGTGTTAGTCAAGCTATCTAGACCACCAGGGTTCCCCTAATATGTTTCCACATTATGGAGTTTTATTTCCCCGGCCGTGTTATATGACAGTTTGGAGGTTTCTAGTCGATATTGGTCGACGTTCATGCGGGTGACAAACAACATCATATTGACCTTAAAGGTAGGATAGATATTGCCTAGTCAGTTGCTCATTAAGGATACATATCGACTTGAGTAGACTGCCATATATAGGTGTTGATATTCAGGAACTAATAGGTATCGATCTAGCTTACTATAACTAGTATAAGGATCATACATACCGATACATTACCCATCATCGGGCTATGATGGAATACTTAGTAAGCTTTCCTTCCATTTATCTTATGGTTTTTCCCAAACCAATCTATATGAATACAACATTAATTATTTCATTATTTATAGGTGAACACTCTATGTTGGATGAAGTTACTAAATGATATCTATGCTACTCATTATATCATCGATGGTGGCCTTCATCATCTCGAGGAGTACGGTGGTTAAATATTATTTCCCGACCAGCCAGTTGAGTCAGCCCTTGTACCTGTCCCTTGATTACGTGTAGGTCTTAAAGTTTGCATGAAAGGACGTCGACTAGTACAAGTATGTGGTTGGGGATACGATAATGATTCTATACCATCGAGATCTCATCATTCCATCGACTTGGGCGAGATTGGTAACAGTGCACCACACACTTATGTCTCTAGTTTGAGCCATGCTTCGTTCAACACTCCTAGTATTTACGTGTCGATGTATCCACAATCGATACCGCCTACTCATCGTAAACTTCGTATAGGATGGCTTTAAATAGTACACATAGAAGAGGCCGACACCTAGTTACCACAATCAGCGCCTACTTCGGTTCTTCATGTAGATTTCACTGATACTCATTTACAGTCATCTAAGTCTCAGCCATCTAAGGGTCCATCCATATGTAAACTATTATTATTAGCTCGTTTCGGAAAACAATTAATTAGATCTAAGAAGAAGTAGTTGTAAATAACTATATTTGTATTATTTAGTCTAATTGTTATGTATTATTGATATCTATTATTCACTGTGTAAAATGGTTTTTTTAAATGATTTTTCATATTATATTGTTATTATCTTAATACTGATAGTTTACTGTATATATATATATATACTTTTTTTATGCTATAATTGCTTTTAACAGGTTTAGTTGATATTTTAGTGAATCATTTAAGTTGACCCGCTCCATTAATAGTTTTTGTAGGTAGTATACTTAGTAAGAGGAAATGTAAAGTGTGAATTTAACTTATGAGTGAAATAAGTAACTAACTTGTTTTATTGAAAATACTTAACTACAGAAAGTGTGAAGCCTCACCTGAATGTACGTGGTGATGACATTGAAGGTACATGAAAGGGATGCATATTTATTTAGTAGCTTAATTAATTACATAAAGTAACTTAAAATATATATCTATATGTATATATACATCAACACTAAAGGCGCGTGTATGAAGCGTGTCTTCTTAACGAATAATGAAGGCGCGCATAAAGAGCACGTTTTCTTATTGAATAAAGAAGGCACGCTTAGATAATGTGTCTTTAGTTTATGCTAAGAACGCATGCGCGTATAACACACTTTCACTATAATATTTTTAAAAAAATTGTTCAAGATACATCATTTTTTATATATATTTTCACAATCTATATTATAAAAGTACATAACCTGCTTTTTTCCCTATAGAGAAGATGGGTTTTATTTTGGGTGGAGTAAAAAGTTTTCATTTTTGTTTCCTTTTTAATTGCTGTAGTCAACAAGATTGTGGTTCCTGGTTTGATGATGATGCTATAAGTCTGGTACGCAGAAAGGTGTTCCGGTGGATGGTGATGCCAGGTACACGGTGTTGAAACTGGCGGGTGATGTGTCTAAGGAGAAGAAGATGACGATGAGAACAAGGAGGAAAAAAAAAAACAAAGGAATTTTGTAAGGTCTCGTCCATTTTTATGAGGTTGATTTTATATTTTATCTTATTTTTTATTTAATATTTTTTAAATTTAAACTATTAAATTGATTATGATTTTAATTATTAATAAATATTAAATCAACAGAGATAAAAAAAATTTACAGCAAAGAACGGAGACGGAAAAGATAGAAGAAAAGAAGAAGCAGGGCAGTTGGAGGATTTTGTTATATTAATGAATTAATGAGTTTAGAAGAGTGGCATATACCGTATTTTCATCAGACGTTGTGGCCGTTGGAGGTGATAGTTTAAGACCTCCGAGGCACGTGGTTGCTTAGGATGTTTTCTCCCTGATATGTCTGAGTCAATTTTTTCCCTTTCTCTTTTTGTTTTTCCTGCTTCGAATTGTGACGTTCCTGTTATTGTTTAAATTTGAATGAAATATTGTTTTGCACCGAAGAGAGGATGAACCATATTTTATTCATAGAATCTAGAATATTTAGTCTATAAACTCAGTTTTGGGTTGTTACATGCATAAAAGTAGCCCTTCCAAAGAGGTGGGAGTGGCTTTCAAGAGAAGCAACCGTAGCATCACTTGATGATAAATGTTTTTCTGCTCTTGATTAAATACTAGTAAGAGTAGGAAAATGGGATAATCAGATCAAAATGGTATGCATATAAGGATAATTTCCACCAAACCACCCACTAGATTCTTTCTTTTCTTTCTTTTCTTTTAAGTAAATAATTGTTTTCCCGGATCCAAGGTTTTTATACTATGTTTCGTAAGATATGATAGGATGAGAAATGCAATGAAATTTTTTTTTTTTTTATGTTTATAGTCATTGGAAATACCTACGATATCAATTTCCAGTTTTCCCTTTTAGATATAGGAGCATTTTTAGATAATTAAAATTTTTAGCCCTTACTTTTCAAGTCATGTAGTTGTTACGGTCAAATGAGAAGAATAGAAAAATTTAAAATCAAAGATTATTTTTCTGCTTCTTTAAGTGCAACTCCTTATTTATTCATTTTTCTTTATTTTTAAGTTAAAATCATACATAGTCATAATTGTTAAAATTATAATTCAAATTATATGATTCTACTACTTTGTAATTTTAGAAAACTTTTTCAATTTAACTTATGTATAAAATTGTTTTCCTTTAAAAATTTATGTTTTTAACCAAGTTTACCGATTTTATATATATAAATTAAATATGATATATATATATATATATAACTAAACTTCTACTATCTAATAGTTCTTAAGGCATTAAATCATTTTCCCTATTCTATTTCAATTATTTTTTTTCTTCTCTCTCTCTCTTTTAATCTCTTGTTCAATATTCATAGCCTTCATTTGAATACTAGCTCCAATAGAAAGGTTTATAACAAAAATCATATATTTAAGTTTGTACCATCAATAACTCAAAAATGAGTAGAAACATGTAGTTCTTTTCAATTTATCACTTTTTTCTACCAAAATAATGGGAAAAAAAAATTAGTTTCATTTCTATTTATCCTTTTTTCTAAGAATGTTAGATTATGGATTAAGAGCTTCTTTTTAATAAAAAAAAAATAATTTTTTTTATTTTCATCATGTATTTCAAGTTTCTTATAACTACTATAAGAATATTTATAGTTTTTTTTTAAACTATCTTACATAAGTAATAGAAACTTATATTTTTATATTTTGATTGTATGTAGCGATTCTATGGACTCTCTAACAATTTTAGGTAGGATCACGAATTTGATAACATTATACATCGTAGTTAAAATCTATGGAATAAAGAAAAAAATATAATTGAAATGATCAAGAATAAAATAACTTCCTTTGAAATGTAAATCGGTGAAAAATAATTTTCAGCTTACTATAGCTTTGAAAAAATTGCTATGATTTAACATTTGGGTTAATTACATCTAAGGTTATGAACGTTTGAGACTAAGTTTAAAATAAAGAATCATACTTATAACACTGTTAGCTTACTAAGTTTAAAATAAAGAATCATAGTTATAATACCGTTAGCTTCAATTGACATAGTTGTTATTTACCACATGGCATTAGCATACGCTGATTCTATAGACATGTGACGTTTACATGTATGATTAAATAATAAATAAATACAAAAAATTTAAGAAATAAAAAATAAAAAAAAATTTCCAAAAGAAATAAAAAAATAGAATTAAATAAAATAAATAATAATATTAAATATAATATGTATGTAATATATATAATATGTAAAATATAATATTTATGTTATATGCATGTAATATATTATGTATATTATATATATGTACATAATATAATATAAAATGCATGTAATATAATATATATTTAAATATAAATAAAAAAGTCAAAAAATAAAAAAGTTAGTCATCACACGACTCTTTTCGAGCGGTTAATGGCCACCTAATAAATAAGTGGATCACAACCCTAACTAGCCAAGTAGCCATGAATGGTTGCTTATAACTAGGAACCACCCCCCACCACCCCCCCCCCCCCCCCCAAACCGTGGGAGTCATGAATGGTTATCAACAATCATCTTTCAAAAATAAATAAAAGGTATAAGATGTGACTCAATGGGTTATTCAGTCCTTTTTCTTTTTTTTTTCTTCTTCTTTTCTTTTTAATTTAAGGGTCGTGAGTGGTGTCCACCACTTTTAGAGGGTCGTAGGTCAAATAACCCATTTTAAATTGTCGGTCACGAGTTTATGATCCACTATTGGGGGTAGTCGAAGCATCTTCTTTTCTATTTTTCAATATTTTTTAAATTTATTTTTCAATCCTTTCAAATTCTTTTTTTTTATAGCTTATTATATACATGTTATATTTAATTAAATATTTTCTTTTTTATTTTAATTTTACTTAAATTTTCTATTTTTATATTATAATTAAATAGATATAGAATTTCATTATACTTATTATATCTGATTATAATATTTTTAATCTAATTTTTCTTATTTTTCTTTTTTCTCAATTTTTATTAGTTTTATATATTTTTAATTTTTCTATTTACTTGTTATTTAATTATATGTTGGCAAACGACGTATCCATGTTACATGTACAAAAAATTGAATTAAAAAATGTAAAAGAATT
Source organism: Lumnitzera littorea (assembly GCA_024138015.1). Lineage (NCBI taxonomy): Eukaryota > Viridiplantae > Streptophyta > Magnoliopsida > Myrtales > Combretaceae > Lumnitzera > Lumnitzera littorea. The sequence continues at coordinate 76,719,422 of JAMXBB010000011.1, forward strand.
CCAATAATATATATTAATAAAATTAAAACTGTAATAAATTTTCCAAAAGACAAAAAGTTCTTACAAGTGTTGGTCAAATAAAAATATAATGAATTTTTCAAATGATAGCAACGTTGGATAATTAAAATAATAGACAAATAAAATAATAGCAACCATAGATGTAAGTGTAATAGAAAATGATAATTATATAGTTAGATGCAATAGTTAAGAATTATGTAGAATATGTTTGATTTATTTAGGTAACTATCATGTAAATATATTTAGTGATTAAAACTATAAGATATAAAATAGTTGGTTGTATGTAGTTAAAATTTTTTTTTTCTTTAATATAATAGATGTAAGTGCTATGTTGACACCACTTGGTAGATTTTTGCTATGTTAGATAGAGTTAATGGTGTCTATCCTCTATTTTAACAATTAATTATTCATCATTTATTTAAAATTTTTGAAATATTGATATTTTATTTAAATTTACCCCCAATTATTAATCACCTTCAATATAATTTTCCCTTTAACATTCATTATGTAGTTTGATGCAAAGGCAAGCATTCATTGTTTTTAAAATTTACATACGCATAGTAGGTGCTGTATCTATTAGTATACATATTATATAGGTTTAAGTGCTTTCAATAACTACTTTTTGGTGTCTACACCTTATAATTACAAATTTATCCTTCGTATGTTTATAATTTAGATACCTTTTTAATTAGTGCTAGCGGACAGAGCACCTGCAGACGAAGTACCTGCATTTATATGTAACTCTTATTTATATTATTAAAGCTTCTTTTAATGTTTTAGGTAAAATGGAAGCTTTCAGTTGATATGCTAACTTATAACTGGCAGCATTGGTTGGTACTTTAAGTTGAAGACGTAGGATTATGCAAAGTATAATGCATGTCACAGCAAAATATATTCCCCTACAATATAAAATTTCACCGTTTTATATCTATTAATAATCACTTAAAACTATAAATGAAGAAAAAACATTCTTTCTTTTTTCCTTTTGTAAGACTATTGGAAAAAAAAAAAAAACAAAAGAGTTCGTTGTCGGTGCACAAAATGCAAACTATATTAATTTCCGGGTTGCTCATCCAAGGATCAATTTGTAAGTTTTAGATTGACATTCTATGTGTTTCTCCAATAACAATCAATTTATCTAATACAACAAAATATTATACAATAATTACACCCAAAGTTGCTTTAAAAAATATTTTGGATGAAACTAAACTTTTGAATCAAAGTACTCGCATTTAATTTATTTTCAAATTATTCTAGTTCAGAATCTCTAATTTCACAATTCAATCATTACGAATTAGAATAATCGACTCAAAGGGAAACTTATACTTTCACAAACCACCAAAGGGAAACTTCACATAATAATTGATAACTCAGACTCTAATTTTTCTTCTTACTTAAAGTCCTGCCGTATGCATATCTGAAAACTACGAAACTTCAATGTAAAATATATATATATATATATGTATATATATATACATCATTAAAGTAATCGTTAAAATACAAAAAAGAAAAAGCTAAAATTACATAGAGCAATTTTCCATATGTTTCAAATCTTTAACGCCGCTCGTCTCTTTGATTCTTTAATCTTCAAAATCTCAATCATCCTTTCTCTGTTTTAATTTTATTACTTCCAAAGGATCTTTCCCTCATTAGTAACTCAAGATTGTGCTGGACATCTTATGCTTAGCAGCAAGTATTGACATAAAATATGCTTGAAAAGGAAACAAATATCAATTCGATATGGTTTTTAATTAAAATAAAAGAGAAAGTTATGATTCTCTTGGGTGAATCACCAAAATAAACATAGAACTATAGTGATTTTAGTATCTCTCCAGGCATCCATGTGGCATTAGTGGAAAATGATTGAATAGGAAAATGAATAGAGGTAATATAGGTAATTTAAATATGAATAAGGAGGATAAAAAATCAAATTACATCAACATATTTTTTTCAAAATGATCAATGAGGATTCATGATGGAAGATGTTATAAAAAAAAAAAAAGATTTTTCTATGATAATACTATATTGGTAATGCTAGTAATATAGCGTTACCATAATACTGATCAAGATAACCTATTATAAAAGGTTAATAAGTTAACTTTTAGCTCTCCCTTTCTCATAATTAATTATTCATAAAGATTAAGTTTTACTAAATTAATAATTTAGATTAGTTAGTATTATGGTAACGTATTTTTACTAGTGTTGTGAAAATAAAAGGATATTTATGTACACCTGACTTGTGAGATTTCACTTAATAATCTCTACTCAAACATTGCATGCCAAAAAAATTCCACTCCATCGCAGCTTGTTTAATATTTACTAAATCATGAAATTAGATTATATAACACAATTTGTATTTATTCATACTCATTTTATTAAATTCTACTCAAAACACTCCACACTATTGAAATGCATACAATATAAAATTGGACCCCTTCTCAGCTATCTACATAACTGAAAATGCATTTATGAGTGTTTATATAAGAATAATGATAATCTTTTAAACGATTTCAAATGATTGTTAAAATCAGTGCATCCCACTTGATATATTAAATTGATGTACGAACACTGTAAAGGTCTAAAAACAGGAAAATTTAAAATGATTCATTATATTTATATTCGTACAAAAAAGAAAAGGAGAATGCAAAATTGATATAAAATATTCCATTTATTAAATTTATTACAAAAGAAAAAGATTTTTAGTATTCTATTTAAAATCTTAAAATGCCAATGAAGGTCGCTTCCGATTCACAATTTCTCTACTCAATAAAATGATGTCATCACTGTAAGCCCCAAAGTTAAGCCTCAAAGTTAAGCTAAGTAACCGTAGGATTGAACTTAGAACTCAAGGTTTAGGGCGATCGGTTAAAAGATCCGATCAAACCCAAATTATAAACTATTTAACAAGATATCAGTAAAAATGACCCTGTAAACTTAAATTTAAGAAAATAAGTAGTAAAATAGGAGACTATAAAATTTTCAAATTTTAAGCATAATAACTGCTAATTACCAAAAAGGCAAAAAGTGTAATATAATAACTAATAAATTATTAGAGACAGATTATATGTATACTAAAAATTTTAGAATGACCAAAATAATATTTAGGAATGTTCACGTGTACCCTACATGTATTTACGTGTAGAAAAAAATACGCGTAATTACTAAAATTGGTCGAAAACTAAGCAAATAATTAAAGAAAATTATAAAATAATTGAGGAAAAATCAGAAGGGTGTGGAATGATGTAAACTTGGTCGTGGCATGTCAGGATAAGGAAAAGAAAAATTAACCAATAAGAATTAAGCAACACAAAAGCCAAAATTTAAGGGATAAAGTAATTGTCTTATCTAATTTAATGCATAATAATTACAATAAAGCCCTATAAATAGCAGGAAAAATCCAGGAACTCATTTGGACAGTTGGGAATCAGAGAAAATTAGGGAGAGTCGAAAATTGAGAGAAAAATTCGATTTGGAAAAAAATTAGAAAAATCTGTGCAATTAGGGCTTCTAAAGGGAACCCCCACCAGATGAGCAGCTGGAAGCAGACAGCGCCCAGGCCGGCCGACAAGGCCACGGCGGCTCGCGGTGGCCGGAGCCACCTAAATCGGTGAATCCAATTTCCAACCCGATTTTGTGAAAATTTGTAAAAATAGTAATTATAATTAGAAAATTATGAATTTTGTTATTCTGAGATATTTTTGTATGTAGTTTGTAGGAAAAATATTATTTTGATGAAATTATGTTCCGTAGTATATGGTCCCTAAGAAATTGTGTAAAACCGAGCATGATTAAACCGGAAATTAAATAGGCTTAGGGATGTAGTTTGGGGCTCAAAATTTTTCTATAGGATGATCATGTGACATAGAACAGTGCTATGAAGCTCTTTTTCAAAAATTAATTTTCGAAATTTTTAGATAATTTTTAGGCTCTAAAAAGAGGCATAAAATGGGTAATTTAGGGTTAATTATGTAATTAAATGATTAATTTCTGATTTAGTGAATAATTACATGTTTTAGGATGTTAAGATCTGATGGAGTATGATACTTATAGCATTTAGGGTGTTAGATGTAATTATTAGGTTAATTATGTAGTAAATTAGTAATAGAAAAACATAGTAAATTATGAGTTAATTTTGTAAATTAGAATAATTAGGTGTAAAACCTGATCTAGGATGAATTTAGACATTTTGAAGTGATAATTTATGTTAGAGATGGTAATTAGGGTAATAGAAATATCAGAAATGCATTATGTGCATAATATGTAATAATGCATAATGTGTAATTTTTGAAAATATAATAAATAGAAAATATTAGGATAAAAAATTGATATTATATAAATAATAGGGATATATAATAAATCTGATAAGAAACTTGAATTTATGTAATTATATGAAAAATGTAAAAATTTCTCACATTAGGAGTAAATTCGGTACACAAATAGGGATTTAAGTGTACCGGATGGAATAAAATACTGACTAGGGGTAATAATGGTATATAGGAGATTGGGAAGTAATGTGATTAATTTCACATTATAGGTTGAAACGGATTTTTAGGGTTAGAATCTAAAACATGACTTAAAAATCGAACTAAAAACCTAGTTTAGAAATCGATGCGAAAACCGAACCTAAACCTAAACCTAAACCTAGAATAATTATAAAAGACTTAATACCTAGATAATTAGGCATATTAAACCGTAAACAAAACCTAACAATAAGCATTATAGGATAAAACGAACCTAAAGCATTATAGGATAAAACGAGCGAGGAGTCGAGGTAAGTTGGGATTAATACGTTGCTGTATTTTGGGAGGCTTAAGATTATGTTTGGTTGTGCTTTTTAGATAGTTGAATGTATGCATGTGCTTGATTATGGGTGATGCCATGATTCTGTTTGTTGCTCTGCACATATTATATGGATTGTATGAAATGATTGATCACCCTAAACTGGACTTAATTAAATATACGACCAGTAATCATAATCGAACATGCATGGCAACCCGTTAGGGGATTTAGGACTCTCCGGCCAAATACCGACCCCTTCGGAAGGGATAGCGCAGGATTGCAAAATGGTCCCTTCTTCATCCTCAGTTGAACTAAGTGACAGGAGAGGAGGTCGCGGCGGGGGTGAAGACAGTGGTTCGAAGGTAGTCGCGGGAGGAGCAAGGTCTCCATTACACAAGCCTGGGTTTGGTCATGAGCTATTGCATCAACGGTAACTCCTCAACTCGGATTAGAGCGGGCGCAATTTCTCTAATCTCACGACGAGCCGGACAACGTCGTGCGATGGCATTTGCTTGCACATGCATTGCACCTAATAAGTGATTGAAAACCTTGTTGTGTGTATGGTATAGTTTTAAGTCCTCCGTCTTAACTTACTGAGCTGTGGTTGCTCACATCCCTATAGACATCGTGCAGGTGCTGGCTAAGAAGCGGCAACCAATTACTCCGAAGCTAGCAACTGCTGGATCCTGGGGAGTGAGGAAAAACATTGAAGAATAAACACATATTTTAAGGTCTAAGTTTTTATTTTAGAATTATTTTTCATTTCCGAGTGATGTAATAACTAGGGAATATACTATAGAGAAATGTTGTAAACTATAACTGCAATAATTGAATGATAACATATATATATAATTCCTCACTCTTATAGGTAAATGATTTATTTAAATTACAAATTGTCTACTTCAAAGCGGGTTAGTTGTGGACGCCTTGTGTAGATCAGGTCTAGGATAGCGGTTGTGAGGCCAACTTCTATCTTAGGGTGGTTTACACGGCGGGGCTGTTACGACTCTACCGCTTCGGGGCGTGACAATCACGCTTCACCTGAACAAACAGGAAGTGTGGAAAAATTGAAAACATAATAATCCGACCTCTATAAATTAAATATTTATGCACTCCGTGTATAAAACAGGAGCTTTTATTGTCCCATATGTAATTTTAACGGAATTGGTTCAATCTATCATTAACTTACATTTTTTTTAATTCAAATAATTAAATTCAAAATTTATTCAAAGATTTATATTTAAATGAATATACATTAAGAATAGGATGTCGATTCTATAAAAAAATAAGAATGAAACTATAAAAAAACTCGTATAAAACAATATATAACATAACACCACATAATCCTCCAAGGACATTTTCTAACTTTTCCCGTTGCATCCATACATGAAGAAATTTCTTCAATTAAACTGTTAAGAAAAAAAAAGAAAAGAAAAGAAAAGAAAAAGATATCATTGACGCAAAATGGAAAATTACAAATTGACAAACTTGGAGTATAAATCCCAGGCAGAAAATGTAGGAATCAAAATGCTACTCTCCGATAACCAGCAAATTTGGCCATCTGATACACTTAAATAGAACAAATAAAAATGAAAAGAAAAATTGAAGGACCCTTATCTCTCTACAATATAAAGTATATAAAGCTTCCCATTTCTAACAATTAAAAACAAAAGGGCAAATGGGTCATGAAAAAAATTATATCATCCAACTTGGAGAGAGAAATGAAAATGTTAGAGGTTACTGCTAAACCTTAAAAGGGTTAATAAACATTAAGTTTAATTGGACTAAATGATAAAAAGATTATGGAGGAGATTTTTAATGTTAGCAAACGGAAAAGATATTTGATTTTTTAGATTCAAAAGGAGTTGTTATGGTGAAGATTCAGATGGTGGAAGGTAGGTTATGCAATTTTTAGGAAACCGAAAAGTAACTGATTGTGTGAGGGAAGAGAGAAAGGAGAGAGAGAGAGACTAACCTAAGGGAGATTATAACGAGAGAAGCGACAGTTTTTACGGTCTCGTTCCTTATTTTGATAGGATGGGTTTAACTCTTCATCCCATTATTAATTTATATTCTTTTAAATATGAATAGTTGAATTCATAATTAGTTTAATGGTTCGGATTTAAAGTAATACAAATCAACGAAAGCATAAACAGCTAAATTGATCTTGTAAAATATTAGAAGGGGATCATAAAAAAAATCCAACAAATTAAAAGAAAATAGAAGCAATTGTAAAGAGAGAGAAACTAAGTTAGCAAATTTACACATTTTATAAGTTGTTTATAATTTTAATAAGTTACTTCAATGTTGGTTTTCTTTATTAAATAATATTACACTAAGACTAAATACATAATTTTAGTGGTGTGATATAAATGATAGTTATTTAAGCCTCTTCTACCTTAAAAAATATAGATATACCTTATATAGTATTAATCTCTAAACCTAAAATTCATCATACGAGCAAGAACCCAAACTTCCCAATCTCATACAGAACAAACTACTCCAAAACCTTCTAAGAGCATGTTTATTTTGAAAGGACTCATTTCAAATCTTTAGATGCCACATCAATATGTTAAGAAATTTTGTTTTTCAATAAACTCATTATTTATCCCTCAATTTCTTTATAGAAGTTCTTTATTCCATAAATCCCAATAATACATTTTTAACCAATTAAAACTTAAAAAAAGAAAAAGAAAAAGGAGATACCACTACGTTCCTTGATGAGGAATGCCTCTTAGAGAAGCAATGCAATTAAGCAGGCAAAGGAACTCAATAACAATCTTTCATCATTAGTCAACTCGCTAAGTAACTCTTAACAAGTGGAGAACAACTTGAATTATGATTTTTTTTATAAAAAATAACAAAAATAGATGATTTGAGAAAACTGTTTTGTCGACTTCTTTCCTTTAATTGTAATTACTCAACAATGAAATTTTAGCAAAAAAAGAAAAGAAAATTTAAAAATGTCATAATAATGTCTAAATTTTTACCATAAATGATTCGAGAAAGTTATATATGGAAAAGAATACATGATCTTTAAAATTATGGTCTAAACAATAATTATTTGATATATATATATATATATATAAACCTACGTTATAGGTCCTAAATATGAAACCTTAATGATGGAGGAATGCAAAAAAAAAAACAATAAAAAAATAAAAAGGGGTCAAGATAAAAAATATTATGTTTAGGGGTTGTGAAAACACCTTTTTGAAAAGCCCTTTTAGGTTTTGCAAAATTAATAAGGAATGTGCCTTTCAAAAATGCATCTACTTTGTTATTTAAAGAAGAAGAAGATACCTTTTGGAAAGGAGCACTACTTGGATAGTTAGTGAGATTACTTTTGACTATGACTATTTTTTCTACTTACCTTGTTCGGCATTGTCTTAATCCTCTTCTCTTTTGCAAGCTGAAGATTTCTAACAGATTAAGATTTTTCTTGATAAGGTCAACTACCAAGCAGCTCGATCCTTTGCCATGTATGGGATTCAATTGCTACATGACCATCTTGTAGTCACTCTCTACCTTCCACATCTAGCTTAAGTTGAGGTACAGGAGCTGGACAAGGATATCTAAGCAGAGTACGACCCTCTAGATCCCCCCAAGCAAGGTAAACAAACCAAGACGAGGGGAGGTGGACGGCATCAAAGATAGGTCCATCGTGGTGGTGATAGTACAGCTCTACTTCATGGGGAAAAATGTTTGAGACCCCAGCTTTTGAGATGCAGGACGAACCCCCTTTCACACCGCCAGTACCACTTAAGAGAAGGAGGAGGTCTTTGAATTCTCAGGGAGAGAGTTCTTCCCAGATAGATACTATGAATCCCCCGCAATTTTCAAAGCTATCTCAACAGCTATTATAAACATAGGAGTCATAGGCTTTACCTATTCCAAAGGAGAGGAGTTGCAATGAGAGTATGGTATCCAAAGTATCTCAAGTCTTCATAGGTCCAGAAGATGATGAGATTATATCTATTATTCATTAGACTTCTTGACATTTGTATTTATAGAGAACTTAATATCAATTTAACTTCTTCATATTTCTTTTTATATCCTGTGTGCTTTATATTTTACTTTTTATATTATGGTAGTAATGAATTACATTGGATTTTAGGCATGTGAGTTGGATGTGAAGTAATGAATAACATTACAAGCAAGCTTGGTGTTGAAAGGTAGGCATGTAAGTTACATGTGGAGTTTTAGGTTTTCAACTACTTTGTTGTATTGTAATCATTGGTTTTGTTTTGTTTTGTATTTCAATGGTTGGTTTGGGTTGCTAGTTTTTTAATTGTAGGATTTTGTAAAGAATTTTAGAATGGTGCCTTCAGTTATTTCGGTATTGATATTAAAAGTACATTTCCAAAAAGTTCCTTAAGTAGTAATAAAAAAACAAATGAAAAAGCTTTGAAAGGTACCTTCAATTATATTAGCATTATAATTGAAGATGCATTTCCAAAATGCACCTTCTTTATTAATTTTACAAAACCTAAAGACGCTTTTCCAAAAGATGCCTTTACAATCCCTCAGACATAATAATTTTTTCTCCCAACTCCTTTTTTTTTATTTTTTTTTCAAAGGTCGTTCGTCTTAGATGATGATTATTATGCTATTCCTAAGGTAAGGATAAGGCTTCCCCAACTTAAAACTTAGCATTTGATACCTAAAATGATAATGTGTCATAGTAACTTCACCTTCTATTTTTTAGGTTTCACCTTCTTTGTTTAAGAATTAACCTTCTATCCTATAGTGCTAAACTTCTATTGGTTGTTAAAATATCTGAAAATCATTAATCGCTAATCCTAAACCACTTTTATTCCCTCAAATCTAATTAGGAAATGGCTTCTTATCTTGTAATTTCTTCTACTAATTTTGTCCATATGACATGATACTTTAATAGTTCTATTTTTTAATGGGTAAAATAAATTGCTTTTTTGTAATACGTTTGCTCCAACATCTAATGGTTTACAATTTATATGAATAGCTCTTTTCAAATGTCCAAAAAATGAAAAAGAATTAATCGATTACTCATTGTTTATTGAAAATGAGATAACTCAATTATTTTCTACAAAGATACTATAAGCGATACAATTAGCTAAAGAATATAGAGAAAATATTCTTTAATAGCAATTATTTGACATGAATTTTTATATGTCAATAATTATTTATACCCATTGTTGCTTCAATTTTTATTGTATCAATTTCATAAATAATTTAAGCAATTTCTACTTTTTTCTGGGGGGGTGGCGGGGAGGGTTGGTTTGTGAATTGATCACTTAACAATTATTCAAACTTTTTCAAAAATGGACAACCCCTTTCAATTGCTTATATAATGACTTAGAGTTTCAATAAGAAATGTGCAAAGAGATAAACAAACACACAAATAAAGAGAGAGAGTATTTAAGAAGATTAGGCAGAGGTAGTCCTCTCTTCCAGCTCTACTAGCTAAGAATCTGATCTTCTACACTGATCATTCCACTATTTCAATAATCAAGAAAGAGTAAAAATACAATCATACAGTTACAGTCATTTGTCTCTAGTTAAACAAACTACTATGGTCTACCCTCTCTCTTGAATCCAACTCTCAAAATAATATAGATAAATTTTGATCGAAAACAACTAAGATTTCCTAAGTGTTTGCACATAAAATTCATTATACGATACAAAGGATCAAGTTAGCTTAGAAAGACTTCTTTTGATTGCTTGCTACAGATATCAATTGTATTCAATTCTTTTTTTCTCCCCCTTCTACATGAGTTTTTCTCCTTTTTAAAATTCAAGAGCAATGGCTAGTAAATCTTACACATGTTGGATGATCCTTATCTCAAACTTGAATAATTTGAATGTTTGATAATCCAACATCTTTCAAAATACCATGTTGGTTGTTGATATACTTCCACAAAATCCGAAACTCAAAAAATAAATTTTGGTTCTCTAACTTGGATAAAAACAATTAGATAAAATCTTTTTGTATCCAAAAAAGTAAGCTTCCATAGTTACCTAATAATTCAAACTTCATTTAAATCTCCACATGCTTGAATCTCAAAAGCAAGATTGTAAAACAATCTTCCTTAAATAGTAGAACATGTCAAATGCATTTCCTAAATACACTTGGCTTGGTGGAATTGGGCCTTGATTTGCAAAACAAGGTTAAATATAACTTCTCTAGGTTGCTTCTAAGTCAGATTCTAAGTCTCCTGAATGCTTTGTTACATCTTTTGTGTTTGTCGAAAATACTTCTAAGTTCACTTCTAACTTGCTTATTTACTTCTAAGTAGCTTTTTAACTTTGCAAAGTTGCTTCTAAGTATACTTCTTAGTCTTCAAAGCTCTTTTGATCAAATTTGATTCTTATTAAAGTTCCTTTTATGTTTGCTTCTAAGTTTTGTCTAGTCACTTTTTTCTTTAGACTTCAAAAATGTCTAGCGATACTTCTAAGTTTGCATCTAACTCTTTGTCTCACATGAATTGAGTTTATTTTTCACAAAATCATAGCTTATTGTGCTTCTAAGTTTTTTGTCTTTAGTCTTTATTATTGATTTAGATTTCCCATCTTACTTCTATATTTACTTTTACGTTCTTGTTTTGTTCTTTAATAACACTTAACAATTATATTAGTGAACTTAGGTGTTTGTTATCATCAAAATATATTATCAAGAGATCCAACAATATGGTTTTTGAATTAGAGTGTGATGCTTCTTGAGTGGAGACAAAAGTGACTCTTATGTGAGAGAGGAGAGTCATTGCATGATTCAATGAGAAGCTGGTCACTTTGAATCATCCTATGTATGATACAGAGCTGTAAGCATTAGTGAGGATTTTGACTATATGATGGCATTACTTATTTCTCGAGGAGTTTATGATGTACACTAATCACATCTATCGATCTAATTATATACAAATAATCAAGTTCAATTCGTACTTTTGACCTTCCATTGCCCTATTTTAAGTAAAAACAAGCCAAGGTAAGGTTAAATTTGACCTTTAGGGCTCAAAGCTCCAACCATGGCAATTGTCTCTATGGAGAATAAGATGCATGTGCATTTTATATGCTTGGCTCAACCTACCATTTGGAAAAAAAAAAAAAAATATATATATATATATATATATATATATACGAAAGGAAAAAAAAATCTCATACACATGAGGGATCAAAATTAAAGACCATTAACATACACATCTCACATCTTAGTCACTAAATTAGTAGCATACATAAGTTTACATGGATCAAAAATAATATTTAAGATTAGAAGGCCTTACTCTTTTTTTCTTTTTAGGGTGAAGAGAAATTTTATTCAATAAGAAAAGCACATTAGCTCAAACTAAATTCAGGTGATCTTGTAATAATAGCTTTTCTAACAACTAATTAAAACAACAAGACTTAAACTTAGTAAAATAAGATATAATGTCAAAAACAATGTTACATAATGTTAGGGAGTTATAGGACATTATATAGCCTACCATGCATCATGAATCATCACATTAAGAAATACATTTACCGGTTGTTGAAAATCTAGTAGAAGAGGGTATCTATAGCATAAGAACATTGAATGTATTGTGAGACAAGTAGTGAAGTTGTTGAGCTTAGAAGCATAAAGAAGAAGATTTTATGAAAAGGTATTACACTTGAGTGATTTTCTCTTGTAAAGAATATCGATGGTTGTGAAGTAATCAAAAGAAAATAACTATTGATTCCCCATTCTTCATACAAAATCAATAACTTAAATTATGAGTTTGTTCATCTTTCAGTTTATTTTGTCAAATATCTAGTTGTTTTGTAAGTTTCATTTACTTATCTTTCTCTATACTTACTTATTATCTACTCGACATTTGTTTATTATTTGCTCAGCATCTTCTTGGTTACATACATATCATAACATGGCATTGAAAAAGATCTTTAGGTTAAGTTTTCAAAATGTTTAATTTTCGCTTAATTAAATGCTTGGTCTATAAAGCTTAGTCTCATGCATACAGGATTCTATTATTAGGGCCGTACGCCCAAGTTATATACTTTAGAAGTTGATAATTGCTTGACTATTAAGAATTCTCTTAGGTGGTATATATTAGAATGCTAACCTTCCCCTAGTGATTGGCCTAAAATGTAGTTAATTTAGGCTAGTAATTGCAATCATGCTTAGTAGATTGCCATTACAAGCCAAATCAAGCGTATTTGCATGATATAGAGGCATTGACATCACCATATGTTAGTTTTAAATATGCTTGTTTCTTGTTAGGGAAGAGAAAGAGAGAGAGAAAATATGCTTGATTCATTCTTTTCTTATTCTTTATGATTCTCTTAGCTCAATAATAAGCTAAGAGGATATTTGTTTTGTATCCCTAGAGTATAGGTTAAGAAGATGAGCACCATTACAATATCTGGAGAGTATTAAGAGTATTTGATTATGAGTAGCTAATACAAAGTTGAACCATGCTATTTACCTTATGAAAGAGGAATGAATTACTATCTTGTAATGGAATGGGGTGTTTTATCATTGAAGTTTTTCTTTTGCTTTAAATTGATATTGAGTTTAAATTTATACTAGAATGTATATTATTGATTTGTTTGAAGTGTTTAGCAATATTTCCTAAAGAGGACCCCTTTAAGAAAAGTGATCCAACGCCTTTCTAAGAACCTAACCCAATGTAAAATCTTCCTTATAGACAAGTCATTATATTATTTAATTGACCTACTTGGTGAATAACCTTCATTAGACCATATTTATAAAGTGGTGCTTAGCACAAATACTCATGCTACACACCCCTCTCCCTATATAATTTACACATGTAAACAAGTACTCAACTTAAAGGAGATGCTCCATGAAGAATTAGTTCTCCACTTTGCTTTTTTTAACACAGTTGGTCATTTGACCACTTTACATTTTCTTGCACTTTTTTTTATGCATTGTTTAAAAAAATGGTAAGAATATACAAAATAATAAAATAAAGGTAAATAATCTTTACTTAAAGCACTCTTTTTATAAAGTGAAGAGGTGCTTAAATGAAAAAATTCTTAGGCTACTAATATAGTATCCTAACCATCCTTTTTAAGAACCCATTTATGAACGTGCTCTTGGTTGAGAAAAGATTTAATGTGTATCACCCACTACCAAGGTTATCTAACAATAAGCAAAATAATATTTATATATATTGCAACTTATTTAAGATGATAACATAACAAGTATAGGTATTGGTAATATTAGTACAAAAGTGTCTCTTTTTGAATTTTGAAATCTTAAATTAGAACCTTTATACTATATTTGGGACTAGGCAAAAGGAGGGAAGGAATCGAAGAGAAAGAAATAGGGAGGAAAAGTGTCCATTCCATTGTTTAGTTTAGAAGGGAAAGTAAGAGGGAGAGGAAAATGGAGTTATTTGTTTCTATGGATTTCACTCATTTTCTTTTCCCTCCAAAATGAAAAGAAAAGGGAGGGAAAAGTTGGAAAAAATCAAAATTACTAATGTGTCCTTTATACTTACTTCTCCTTCTTATTATTGTCTTTAATGGGTTTAATGGTAATTTTAAATTTTATAATTACAATTCTCTTCGGTTTCCTTTTTATTGAAACATATTGAAATGAATCAAATCCTTTCACAGTTCTTTCCCTCCATATTCTTTACTTCTATATTCACCATTTCTTCCTTCATTCCAAATACAGTGTTACAATACAAACCCCACCTGAAAAATTAAAAAGAAAAAAGAAAAAAAAAAGGAATTCTTTGAATTATTTTCATGTTTTTTGTTTACCCTCTTTTATGAATGCATAATGGTTGTGATACGATATTATTAGATATGGAGTTAAAAAATGTCCAAAACTATCAAAACTACTACAATTTTCATTTTCAGTTTACATTTACAAAATACAAATCACATGATTTCCTAGTCAATGATTCGAAGGACCTTAAGTATTCTAAAGTTCAGAAATGAGCCAAAAAAGCTGAAAAATAAAAGGAAACTTTTATTGAATCACAAATTGAGGCAATATAATGTCACATACTTTGTATTAGCAATGATATCGCCATGGACCATGGTGGTTCTTTTCTTACGAATCGTTGAAAAAGCTTAATGATTTGGGTAGAGTTTAACGTAATATGGTCTAGATGATTTTTCATGAGCAAGTTATGGGACAAGCTTTAAAATTTCTATGAGTGAAATATGGGATATGTCCCGCCTCTTTTGGCGTCACAAACCCATACCCACCCCACCCACCCCCAACACAAACAAAAAAAAGAAAAATGAGATATGACCGTCAACCTACATACCAGAAAAATACAGCCATGTTAAAGATTATTATGGCTAAGCAATAATGGTAAAAGGATAGTAAATACACATATTGAAAGAGTCAAAAACTTTTACAATTAAGTAGTATAAATACTACTCTTACAAATGGAATGAGCTAAATTTAATTCTCGTTTCCCTATAATTGTTGTGATTATATTTTTCCCTAAAAAAAACACACGCACAAAGATGGTAGACCTTATGAATAACACAAGCAAAGAATTGGCTGCTTCACTATCTTGCTAATTGTAACAATTAAAGGGAAATCAATGATAATATATGAATAAATAAATAATTGACCATTCTAACTATCAAAATTAAATCTCAACATTTATATTAACATTGCAATTCTCCATGCTGTCCACATAACAATCCGTTTTATTATAATTATAGTGAAAAAAAAGGAATAATACAAGTAAATCGCTTGCCCACGAAACAAGCACGATCCACTTAGCAGAAATATGAATTTCCATGGTGACTTTTCATTTCTTGGAATGACAACATTCAAGAAATTGGACCAGGTCCTTTGAGTTTTGAATATATGTACTTAGAATTGAGAGGAGAAAGGAGGAAAAACCAAAGGAAAAATAAAAAAATGTAGAGTGGTTTTTTTTGCGCTCTAAAGTTCCTAATTTTTTCTTACCAAAAAAATATCCTTAATTTTTTTGAGGGAAAAATACAAAAAAGTCCCTAAAATATAGGGGTATATACATTTAAGTAATTAATGTTTCGTTTAGTCCATTTTAGTTCTTAATTTTTTCAAATCGTAACAAACAAATGCTTCTGTTACTCTTGTTATTTTTTTCTTTATTTGTATTTAAGGAGGTATTTTAGGACTTTTTTTTAAGACATGTAGAGCCATATTAGCATCCACATCATTATAAAATTAAGGAACCATTTGACCCTGCCCTTTTATTTGTCCAAAAACACTAAACACTCATATGTCACTCACAATTATCTATCCTCAAATCACAGTCCATAAACAGAAACACCATATTTAAACAAAACCCTAACCAAATGAAACCTTCACAATTGATGAAGAAGGAAGAGTAAGGTAAAGATTTGCCTCCAAACATAGTCCTTCACTAGTCATGACCTTAGTTTTTTTGTTAGATTCGACATAGAGGAGAATCAATTGAAAACTCAAACACTAGTGGCAAATCTTGATAGAAAATTGGTTGATTGATTCCCGACAAAGAAGACCCATTCGTTCTGTTGTTGGTGTATAGAGGGGACGTTGATTTCGAAAGTTGATTTCCATTGATTTGCTGTTGAGATAAAGAGGGGACGTTGATTTTGAAAGTTGATTTCCATTGATTTGTTGTTGAGAAAAAGAGGGGATGTTGATTTCAGAAGTGGGGTTTTACCAACACAAACTTAAAGGGATGATTAGAGTAAGGGTTTTTGGGAAGTATATGAGTTTTTTTATTTAGGGTTTTCTGGTGGGTACTTGATTTTTAAATCCTCACAAAAAAGTTTTGTATAGAGTGAATCATCTGTTCTATGGATGTGCATTTGCTAGTGTGGATGTTGACTTGGTTGTAGTTTTCTTAAAAAAATTATCATAAAATTCCATGTAACAAAAAAAAGGATAAAAAAGATGATTGATGTAATGGAAGGATTAATTTGACAAAATTTAAAGAGTTTAAGGATTAAAATGTATTAAATAAAAGTTTAAGGATTGATTTGAAAAACTGTTAAATGTTAGAAATTTTTTTGTATTGATTCTTTTCTTTTTTGGCCAAAAAAGAAATTCCTAATTTAAATTTCAAATTTCAAAAAGAGATGCTGACATTTTTTTTCAATTCGGTTGGGAACTAGGAATCTTTTGATTTTATGAGGGGTCAAAACGACAAATCAAAGAGCCGGGTGAGTCTTTAATACGGCTATTCCAAGGAACTTGAAAAGTTATATTACTATGGCCAACAATATCCTAGGAAAAAGGAAAAACATGTCACAAGATGTGCAAGTTCATGCATCGAGCAAAGTGTGAACATGGTGATAAGCACCCGACTTTTTGGTAAAGTAGTTGGAAAGGGTAGATGGCACTTAAGAATATTTAAATGCTATGTATCATAATTACAGAATGTGTTGATAACTCTTACTGCAAATTCATCAGCACTTATTTTACTTTTGGAAAATGTTAATGGGTACTCATAACATTTATTAACATTCTAACTGAAATGGTTTTTGATTTTACTAATATACTTTTTTTTTTCTTCCCGTAAAGTAGGTTAAAAATCTTAAATACATATATATATATATATATATTTTAATTCCTTAACTAATAATCAAGGACACCCATTCATCGGACCCGATGTTGTACTTCTTGTTGCCTTGAGTTCAGAACCTTACGTGCTACTTGCTAGGGATAATATATTAAAAATAAAACAGAAACATAACAACAAGAAAAGATCCATGTTTAGTTATTGAAAAAAAGAAAAAAAGAAAAAAATTAAAAACCATTTTTTCTATGCATATCATTTTCTGAGGTAGATGAGCCTGACTGGAACCAAACATTTTTCTTCGTCGCTTGGCATGACTGATTGTTCATTTATTTTTAATTAGGACGACCATGCCTATTGGCTATTGACTGACGTGGAAGGGGGTGAAGGATAAGGTTGTTAAAATGTAATATAGTAAGATTCCACCGAAAATTTTTTATGGCTATACACCGTCCACGATGACGATGTTGACAATATTAAAATGAATTATTGATTTGGCGTGGCTCCAGCGGTAGAAATATTCGCTCCGAAATAAAAGATTCTAAAAATTTTCAATGACTCTCTTGACAAAAAGGTACGACTTCTGCAAATTTGATGTATTAGCTTAGAAAAAGCTCAAAATGACCATAGTTATCTGTCAATACGTGGAAATAACCTAGAATCTGAGCAACGACTAACAAATTTTCCTAACTTGAAGTTAGAAGTTTCCATGATGATTCACATGAATATCCTAAATAATAAATCAAGGCAGGGCAAAAATTGAGGAGTCTTTTTTAGTTAATAAAACACATAAAAAAAAAATATTTTGAAGTGACTCTCTCTCCCCCTTATGATGCCAACCCTACTGTGCTGAAGGAGCTCTTATACACACATTTCCAAATAAATTAAAGGTGCAAAGCCTGTTGCTAAAAAAAAAAAAAAAATGCAAAGCCATGTTGCTATCCATAAATTAAACCCTAGCGAAAGAGATATATAATGCTTTCATCAAGTCTCTACCTATGTATGGCTTAGTAAAGCAAGTTAAGCCTACAAGAAGAGCAAACATAATTATTGAGGGACGTCGAAGGTGACTTTGACATTTGAGTCACTAAGGGTAGTTAAGAATAAGCAACTAACGAGAGAGAAAGTGGTTAGATTCTGGATTCCTGTACCTAGAAGGGTAGTTCCTTATTAATAGGAGAAAAGGTGTAAGTTTGTTGGGTAGTTAAGATCTATAAAATCCTCATGACTTAAATTTGTATGAAAAGGTTTGTTAGGCATGATCCCCTACCACTTCTATTCGACTCCTCTCTTTCTTTGTGTACTAGACTCGTTTGCCGCAAGTCGAGTTCACCTTATGGAAGCCTATGACAAGAACAAGGCCAAATGGAAGGCAACTCACGATTCCCAAGAACCATTGCTCATGCAACGTGAGGCATCATAAGCTAACCAAAGAATAAGTGTCCAACAAATTGCAAGATATAACAGGAGTCTTGACACTGTAACAGCTTCTTACTATCAATAAAACATCTTTTTCCTTAACCATTGTTTAGCAATAAGCAAACACACTATTTCTAAACCACTTTAATCAAAATACAACTTAGTCATATACTGAATTACGAGCTCAATCAACTAACATGCCTTGATTACTGTCCATTCACCCCTCTCTAGGGCTATAATTATCTCTAAGCCTCTTACCACTTTATGGGCAACAAAACGACTTATAAGCCACCACCAACCCTTACATATAAGGTTGCATCTCCAATCCTCTTGCCTCCCAGGTAAACAAAGGTAGCCTCTAGGCATATTAACCCTTTATGAGTCTTATAATTTCACGTAATTGTTTGAGTGAATAGTTTTGAACGTATACAAAAATAGGTTGATTAGAAAGATATTTTGTAAATAAGTCTTAGGAGTTAGTTGAGAATGCTCTATGGGTCCGAATTATAGAAATATAATAAAATAATAGTGTAACAATAAAAATAGTTAATTTCACTAAATTATATTATATGGTAATTTATCCATTATAAACACACAATTTAGGTAATAAAAAAATTAATCAAACTTTAGAGATAAATTATTTTAGGTACTAAAATTATAAAATGACATAAAATAATATATATATATATATATATAGTATGTATACCTTGGGTATAATTATTAATATAATTATATACTCGAAAATACTTAAAATACCCAAAAATATGTATGATTAGCAAAATATTAACAAGAAAATGATAAAAAGAATTAGGAAAAGTTGCCAAACAACTAGAATTATCATGAATTAGGCATAGAACACCTGTAGATAACTGTTGGTGTTTGGAGAATGGATTTACATGCAAAGGAGCTTGATATTTAAGCCTAAAATTGTGAGGAGAAAGAGAAAGAAAATCTATTTCAACACCTTACAAGCTTGGAAAAATTCAAAAATACTCTCCAACATCTTATACATACAAGTGATGATCTAAGAAAATTTTGAATGAGCTAAACTAATCAAAGAAGAAAATTAAAGAAAAATCACAAAATCGATGTGCAATCTAGGCATATGGTGGTTTGTGAACTTAGGGAGTTGTTGGGAACCAACTACCACCACTAAGAGATAGAGGAGGCTACGTTGGTAGGAGGGTCCAAAATCCATCCGATTTTTTGTAATATTGTAAAAATATAAAAAATATTTAGAAAATTTTGGAAAAAGTTATTCCTACATATTTTTATGAGTAGAATCTAGAAATTTTTTTTTTTTTGGTGAAAAACTTAATATTTATGATATATGTCTTTTAAGAAATCAATGAAATCGATAGATTAAGCTATTTTCGATATCAAAATAAATGAGTTAAATGACACAATTTTGACCTCGAAATTTTTCTATAAACTACCTTATACTTATGTTACATTTCTATGTAAATATTTTCAACAAAACTATTTTCTATATTTTTCATAATTTTTGAGCCCTTAAATTATAACTAAAATATCATTTTTAACGAAATTAATGGAATTTTCCTTAATTATCTCACTTGAATTCTGAGCTTAATTGATTTTTGAAGTATTTTACAGTATATGAATGTTGTTAGAAGTGGTTTTATTGGAAGAAGTTAAGAAAATCAAGAATATGCCACTTATATGTATAATTTGGTAGTGTGAGAATTGGTGAGCGATGACATGTTAGATAATGATTCTTGGGAGTAATGAAGTGGAAGAGTGTTAAATGAAGTATAAAATGGGTCCCTATAATTGAAACTTAGCAGAAAAGTGAGTAAATCAACTAACTATAGGAAGTTGGTTAAGAGCAAAGGATAACTTAGAGGAAATGAAAAGTAAGTATTTTGCTAAGCATTGACTTAGAAATTTAGTCAAAGGCAAAATTCGAAGAGAAGTATAGTTAGGAGAGGCTTAGAGGTTAAGTTAGAGGATATCTTGCCAAAAGATCTAAAATTGAGTAAGATTACATGGTTGGTTCAAAAGGTGACTAAGAGGGAATTTGGAAAGAAAATCCATGAATGTGAGCACTCAAAAGCTGCCTCAAAGAATAATCTGTGAGAAATTTTGAATAATCACCAAATTCAATGGTCGACTCAAAGGCTGAATTTGTTGTGAGCTTCAATACCCATATGATTCAAAGAGTAGCTTAGAAGCTTCTTTAGTTAAATATGCCGAGGGTGCATTAACTCAAGATGTAGCTCAAAAGGTAATGAAAGGTAAAGTATACTTATAACAACATACTAAACTTTCAATACTTAAGGCATAGGACAATAAACTAGCAACTAACTAACTTAATTCTTATATAGACATGTAAATTAGCAACGTTTCATAATGCCCATGTAGAATAAGGTACTAAATTAGGATAAATATTGAGGGATCACCAATAAGGACAAGTTAGCGACCTTAGATAATAAGCAATTGAGTTCTAGGTAAGTGGAATCCATGCTTTACTATACTTTAGAATATTATGTGTCTTGCTTAATTGTAAATTAGAGACCTATGCGTGTGCAGTGTTACGTCTTGAAATCATAGAGTCATAATAGTTCTACCGTGTAAACAAACTTATGATAGTAATTAACCTCACAGTCACTATCGTAGATATGATTTACACATGGCATTTATGATTTTTTGCTTTGAAGTAAATAGCTCAATTAAAATTAATGCTAAAATTTACGTAAAAGTTAAAAAATTTAAGTTATACATATATAATTACATTCGTATTGTCTTATAATCCCAAGAAATTATATATGCTATGGTAGTTTGATAAGTATATATTACAAGACTAGTACATAAACTTGAGAGTACTAACAAAACACTAAAGGACTTGATCGTACAACTAGTTGATTCTTACTCCCCCATAGTACTTCAAAAAAAAAAAAAAAACCCTAAGGATAATTTTATCGTAGCATATCAGTTATTACCTGTAAGAAAATTTATAAAGATATGAAGAACTAATAACTTAGTAAGTTAGGATGGAGACTTAAGAATGCATAACAAATACAACTAGAGTTTTAATCAATTAATTTCATGTAATGCAATAAGAAAATGCCATCACACAACGTGGTTCGATCTGTTGTCAAATCAAAGTAATTTTACTCGCTTTAATTTGGGTTGAAGAGTTTTCATGTTTATGCAATAGCTCATAACCAAACTTAGGTTTGTGAAATGGAAACACTACTCTCTCCTATTATTATTCTTCGAACTATTGCCTTTATTCTTATCACGACTTCTTCTCCTGTTACTTAGTTTGACTAAGGATGAAGAAAAGATCATTATACTATCCAATATTATCTTTTTCAAAGGTATTGATGTTTGGTTGGGGAATCCCAACAGTCCCTTATAAGGTTGTAATGTATGTCTAATTGAGGTATTTAGGTTGATTATAATTAAGTTTGGTTTAGGGGATCAAATAATCTCATACTACTCAATTCATAACAATCACCAAAACACAACATAGATTTTCAACACGAAATTAAATAATATAAGCACATGCACGTATAACCATCTACAAACACAATCACATACAATCCTAAGCTTCAAGTACTTTAAAATAGTACTCCAAAATACAATAAAATATTAAACCTAACTTACTTGAAGTCATCGATTAGCTCACTTGACTTGTTGTAAGTCACTTATCTCCGTGTATCTATAATATAAATGCTCTTTTAGTATTTATATATTTATAATATATAAACTTTAAGTTATGATTTGACTCAATTTTCCATATATATATATATGTTATTTATTTCCGATCTATTTTGGGCTAGTTTTGGAATTGATTTTTGAATTCAGTTCCGATTTAAGTTTTAATTCAATTTCAACTACGGGTGTTATATATAAATCTTAAGATTTCATTTCGAACCATAATATGAAATTAATCACATTATATTTAGGTATCCTAAATATCACTTTTAATCCCTCACCAGTGTTCTAGTTTATATGGTACATTCTAATCCTAATTTAACCATCAAATTTAGAAAATTTTACATTTTTTATATAATTATCTTAATTTAAGTTTGCTACTAGATATTATATATTACTATTATTATTATATTATAAATTTTAACCTAATATTTTCTATTTAATATATTTTCAATTTCACATATTATAATTTACATATATTTACTATATAATATACATAATAATTCCATCTAACATCCTAAATGCCAGAAGTATCATATTAAATTAGATATTAACATGCTTAAACACTTAATTGCACACTACATTAGTAATTATTTATTTAATTACTTAATTAGCCAACAATTACATATTTTATACATCATTTTAAGGCCTAAAAATTATCTAAAAATTTCAAAAATTCAATTCTGAAAAATCTTTTTATAGCACTATTCTACATTCTCTAAATAGCCTATACAAAAAAATTGAGCTCAAAATAATACTTGTAAGGCTATTTATTTTTAAATCGACGTAAACTCGAGTTTATGGGATCTCTTAAGTATTATATATTTCCAAACATAATTTCATTAAACCTATATTTTTCCCTAAATCTATATACTTAAAAACCTTAGAATATCAAATTTCATAATTTTCTAAATATATTTACTATTTTACTATTTTTACAAAATTAAACAAAATCAGACTTAATCGTTTGATTAGCTTTTAGCCACCAGTAGTGGCTCCAAATTTGTCGACAGCCTTGGGCAGTTAGGGTAAGGTATGGTGGTGGTGGTCGTTTGTTTCCAGTTTGTCATTGGTTGTGGGTTTGCTTTTTAAACCCCAAATGCACATAATTTTTGCTATTTTTTTGGAAAAAAAAACTTTAGCTCTCGCTTTATTATTTCTATTTAATTTTCCCTGATTCCTAACTATCTAAATGAGCTCTAGTTGAAAGTTAGGGTATTTATAGATTTGTTTAGCAATTTTTCTTTAATTTTTGGATTGACATTCAACCTTTATCCCTTCCTTTTTAACTTTTTGATTACCTTAATGTAATTGGTTAATTTTTTCTTTCTAACCCCACATGCCACGACTTGATTCTAGATTAATCCACACTTTTTCCTATTTTTCCTTAATATTTTTTGTAATTTTCTTTAATTATTTAGCATCATTTTAGTATATTTCGGGTATTTTAAGTAATTTCGTATATTTTTACCCATCCATAAATACATATGGAGTACAATTAAATACTCCTAAATATTATTTATGTTATTCTATAATTTTTAGTATATATTATTTATCTTTAGTGATTTGTTAGTTATTGCAACTCATTTTTACACATTTTTGATAAATAATAGGTAATATGCTTATTATTTAATATTATGATATTTAATTATTTATTTTCCTAAATTCAAACTTACAGAGTTACTTTTACTAATATTCTTAGCTCCATCGTATAATTGAGGCTTGATTAGACACTTTATTTGATTGCCCTAAATTTTACATATTAAATCCGAATTTCCAATTGTAGGGCTTATACGTAGTATGTGTGCTTGAATATTATATTGCTGTTATGGAGTATTGGATTGTGTGTATCGGTTGTTTTATGATATTGCTTGCTTTGGATTGTGTGGAATTGATTGATCACTTTAAAAATAATATAACTTAAACTTGGCTTAACTTCTAACTTGACTTACATTGTAGCTCACTAAGGGAAATGACTAAGATTCTCAAGCCAAACATATACCCTTCAATGAGAATAACTGAAATAGTTATTTCCCTACCCTTAATAGAACTAAGTAATAGAAGATAAGGTTACAAAAATATTGGGGTCCATAATTTAAAGATAGTCTCAGGTGGAGCACGATCTCTATTAAATAAACCCTGGTTTGGTTTCAATTTACGAGTGTATAACGTCAAACTCCTTAACTCAGATTAGAGTGGGTGCAATTTCTATAATCTCATGACGGATCGGATAACGTTGTGTGATAGCACTTACTTGTACATTTATAACATCTAACTAAACTTACTTGAAAACCCTAATTGCTTTGTGTTAAATATGTACCACTGTCTATGTCTCACTTATTGAGTAAGTTGTCGCTCATTTCTCTTAACTATTTTATAGGTTCTCCAGTAGATACACCAATACTACTCCAAGTTCTAAAAGATTAGAGAATGAAGTCAATGAGTGAGATTCAAGACTAATGTGATGAATTCTTATTTATTTTTCAGTTTTACTAACTTATAAGGAAACTAATAGGGTCTTCATTGGTGACCCTCTAGTTTCTAACTATGGATATAGTTAATATACTCTATAATACTCTATAAACCTATGGACTTTTATAAATCCTTTACTAATCACTTTATTTTCTCAGATCAATTTAATTCTTGAAACTTTTTGTTAAAAATTGAGATTTTATACTCTATATGATTTATAAAGCTTGATTTTCTTAGTCATTTGAGCTGCAAAATTATTTTCAAAAGCTCTTTTGAAAAGTTACATCACAAATTAATATCTATTAAAATCATAATAAGATGGCTTAAAGCGGTATAGTGATAAACACCTTGTGTAGATTATACCTACTTTAGCGACTAAAATGACTAGCCTCTAGTTTAGGTTAGTTTACACAATGAGATTATTACAACTCCTTGATTTGGGGCATGACATCCTTATAAAGGTCATGTCTCTTAGCCCTTGGCCTTCCTATAGGTAGACAAAGTTGGTCTCTAAGGCCATTGACCCTTATAAAGGTCATATCCTTTAGCCACTTTCCTTACTATTGACATGCAAAAGTGACCTATGGGCCAAACAACCCTTATAAAGGTTATGTCCTTAAGACCCATTAAACTAGTCACTCCTACCTTTTTAGAGGCTCGATAAAGGAGTTCTTCTAGCTAACTGTATCTAATGAAGAACTTGTCAATCAAGCTTGTATTTTATTTTTTTTGACAAATTAAGATCCTTTGCTTCCTAAGACCAGTTCCTTAGAAGCAGGCACTCTTGATAAGGAAAAGGATCCCTAGTTGTCAACAAGTGTGTTTTGCTTTCTAGGCTAGCTCTTAATAAAGTACACTACTAAAAATGACACTATTAACCAATATTCACATCTAAGTTGCTTAAGGGATTAAAAACCTGCATTCTCTATAGACTAACACTCATGTCGAAGCTATCGAAAAAGGATAAAGCACCCTCAAACTATATGCTTTTACTTGGCTAAACTCATCACATACAACAAAACATGAAGAAAACAAAATTTGATTATAAGATGCTTAGCAATACTTACAAAAATTCAACAAATATATATAAATACAAAAAAGCCTTAAAGAAGATAAAGGATCTAGTGCCTAGGAACACTACTCAAAAGGCCTTAAACCATAGAAGCTCTACTCTACTAACATATCTGTAATGGAGGATGGCCTATAAGAAAACTACTAGACAAACCTTCAAAAGGAGGAAATTGAATAACATCTTCTACAAGCCTATATGGACTTACATCATTAATGTCCATAACCACCACTTCCCTTAACTCACACCAAGAAGCTACAGGCATTGTAGCACTAGAGAGGTTATCTCTTGCCATCCTTTTAGGAATCTAATTGAAGTAATACTTAGATTCCTGCTCTCATATAAGTTTCTTAAAACATTCTAAGTATGTGGTGTTAGTCTTTAATTAAAGCTCTTGCCGCTCATCACTATCTTAGTGCTCCTATAAGATTTCTCATTTATCCAATCTTAGCTATCTACTATTCCTACATCCAAGCATGCTCTTTTAGCTCTTGTACAAGCTTTATAGGCTTGCTCTTCTCCTATAATCTTCTCCATAATAAGCCTAAAAAATCCACTTTGATTACATAAGGACCTTTATGGCCTAAATAGAAGTAGCATCTTGTATCACCTTGTTCCTCTCTTGTCAGGTACCCTTAAACAATAGACAACCTCTTATGTTTGTCATTAGCCATCTCCATATCCTTCCAAACTGAGTTAATATTGGCTTTGGCAGTCTATAACTGTTAATGAGCCACCTTGATCTCTATAATAATATGCTTATCCTCAACTTTACCATCTCTTATTTGTTGATGAAGTTGGTCACGCTCCTATGCTACATTATTCCATTCCCTCTATAGTCGAACCACATGTTTCAACTCGGCCTATAGTTTTCTCAACCAAAGTGTGAACACCATGAAGCTTGCTAAATACAAATTACATTATAATTCTAGAACAATGAAGTTCCTAAGAACAAAATTTACAAGGCCTGTATACTCATTGTGTATAGATCGTAGTATAACATCTCTAGTACATTATCCATAGACATTCACATGGACTTTATCTCTACATGCTATCTACCCTTGAACAAAAGCATGCCCTAGAACAGGTGAGAACATAAGTGTGCATCCCTAGAAGTTGCATCCGCATGATGTATCTCATCATAATTGGAATAAGATGGCAAAGACATTGACTCCTTCTTTTAGAGTAATAAATCTCATTCTAAAAACTTAATACTCTATCTCACAATAGATTTAAAACTTTATACCATGTACTTCTCAAAGATTGATGATCATGTAACTTACTTATTTTGCTTTTTTGTCTCATATCACATCATATGTTGTTCTTGTTCTCTTCTTGTCTTTAAATAGACTTGGCTTTATTTTTCAAATGCTCTATACTTGGTAATAGCTATTCTATAGATGTTGTCCTTCAAATCTTTGTGATCCTTGTCTATCAAATTTGCTTGATTGTCAAAGATATATATCTACAATTCTTCCCTTCTTTATGCCTTCTCAAAAGTATATCTTCCTTTTTTCCATAATTTATCTCTCATTCAATTCTGTAACATTTTATGTGAAGTATCCCACAGCTTGATGAGATATATAACCCAAGTATATCTTTTCTTTGGTGTTCGATTTTGACCTATTGATATTTCTTTCAATTGCTTCTACTTATTTAAAGCTTTTGACAATTGTCTCTCTTTTGAACATTCTTTAGTTTGTCTTTGAAACATTCTTCTAGTTATGTCTTGTAACTTGTTTTATGATAACTCTTAAGCTTATCAAATATCCTTGAAAATTAGAATTTTCTTTTCTTCATTCATCTTTAAATTTTGTTCTACTTAGTCTTCTTCACTTCTAATAACTAATTATAGACATTCTAAACTTGTTATTCCAGTTCTAATCAACATCTACACTTATCTTTCTAATTCTAATCTTTTCTTATAGGTTTTGGTCTTTTCCTTTAGATTTTGATCTTTTCTGTGTGAACATCATCTTAGGTTCTACAAGATTTAAACTTATTTTGCAAACTCAATAACTTGATTAATGATTTCAAATGTTCATGTTGGTTCTAATAAGGGGGGTTGTAGAATCCTAATTTCCTAACTAACTTACACCTTCCTCTTATATGAACAAAGAACTACCTCTCTAGGTATGGGATCCAAAACTAGCCACTTTCTCTCTCTCATTGATTGCTTATTTTCAACCACCCTTACTAACTTAATGTAATGCCCCACCTTTCAAGGCGTCTACTTAAGCTTTTTCTCAACACTTAGTGCCTAAGAGAAGGTTCATTATGCTATCCCTAAGTTTAGGATAAGGCTAAACCTGTTATCAACCTATCAACTCAAATCCACAGTATACAAACCTTTCAAACTTTTCTTCATTCATATAATATAACATAGCAGAACATCACAAATATGAGCTCATTTAGAGTGTCACATTCCAACTTCAATATTCAACTCATAATCCAATCAGAAGAATAGACTTTACATTCATAATCCTTACATTGAAATCATTCGAGAGTAATATGGCAATCTATATTGAGGCTACATCTAGGCTTAACAATTTGTGTTATTGTATTGTGTTTTGTGTTCATGTCTAAATAAGTTCACATCTAGAAAACCTCAACCCATAACATGACCCGTTTATTAATTATGTTTGAAAACTTAAACCTGTAACTTGACTTATTTAATAAATGTGTCGATACTCGAGTGTAACCTATTTATTGATTAAAAAGTTAAAAATAAATCTATGAAATACTTAAGAAAGCTATTAAGGGCGATAATAATATTAAGTTTTACAAACACACAAGTTACATAGGATATTAACTCTTAACATAAAATTATAACCTAAAATAAAAATTTTAGTGAAGTAAAGTCTAAACAAATATAGGAAATCTTAAATTTCAAGTTACATAACCATGCCATCAATGTTGATTTCTAAGTTCATCATATTTTCTATAAGATCTTTAAGGGAGACACTTTAGGTCAAATTGAGAAGTAACTTATGAAGTAAAAAAGAAAAGAACCCCGATGAATTCATTGAGGAAATCCATAATTGAAAACTATCCTTTTGCAAATCATGAAATAATAGGGTATAATTAAATAATATGACAAAATTGATTGAAGATATACATATCAAAAGTCTTACACTCTGCTTTGTTGAAGAAGAGTAAACTTACCTTTATTTTGTGACATGCAATTTGCAAAGACAAATAGATGAGTGACAATAGAAGATGAGGAACTTTAGAGTTTTATGAGTGTTGTGGCTAGGAAGTGGGAAGAATAAAAGCTAAAAAGAAAAGGAGAAACCTTAGTCTAATATGAAAATAAAAAGTTATTATGGGTGGTTACTAAAGTAAGAATAAGATAAAATCAAACGTAAGTATTATACAATTATTAATGATAAATGAGTTTGTGAGTTGAACCTGTGATATATTTACAAGACTTGTTACATAAATGGCATCATAAACAGGTTTAGGACCTAAACCTAAACCTGGACTTGAATTTAAGCATGTTGTGTCTTATTTGACCCGTTTATTATTTGTATTGAATTTTGTTAACATGAACCTATTTACAATGGTATCGTGCCATGTTTGGGTTTATGGGTTAAGTCTAAAATTGTCAGCCCTAGTTGTACTAGCTAATCACTCTCATTTATTCATTTTAGCTTCCAAATCCAACCATACATCCTCTTCAACACTTAAGGTTAGATAAGCTAACCCCTCAACTTAGGTTTTGAGCCAATTGAGTACCACTAAAAAAACTATAACATAGAACAATCAAGTATATATCGATACACAACTATATCTAAGTATACTCAGTTTATACTAAAACATAATTGATAAGCCAATAAAAAGTTACACCAATCTATAAGCAAGTGTACTTGCAACACTTATTCAACGTATATGTATCATTCTAATGTACGTAACATATATCGGTACTAGTATCCTAGCTAAGCCTTCATCTAATTAGTTAATATCACTAGACATATGGACAATTAATCTAAGAATCGAGTTGTTGCAAGGAGTAGCCTTGAAGTAGAACCCTTAATACTAAGCTAATAGAAACCTAGCTATAGGGAGTAGCCTAGAGTAGCTATCTTGACCACATTAACTGGTCTAAGAAAATGCCATTTCATATGATCAAAATTGATTTTTGTAAATCAAATACTTTACTTCCATAAAAACTTAGCCTTTTGAGTAAAACTTTACCCATGGCTTTTTTTGTGTTATACCATGAATGCAGTTAAATAACGTATTAGTCAAGCCAAATATGAATTCTGATTTAACCCAACCAAATATAGTTTTCCGAATTAACCAAATCAAGCCTGAATCCCAATCAAATGCCAAGAGCTAAGAATAAGGCAACCAAGCTAAGTGTGAATTCCAATTTAACTTACTTTGTAGAGTTTTTTTTTTTTTCTCCCCTTCTTTTTGCAAATGCATTCCTCCCATTACATAATCATTAGATGGCGGTGGAACTATGCTTGGACAAGATGCAAATTTTTAGCAATGGAGAATCTTTCTCATGTAAAAATTATATAGTGATGGAGTTTAAAAACATAATATAATAAAATATAACTATAATAATACATGACATTAAGAAAACTTAAAGGCTAAGGTTTAATTAGGCTTTGAATTTTAGATAATTATTCCATGTTTGTCTAATTTTGTGTGACTCTTTGAATATTGTCGAGCCTAGTTTTTTTCCTCTCGGTTTTTATAAATTAGTCTTCTTTAAACTGATTAGTATTAAATTCTACCCGTTTGATATTAACTCTTGACTAGGGTTTAAAAAAAATCGATTTTTTAATTTTGAAAATGTTTTGAAGTCGCTACCTGACCATAGTTGAGAAAAAGATTTAAGTTACAATCAATTAGATAGATTGGTTATAATTTAGTTAGTAGTCCAACGATAAAACCAATTTTATAAAACTGTTTTAAAACTAAAGATCTGGATTCGGGCGTTAGGATTTTTAAACCCTTACGGGTACCATTAACTTACCAATTTTAATCTTAATCTAAAAAAATCACCCTTTAAATCTATAAAACATAACTTGATTACTTAATCGAATTGAATAACTTGAGTAATTTAAACTAAAAAAGAAAAAATACGTTTTTTTTTTTTTACCATTGCTCTGTAAGTGTCTACGTACCCGTTATTCGGGATTAGATGTACGTAGTTCTTTTTGTAAAACTTTAGTAGGTTGGGTTTATTTTAATTTGAAAATACACCGGATTTACATTTTTAACTCAATTTGGTTTATTTAAGGAAATTTCTAAAAAAAAAAGGTCCAAAATTGAAAGTTTTATTTTTTGGAAAATTCTATAATGCCCTAATTTTGAAAAAAAGTCCATTTATTTTATTTATTAAAAAAATAATTTTTCTACGTGGTAGAATTTTATCCATCCATTTATTTATTAATTAATTATTCATTTTATTTTATCTATTTCTAAATAACTAAGTAAATAAATAGACTATTACTGTTTTTTCTTTTTGTCCTTTTCTCTCTTTTTTTTTTTACATTACCATTTACATTTACATAAATAAATAAATAAAATAAAAAAATGAAACAATCAAATGGATAAGGGTCGAACTAGGAGAGAGGCACACAGGTTGGATTGTAGGTCGGTTCGGGTCGGACTTAGATTTAGGTTAGGTCAAGTGCTGGATTCGAGTTGCAATTGAAAGAGGGAGGAACAGTAGCTGCTTGGGTTGATCTTGCTCGATTCGACCATTGAATCGAAGGGGAAAGAGGGGTTTCATATGTTTTAGATTAGGATTAGGGGGGGTAGGTTTAATGCTTAGGTTGTTGGTGGCGTTTTTGATAGGGTCGACGATGGTGGTAGCGAATTGGTCATGCAATGGTACTGGGTGGTAAAAGAGTAGTTGGGCTAAGGATTTTAGGGTGTGGTAATCACGGTTGTGGTGTTAGGTTCGAGTGATGGTGATCAGTGGTATATGTTTTGCGAGTGGCTGATGGTGCTTGAACCTTAGGTGTTTGGTTCCTGCTATGTAGGGCACGATTGAGAGTGAGAGAGACTGGGTTTTAAAGCTTGAAGTGTAAGAAGCTTAGCAATTGAGGTTTTAAGCTTCGAAGGTGAACAAACAAACGAGTTAAGCTAAAGAGAGAGTGGGTAGCTGTGAACTAAAGAGAGAAAGTGATCGCAAGAGAGTGTGTGTGTGTGTGTGTGTGTGTGTTTGTGAGTGATTCTAACACTTGTTCATGTTAAATGAATTCCCTAAAGCCCCCTTTTATATACAAATTCAACTTAGAAAGTAAGGAAAGTCAAAATTGGATTGAATGAAAATTTCCAAATTTTCAATTTTTTTTTTCGATTTTTGGAGTTCGATTTAACCCACTAAACAACTATATCTAAATGAGTTTTTGATCTCAATTCGAAGTAAGCTGAGTCTAGGATGAGCATCACTTACTGATTAGTGTTATTAAGCTTGGGATCAATGCAAAAAATGAGGCCAAAGTGAAGGGGTTGAGTCTATTTTGTTAGGGAAAGTAGAGGAAAATCAGGGGAAAGAGAAAGGAAAGGGAGAGAAAGCAATTGACATGGCATCATGTCAGCCGCGTTGTCCAATCATGGTATGATACGTGTCCTTACGTGACACGTGGCAGTTGACATGGTAATGGGGTAATTGACATGGCATGCCATGTGGCGCCACATCAACCGTGACACAATCTAATGGTGCCACGTATCAAGGCACGTGGTACAGTGAACCCTCGATACGTAGTAGTGTTATTTGTAATGTGCCCTCTGAAAAAAAAATGAAAAAGGCTTTCTATGCTTTTGCTAAGATTCGAACCCCTAACCTCATGCTTAAATATAATGACACGCTCATGTGCTTATCCGTTAGGCCGTTAGTTTGTGCCTTGTCCAATTATACATATGAATTAAGTCAGCCTAGGTTAGATTCAGATCTAAGCTCAGATCTAACTATTCTTTCCTTGAATTTATTTAAATAAAAAAACTATATTCTATTAAACTACTTAAAAATTTATTATTTTCTAAATTCCCTAATATTTTTGTAGTTTTTTTAAACTTTATATTTTTTATGATTTTTTCTAAATTTATTATTTTTTCTTAATCTTTCCATTTCCCTATATTTTTCTAAATTTCTCGTTTATTCTGAATTTCTTTTTTTTTTTTGCTTTCTTAATTTTCTATTTTTTGTATTTTTCCTAAATTTCATTTTTTTTTGTTTTCTTAATTTTTTATTTTATTTTTTTGTTGTTTTCTTAATTTATGATCTATTTTAAAAATTTTGAAAAATAAAAGAGAGTAAAAATGGTGTGTCTACAACTGCCCCTCTTTGTGGTGAAGTTTTAGCAAAACTTTACTACAAAGACAAAAGAGACATTATTTTTGCTCTAAGGGTAGATTTTGTCCTAAGAAGCGCTATAGCTAGCTAATTATCCTAAATCTAGACCACTAAGGATTTTAGTAAAGAGAGGTGGCACCCTAGTTGAGAGATTGAAAGAAGAATTGAAGTTTGATTATGCTCTTATGAGCTAATGAACCAAGGTAAAGCGGGTAAAGCGCTTCTTGAGCTAAGGTAAAGCGGGAAAAGCGCTTCTTAAGCTAGCTAAGACTCTAAATTCAATGAGAAAACTCGGTCGTGCCCTAATGAACTGACTAACCAAAGTGGACGAAGTGCTCTTAAAGTTGGCTAAGACTCTAAATTGAATGAGATGAGTTAGTGCTCCTTGAGTTAGCTAAGACCTTAAATTGAATGAGATGGGTAAGTACTTCTAGAGCTGGCTAAGACCCTAAATTAAATGAGAAAACTTGGTCATGCTCTAATGAGCTGATTAACTAAGGTGGGCGAAGCGTTCCTAGAGCTAGCTAAGACCCTAAAAGTAGAGGAAACTTGGTTGTGCCCTAATAAGCTGACTAACTAAGGTGGGTAAAGTACTCTTAAAGTTAGCTAAGATCCTAAATTAAATGAGAAAACTTGGTCGTATCCCAATGAGCCGACTAACCAGGATGGGCGAAGCTCTTTTAGAGCTGGTTAAGACCTTAAAATTAGAGTAAACTTGGTCATATCTTAATGAGTTGACTAACCAAGGCGAGCGAAGTGCTCTTAGAGTTAGCTAAGACCTTAAATTGAATGAGAAAGCTTAGTTGTACCCCAATGAGTTGATTAACTAAAGTGGGCAAAGCGCTCTTAGAGCTGGCTAAGACCTTAAAAGAAAGTGCCTTATGGGCTGGCTCAAAAGACTATTATGGATGGAGTCGTAAAAATATTGGTCATCTAGCTTAATGTAAGTGCAATGTTTAAAAGCTAATGTGCTAACATCGTATGAAAGTACTTACCTGGTCTTGTTGATAGCACCCAAACTATCAAACCTTCTCTTGGAAAGTCCTATCAAAACTGACCAACTCATTCTTTGATCCTTTGTTGTCAACCCAACTGATTTTGAATACGAAACTTTTAGGACTATGCCAGCTCTTTTAGAGAAATCACAGAAATGCTACCCACTGTTTTTGTCTTTCTAGAACCTCTATGAATTGAAGCCTTTATTCTTGACTAATAAATATTTGTTGTGAGGTGATTACTTATTTGGATTTCGTATTTCCCTGAAAAAATAGACAATAAAAACTCCCCATCAAGCGAGATTAATCTGTAATAGAGTATTTTAAAGAGTTTTGTCAATTACCTATGTTTTGTATCTCACATTTTAACTTTTCTTGTGTTTTTAATGTATGGTTTCAATTAGATAGGGTAAGGGAACTGGACCTTTTAGTGGAGAGGGTGGTGATTCCAACATTGACAACTGCTAATTATACCAATTTTTCTTGCAAATAATGAAAATTAAACCACAATGACATTCAAAATGACTGGCATTTTCGTGTTCTAAGTAAAAATTTCCATTGACTTTTAATGGATATTACAATTTTACAGGGTTAGCATTCACAGAATCTCTTAATTCTAGAACATCCATTTGGGACAAAATTAAAGCACCTCCTAGTAACACCCGCTCCACAACATAACGGCCTCCGTAATTAGGAGCAAATTTTCCTTTAGAGTCTTGTGCATTAAGGAGAGACTTTCTCAACTCCATATCACCTTCTTTAAAGTTTCAGGGTTATACCTTTTTGTTGAAAGCCTAATCCATTCTTTGTTAGTAACACCGAATATGACATAGGGCTGTCAATCTCCTCTCGTCAATCAAATTCAACTACGTGATGCGTTTCTTTACCCAATTAGCTTCGCCCAAATGGGTTTTTGATAGCACTTTGAGTGATAAGATCTTAACCTCTACTGGTAACACCGCTTCAGTACTGTATACCAAAGAGTAGGATGTTGCCCCAATCGACGTTCTAATGGAAGTTTGATAGGCTAAAAGTTTGAATGATAACATCTCATGTCAGTCCTTATATGTAATAGCCATTTTTTCAATGATTCTTTTGAGGTTTTTGTTGGTTGCTTCAATGGCTCCATTCATTTGGGGTTGATAAGGAGTAGAGTTCTTGTAAATGATCTTGAACTATCGGCACAACTTTGACATAAGCTTGTTGTTTAGATTAGTGACATTGTTAATGATGATTGTTTCTAAAGCCCCATATCAAGCCAAGATATCTCTCTTGATGAACTTAACCATGACCCCCTTTAGTAACACTCGAGTAGGATGAGGCCTTAGCCCATTTGCTGAAGTAGTCGATGGTGACCAGTATCAAGCGATGCCCATTAGATGCTTTTGGAGTAATCGAGCCAATGATATCTATTCCCTACATTAAAAAAGGCCACGGTGCTAAGAGTGTATGTAATTCTTAAGACGGAGCATTTATCTTATTTGCATAAACTTAGCATAAGTGACAATGCCTAACATGTTTGATGTAATCACTTTCTATTGTTGACCAGTAATACCCTAGCCTCATAGTTTTCTTAGCTAACATGTAACCATTCATGTCAAGACCACATATTCCTTCATATACTCCTTCATATACTTCTTTCATTAACATCTCGGCCTCCTTATCATCTATACACCTTAAAAGTGTGCCATTAAAAGATCACTGGTACAAGGTGGACTTGCTTACTAAGAATTAAGTAGCCAATCTCTTGATCATCCTTCTATCCTTTTTCTCAGCCTCTTCAAGGTATGTGCCTTGTTGTAGGAACATTTTAACATCATGGTACCATAGCTTTTGGTCATTCATACCTTCAATTGCCAGATAGAAGGCAAGCTTATCTTCAATTTCAATAGCAAGGGGTTGAATCTCAACTCCACCAGATATCTAGATCATAGATGCTAGAGTGGCTAAGGCATCAGCAAATTGATTCAGAGTCCACGGTACGTGATTGAAGGTGATTTTTTTGAATTTTTCCATCAATTTAGTTAAGTGTTAGTGATAAGGTACTAGTTTAGGATCCCTCGTCTTGTATTCTCCCTGAGCTTAGCCGATAATGAGTAAAGAGTCCCCATACAGTTCTAATTCTTAGATGTCTTTATCTAAGGCCATTTTGAGTCCCTTGATGCATGCTTCGTATTCAGTGTTGTTATTGGTGTATGGGAAAACGAGTCTTACAACCATAGGGTATTGAGTACCTTCAAGGGATATCAGTATTGCCCAATTCTACACCCGGATAAGTTGGCTACCCCATTGAAGAACATCTTCCATTTCGGTAGTTCATCATCTTTTCCTTTATCAGAGTTTCCCTTGACTGCTAAGATATCCTCATCGAAGAAATTTACTTGTACCTCTTAAGGGGTATTATCAGAGGGATTTTCTGCTAATTGATCTGCTAAAGCTTGCCCTTTGACTGAATTTCGGTTCACATACGTAATGTCGAACTTTGATAGTAACATTTGCCACTTTGAGATTTTGCTAATTAGGGCTGGTTTGTTTGCCAAGTATTTCAGGAGATCATGCTAAGTCAGCAATTTAACCTAGTAGTAGAGCGTATATTGTCTGAGTTGATGCATTACCCAAACCAAAGCATAATAGGTTCTTTCAATTTCTAAACATTTATGTTCCCCTTTAGTAAATTTCTTGCTTAAGTAATATATAGCCCATTCTTTTCTTTTCTCGTCTTTCTAACTGAGCATACACCCTAGGATTCTGGTAATATTGTCAAGTATAGAAATAAAGGCTTCCTAGGTTTTAGAGCTAACAAAATTAGAGGGTTCAAGAGGTGCTCTTTGATCATTGTAAAGGCTTGCTTGCATTCTTCATCCCAATTAATCTTGGCGTTCTCTTTTAACAACTTAAACAAAGGATGACACTTGTTTATGAGTTGAGATATGAACTGGGCTATATAGTTTGAGCGGCCCAACAAGCCTTTGATTTCTTTGAATGCGCATGGAGGGGGTAAGTCAACTACTGCTTTGACTTTATCAGGGTCCACTTTGATGCCCTCTTTGGTTGATTATAAAACCTAACAATTTCCTTAAAGTCACTCCGAAGGTATACTTCTCTAAGTTGAACTTCAACTGGAATTTTCTCAACTTATCAAACAATCTCCTCAAATTATCGACATGATTTGCAATCATATCATCAACATATACTTTAATTTCTTTGTGCATCATGTTGTGAAAGATTGCTATCATGGCTATTTGATAAGTTCCCTCTCCATTTTTGAGTTCGAAAGGC
Source organism: Lumnitzera littorea (assembly GCA_024138015.1). NCBI lineage: Eukaryota > Viridiplantae > Streptophyta > Magnoliopsida > Myrtales > Combretaceae > Lumnitzera > Lumnitzera littorea. Next base: position 76,756,955 of record JAMXBB010000011.1, read on the forward strand.
ATTACTTTGTAGCAAAATGTGCCCCAAGTTGTGATAAATGTTGTCTTAGCTTTGTCTTCTTTGGACATTCGAACTTGATTATATCTAGAGAATCCATCCATGAAAGAGAAAAGATGGTTTCCAACTGTGTTATCGACCAAGACATCAATATGGGCCAAGGGGAAATTATCTTTAAGGGTTGCTTGATTAAGGTCTTGAAAATCTATGTACACTTTGACTTTTCCATTCTTCTTCATTACTGGCACAATGTTGGTTACCTACTTGAGATAATCAGATACCTCAATGAAATTGAACTTCAGTAATTTTTTGACTTCTTCCTTAATCTTCAATAGGACATCTGGTTAGAACCTTCTTAACTTTTGTTTCTTAGGTTTGATGTCCTCTTGTGTGGGTAAGTGATGGACCACAATTAATGGATCTAATCTAGGCATATCTTCATAAGGCTACACAAACACATCTTGATATTCAAATAGTAGTGCGATCATTTCAGTCTTTTGTTCTTCTTTCAAATTCCCTCTGATTTTCAATGTTTTGGTGTTGTCATCAATCCTAACATTAATCATCTTAATCAGCTCATCAATGGAAATTCTACTCATTTTATGTTTTTGCCAGCTTTCTTGCACATCACTATGGTCATTGACATCACTTTTGATGACTAAACCAATAAGGTCGGAAGTAATATCAATATTTTCATCAACTATCTGTGTGAGGTATCCATGGCCTTTATTTGAAGCATTAGATTTGGGCAAAGAAAAGTATGCAAGTAGAGAAGACTTGTTGCTATTCATACGGATGGAGAACTAATTATTCAGATGCTGGGACTTGTTGGATGGACTAGTTGTTTTATTCTTATTGGAAGTGTCTTCTTTAGTGGGTTTGAAGTTTTGGGTTTCGGCCCGAATGAAAATTTTTTATAACAGTATGAAGTTCATTGAGGCGTGATACAATCTGTTACCTCTTTTGCCCCTTGCTTGCATATTTCGTAGCTCATCTACTAGATTTAGGATTTAACCTAGCCCATAGGTTCTAAACTGGCCTTCCTTGAATTTTAGCTTCCCATCTTTATCTTGATTAGTAATTATGCACACCTCTTCAAACATTTGGAGCTCAAAGTCTTCTTACTCCTCAGTGCCAATATAGGGTATGGCCATTTCTTTATATATTTCATAATCCTAGTCACCTAGAATCGTTATGACTTGGACATTGGAGATGAACTAAGCCTTTTGATGAAGACTCGAAGGTATGGCCCCTACTGAATGTATCCAAGGTCTTCCCAATAACAGGTTAAAGGTCCTTGGGATGTCCAAAACTTAGAATCGGATGTTAAATGTTTGTGAGCTAATATTAACTAGTAAGTCGATCTCCCTTATAATTTCTCTCCCCTATAATTTCTCTTATAGATCCATCAAAGAACCTGATTGTTGTTAAACTTGGCTTGATAGCGGTCGTATTAATGCCCAATAGATCTAAGGTGGCTAAAGGGAAAACATTTAAGGATGACCCATTGTTGATGAGGACTCTTATTGTGATAATGTTATTTACCCTCACTATTATGAATAGAGGCTTAGTGTACTGGTTGCCTTCTTCGCCTAGTTCTTTGATGGAAAAAGAAATTTGATCCATAGTGAGGATAGAGTTGGTGATAGATCTTATTCTTTCAACCGGTATTTCATAAGGGACTTGGACTTCCCTTAATGTTTTAAACAAAGTTTCTCGATACGATTCTAATGCCATCAATAAACTTATGAGAGATATTTACACTAGAGTAGCGAGTTGATCCATTACTTTATACTTACTAGACTTGATTATTTTAGTGAAGGAAGACAACCCTTCTTCATGTTCAACTGGTTCATTGTTTGGCCTTTCCAATACGACCTTCTTTTTCAAGTCCTCCCTTAGATCGTAGATTTTGCCAGAGCGGGTAATCCTTCCCACAAGAGCTCGATTGCCCCTGATTTACTGCTTGGTAGTTGAGAGGGGTAGTTTTATAATTTTTAGGGGCTATAAGTACATGGAAGGTGTACCTTTTAATCTATAGGATTTGCTTCTTCTCTTGTTTGTAGTATCTATAGAACCTAGGCTCACAGTTGGAACCGATCATGTTGATGGCGGGATCTGAGTCGTTAAATATCACATTGATGATGGGCCTATGGTTAGGTAAGGGGTTATTGATGTTTGGAACTAGAGCCTCTATGAAGTCCAGTTGGACTGTACCTTCCTCCATTAAATCTTGGATTTTGTTCCTTAATCTCTAACATGAGTCGATTAAATGGCTTACTTGCCCCAAATGATATTGACATTTGGCGTTAGGATTAAAAAACTTTGGTCTATATCTTTCATTAAAAGGCTCAGAATGGATCAGATTATCTTTTCTCAATTTTTCATGGACTCGATTAAGGGGAATCGGTATCTTGGTAAATTGTCTTGGAATCCTATTGACTTGTGGTTGACTTCGGAATTGTTGCTGCATTGGTGGAGGATTTGTTCTGAAGGAGACTTGGGTATTGGGCCTAATGTTAGAATTCACCATGCCAACAGTTGCTTCTTTGGTTTTGTTGGTAGTAGGCTTTACAGAGGGTGGTCTTCTATTTGATGGCTCCGATAATTTATTGGAAGTGGCAGCATTTTCAATCTAGCACGTATGACCACTACCTTTGCGACACTAGAGGAGGCTTGCCTAATTAGATGAGAAAAGTAAGGTCTTTCAAGAATATTAATAAAAGCTGAAGTCAGCTCTTTCTCAGTCATGGAAGTAGATATTCATACGGTTAAGGATCTCTACCTTTGGGCATACTCCTTAAATGACTCATTATGCTTTTTTCGCAGGGTAACCAAGTCTGTCATGGTTGGTGCTACTTCAACATTGAATTTATATTGCTCATAAAATGCTCTAGTCAGCTTTTGCCATGTATTCACTTGATTCGGATCCAATTGGCCGTACCAAGTCAAAGTAGGACCAGTCAGGCTGTCTTGAAAAGTTTGGACCATGAGCTGGTCATATTGCACATACTTGCCCATCTTGTGCGCATATAGCCGGGTGTGCAGTTTGGGGCATTTAGTCCCATCGTTCTTTTTGAAGTTAGGTACTTTGAACTTCTCTGGGAAACTTCCATAGTTATAGGTAGAGAAGCTTGTTATACTAACTTGCTTAAATCCATTATACCCTTTGAGCATATTAATCTTTTTAGTGATTTGTTGGGTCAATTACTTCTCAAGCTCTTTCAGTTTGTCTTAATTAGGTTCAGATTTAAGATTGACTGGAAACGAGTAAGTGTTCGGCTCGAAAGTTCGGTTGTCAGGATTCGAAGGCCTAGTTGACTTTGGGGTAGGCTTCTTTTGCTTTGAGGGGTAGGGCTTTAGCATTCTTTCCATATCAAGCTTTAGAGCTTTCTTCATTTAATGGAGCCATGGACCTAAACAAGGCCATGCTGTCAGTAAGGAAGCTCAATTGATTACCAATCTTCCTCATTGTTTGCTTTAAAGAGCGGAATCTTAGCTTGGTGGGATCAATGATTTTAGGCTTATTAATGTTGATGTTGTTGTTCCCTTAGTTGACCATTCTGGTTTGTGAGCGAGTTCTAATAGGACTTCTTTGGAAGGTTTAACGCTTGTACCTATCTTAGTGACTTGTTTAAGATCACTTCTCAACAAGTTAGCACATAAATATTTTTTAAAAGAGACAAATGAGAAACTAAGAAATGCATGGCACATGGATGTAGAGAGATATAATCGACTAATAACCAACAAGATGGTAATTTTTATTATTTTTGTAACTTTTGGAGTTCCCTTTTACATTATTTGAAAAAAGAAAAGAAAATACATTTGTTTCCTAAGAGGAGTATTCCTATCACTAAGTGTTCTTCTGATGCTTAGTAGGCATCCCATTTTTCTGCTTATTGGACTCTGTTGGTACTTCCTTCCTTTTTTTTTTCAGGCTTAGGATCTTCTATTTCTTTAAATTCTTTGAGCCTTTTCTAGGTCATCTTCAATTGATGTTCTAAGGCCTAAGAACATTGTCTTGATTTATGAAAGAGATCCTCCCACATGTCCCGTTCTTCATAGATTACTTCTACACAGGCTTATACTTGGTCCATGTAGGTCTTGATCTTAAGATCTAGTTTAGCTGGTACTGGTTCGATGATTACTGGTTCTCGATATTAGATCACCCTTACCTTGTGGAGTTGATCGTACAAAGATTCTTTGGTGACCTTGTGTTTGTTCACTTCTCCTAGCTATTCTCCTAAATCAATGTTCGAGCTAACAATCCTTATTTCCTATAATTGTTTGATTGCATGGAGTTTGGACACCTTTTGTGGTAGTGGAATATGAAGGTCCTCATAGCCTAAGGTCATGATATCTAGCAGAGGTCTATAGAGTATATCTTAATCACCTTCGAATTGTCTGATTGTATTGTTAGGGTAATAGCTTGTGCACAATTTCATCCTAATTAGGGGTATTACTTGATAATTTTTGCATACTAAGATTATCCTTTTGAAATTGCTCCATCTTGCTATCTATAAGATATCAACGACTTAGAAATTTCTCAACACTTCTATCCAGCAGTAAGTAGATTTTCCTTTTGGGAGATAGACCTTATCGACAAAAGAATTGATCAAATCAATATTATGAACAAACTCTCCTTGGATTAAATTAAGCCCATAACATTTCATGTGGCTTGCAAACCATATTATTAGTAATGCCATGCTAGTCTTTAGTACGCCATCGATCTTTTTGTTCAAAATATTGAGGCTTCTTATTTGTTCCATGAGGAGAGTCGAGACAAATGATTTTCCTTCAAAAAACTAGCCCATTAACTCAATGATACTAAAATGGATGAAGAACTTTCCATTAGGGAATAGGGGGGTTTCGAATGCAGCTAGGCTAAAGGCTTTTATTTTGTTTTGTCCCCAATCTTTGAGATTGCCATAGAAGATGCCCTATTGGTTGGATCTTGGCTCAATGGTAAACTAAGCTTTCAAGTCTTCTAATTTGATGTAGTTCCCATTATAGCTTTTGAGGGCTTTGTTCACTTCAGCTTTTTTGATTATTGGGAATCTTAAGAAGACATTCATCGGGTTAACTTCCAAATTTAGGGTGTATATATTTTCCAAGGAAGAGGCTTGAAGTAATTGGGTGTACTCTTCAAGTGTTGGACTAATTAGGTGAGGCTCAACTCGAAAAGTCGCTTCTTCGGGTTCCCAAAAGTTGGTTAGGGCCCTAATTAAATTAATCTCTATTTTTACTTTAGGAAGTGATAGAATGGGCCTGATCTTATTGACGATAGTCTCTTGTTCCCTTAGATGAAAGTGTTGTAACCATTGGTTTAGGATGGGCTTAAGGCTGATGGGCGTGCCAACAAATTTTTCCTTAAAGTGGATACAGTTGGATGAATAGGTCATTTCCTAATTTGAATTACAAAAGAAAAAATATATTACAAAATTGAACAACCGCTAATAACAAAACCTATTTACAACAAATCTATGTTTACAAAAAATTATAAGGGAAATCAATGAAACTCCAAGCTATTATATATTTTCATTCCCATCTTGCTTGATTATTCATCGATTCTGGATGTCGTGAATGCATAAAGGGTAGGTCTACAAGTCCTTAAGCTTGTGCAACCTCACTTGTTAAAAAACACTTTCATTGGTCACATCAAGCTTAAATGGGGATGGCCTAATCAACCCCGAGCGGTAGTTACACCATAGCACCCGGAGCATACATAATAGCCTCTTATCCTAGGGTCTTAATATGGTCTGGGTTTAATCATTTCTACCATACATTTGTAGAAAAATAAATCTTACCCCCAAAATGGCTAAATAAGCAAAACCTACAATAAATGTTAGTTATGGTACAAATAACAATGAATTAACAAATAAGTAAACGAATTACAGTTAGTAAGATTAATTTTAATTTTGGAAAGTTGACTGGCTAACCTTCTTTGATTGTCCTTAGTAGAGTAGCCAAACTGTCAAGCCTGGTTTTTTTCTCCTCGTTTTTATCAATTAGTCTTTTTCAAACCGATCAGTATTAAACCTTACTTATTTGATACTGATCATTGACTAAGGTTTAAAGAAAACTGGTTTTTTAATTTTGAAAATGTTTTAGAGTCACCACCTGATCATAGTTGGAAAAAAGAGTTAAGTTATAATCAATTGGGTAGATTGGTTATAACTTAGTTACTAGTTCAAGTATAAAACTAATTTTATAAAATAGTTTTAAAACTAGAAATTTGGATCCTAGTGTTAGGATTTTTAAACCCTTACGGTTACCATTAACTAACTAATTTTAATCTTAATCTCAGAAAATCACCCTTTAAATCTATAAAACAAAACTTAATTACTTAATTAAATTGGATAACTTAAGTAATCTAAACTTAAAAAAAGAAAAATAGGTTTTTTTTACCGTCGTTTTGTAAGTGCTTACATACCTGCTATTCAAGATTTAGCATATGTAATTCCTTTTGTAAAACTTTAGTGGGTTAGGTTTGTTTTAATTTGAAAATACACTGGATTTACGTTTTTAACCTAATTTGGCTTATTTAAGGAAATTTCTAAAAAAAAAAAGAGTCCTAAATTAGAAATTTTATTTTTTTGGAAAATTCTAAAGTGCCTTAATTTTGAAAAATGTCTATTAATTTTATTTATTAAAAAAAAACTAATTTTTCTAGGTGGTAGAATTTTATCCATTCATTAATTTATTAATTAATTAATTATTTCATTTTACCTATTTCTAAAAAACTAAATAAATAAATAGACTAATATTTTTTTCTTTTTCCTTTTTCTTTTTTACTTTTTTTTCTCTTTTTTTTTTTTTTTTTTTTTTTTTTTTACATTACCATTTGCATTTACATAAATAAATGAATGAATAAATAAAATAAAATAAAACCAAAATAATCAAATGGATGAGGGCTAGACCAAGAGAGAGGATCGCGAGTCGGATTATGGGTTAGTTTAGGTCGAACTTCAGATCTAGGTCGGGTTAAGTGCTAGATTCAAGTCGTAGTTGAAAGAGGGAGGAGCAGTAGTTGCTTGGGTTGATCCTGCTCAATTCGACCACTAAATCAAAGGGGAATGAGGGGTTTCGTGTGTTTTAGATTGGGATTAGGGGGAGTAGGCTCAATGCCTAGGTCGTTGGTGGCGTTTTGGATAGGGCTAACGATAGTGGTGGCGATTTAGCCGTACAGTGGTGTTAGGTGGTGAAAGAGTAGTTAGGCTATGGTTTTTAGGGTGTGGTGATAACGACTATGGTATGGATTCAAGTGATGGTGATCGGTAGTGTGTGTTTTACGAGTAGCCAACAGTAGTTAAACCCTAGGTGTTTAGCTCTTGCTATGTGCAGTATGGTTAGGAGTGAGAGAGAGTGGGTCTTAAAAGTTAGAGTAAGGGAAGCTTAGCAATCAAGGTTTTAAGCTTCAAAGGTGAAAAAACAAATGAGTTAAGTTAAAGAGAGTGGGCGGTTGTGAGCTAGAGAGAGAAAGTGATCACAAGAGAGAGTGTGTGTGTTTGCGAGTGATTCTGATGCTTGTCTGTGTCAAATGAATTCCCCAAAGCCCCATTTTATACATAAATTCAACTTAGAAAGTAAGGAAAGTCAAAATCAAATTGAATGTAAATTTCCATATTTTCAGTTTTTTTTTCCCATTTTTTGGAGTTTGATTTGACTTACTAAACAGTTGCATTTAGACGAGTTTTTTATTTCAATTCAAAGTAAGTTTAGTCTAGGACGAGAATCACATACTAATTAGTGTTATTGAGCTTGGGATCAATGCGAAAAGTGAGGCCAAAGTGAAGGGGTTAAGTCTGTTTTGTTAGGGAAAGTGAATGAAAATCAGGGGAAAGAGAAAGGAAAAGAAGAGAAAGTGGCTGACAAAGCCTCGTCATCCAATCATGGTGCGCTATATGTCCTTACGTGACACATGGCAATTGACATGGTAATGGAGTAGTTGACATAGCGTGCTACATGGCGCCATATCAACCGTAACCCAATCGAATGGTGGCATGTTTTAAGGCACATGGCATAGTAAACCCTTGACACTTGGCAGTATTGTTTGTAATATGCCCTTTGAAAAAAAAAAGAAAAAGACTTTCTATGCTTTTGCCAAAATTCGAACTCTTGACCTCATGCTTAAATCCAATGTTAAGCTCATTTGCTTATCTGTTAGGTCTCTTTTCCTTGAATTTATTTAAATTAAAAAATCTATTCTATTAAATTACTTAAAATTTATTATTTTCTAAATTCCCTAAATATTTTTGTGGTTTTTTCTAAACTTATATTTTTTTTGTGATTTTTTCTAAATTTATTATTTTTTCTTAATCTTTCCATTTCCTTATATTTTTCTAAATATCTCATTTTTCTAAATTTTGTTATTTTTTGGGTTTTCTTAATTTTCTATTTTTTTATTTTTCCTAATTTAGGACATATTCTAAAAATTTTGAAAAATAAAAAGGAGCAAAAATGGGGTGTCTACAAATATAATTTTGTTGTGCTTTAAAATTGTAAAAGTTATAAATTAAGCTTTGAAAATAATAGAACGTTATATTGTACATTTAATCTCAATTCTTTACGTTTAGAGTAAATAATGTTTAGGTTGATAAACTTTAGTTTCTAAATGATATTGGTTGCATCTTAACATGTTTTTAATATCTAATTTCACAAAGACACTTCTTTTAACTTTGGTGATCTCATCTTTCAATTTGCCATTATTCAGAATAGATTTTTCATTAGTACTAAATTCTAAGACAAAGGTTGTAAATACATTTTTGTAAATGTTTTTATTTAATAAAGTGTATACAATAGTAGATACTCAGAACATCAAAATTTACAAGGCTAAGTTTACCTTACTTTTGTTAGATTTAAAATGTTACTAAGTTAAATGGTATGGTATTATGTTTAAAAACCCCTTAAACATAAGGTGTGATGGAATTCTAATTATTGATGCGTCTTTTGATATAATGGTTTAGAGTTCTTTGGAACTCTAAAAATAAACATGTTAAGGCTAGATCACTCCTACAATTTATGAGCCCTAAGGAAGCTACTATACTAAGTGACAAAACCATGCGACATACCACTCTAAAGCGGAAAATACCTTAGTGGAAGGAGTTCCAATTGGGTTGTTATAAGATATTATTAGAGTTGTCCACTAAGTATAAGAGTAGAGCCTTTACCTTATGGTGCTTTTCTGGACGAGTATAAAGAAACTGATGAAAACGTTAGTTCTGTAAGGGGAGTAGGAAACCCTTAAATAGAAGGTATGATGCAATTCTAATCATTAAGGTGTCTTTTGGTTTAGTGGCTTAGAGTTCTTTGGAACTCTAAAGTTAAGCGTACTTAGGTTGGAGCATTTCCAAGAAGGGTGGCCCCTTAGGAAGCTACTATACTAAGAGATAAAACCGTACGACAAATTATGCCAAAACGAGCAATACCTTGGTGGGAGGAGTTTCAATCGAGTTGTTACACTTAGCCGTTGGAGTCTATAAGTCAAAGCTACTTATGGAGTCCTTTAATAGCTTACATTTTCTCTTCTTGTAAGCCTAACCTAATGTCAAGCTTAGTTTTTTCCTTTCGATTCATTTATATTAAGCTTCTTTAAACCAATTAGTATTAAACCTTATCCGTTTAATACTGACTCTCAATTAGGGTTTAAAGAAAACCAGTTTTTTATATCTTGAAAATGCTTTTGTAGTTACTACCTGACTAGAGTCGGAAAAAAGAGTTAAGTTATAACTATTCTACCAAATGGGTTAGGATTTTTAAACTCTTATGGGTACCATTAACTTTCTAATTTTAATCTTAATCTTAAAAATCACCCTTCAATTCTATAAAATAGAACTCAATTATTGGTTAATCGAATTGGATTACTTGAGTATTCTAAGCTAAATTAAAAAAGGAAAAATAGGTTTTTTCACTTTTTACTGTTGCTTTGTAGATGCATGCATACTTGTTATTCGGGATCAGATGTATGTAGTTTTTTTTGTAAAACTTCAGTGGATTGATTTGATTTTAATTTTTGAAAAAAGGTCAGGTTTACATTTTTACCTAGTTTAATTTATTTAAGAAAATTCTTTTAAAGGGTCCTAATTGGTGTTTTATATTTAGAAACTCTAAAATAGTCCTAATTTGGAAAAGGTCTATTTATTCTTATCCATTTTTGAAAAACCTAATTTTTGTAAGTGTCAAAACGATTTGCATTCACTAATCTATTTATTTATTTTTATTTCTATTATTATTGATATAAATTAAGATTTACATATTATTTTTAGAATAATGAGTCCTTTTACAAATTAACAATTCTNAAATAGAACTCAATTATTGGTTAATCGAATTGGATTACTTGAGTATTCTAAGCTAAATTAAAAAAGGAAAAATAGGTTTTTTCACTTTTTACTGTTGCTTTGTAGATGCATGCATACTTGTTATTCGGGATCAGATGTATGTAGTTTTTTTTGTAAAACTTCAGTGGATTGATTTGATTTTAATTTTTGAAAAAAGGTCAGGTTTACATTTTTACCTAGTTTAATTTATTTAAGAAAATTCTTTTAAAGGGTCCTAATTGGTGTTTTATATTTAGAAACTCTAAAATAGTCCTAATTTGGAAAAGGTCTATTTATTCTTATCCATTTTTGAAAAACCTAATTTTTGTAAGTGTCAAAACGATTTGCATTCACTAATCTATTTATTTATTTTTATTTCTATTATTATTGTTATATTATCTTATTTATTTATTATTTATTATTTTTTGCTTTAAATAAAAAATAAACTATTCTTTTCTTTTTCTTTTTGTTTTTCTTGCCTTTCTTTTCTTTTCTTCTTTATATTCTTTTTTTCTTTCTTTCTTTCTTTCTTTTTTTTTTTTATCTTCAACAATTGATATCAAAGCCTCACTCTAATATTTTTTAGAGTTCAAGATCATGAGTAAACCAAGTAATAGTTTAACGGTTCAACCTAGCAAGGCACCACTTTTCGATGGAACTAACTTTTCCTATTGGAAATTCAAGATGGAGATGTATGTAAAGGCATCGGATTATCATGCTTGGTAAATTATTTTTGCAGGAGATCCTAAGGTTCCAATTGTTATCACAACAAATGATGATATCATGAAAGCTAAACTCAATTAAAGGCTAAGAATCTCTTGTTGAGTACTATTACACGTTTTGAGTTTTATTTAATTGCTTCTTGTGCTACAATTGAAGATATTTAGGACACTTTGGTGCAAACCTACAAGGGGACAGAGATAATCAAGGATAGAAGAATCAACTCGCCGGTTCAATAATATGAAACATTTTGAATTCTCCCTGGTGAAGAAATCAAAGAATCTTTTAGTAGATTTAGTGCTATAACTAATGAACTGTCTTCTCTTGGCAAAATTATTAGTGATGCAGATATGTTACATAAGATACTAAGGATTCTTCCCAAAATTTGGAATGCAAAGAAAACTGCCATAAAAGAAGCTTGTGATCTAAAGACATAACCCTAAGTCAATTACGTAGCAAGCTCATGGCATACGAAATTGATTTTCTCAAATCAGAAAGTACTTCAGAGGATACGAAAAAGAAGGCTATAGCATTTAAGGCCAAAGAAGTAGAAGTTGATTCGAACAATGATGATGATGAAGAGGTTATACAGTTGGCAGATGTTTGAATAGATTGCTCAAGAAAAGAGGTAAAAAAATCATATAGCTCTAACAATTTTAAATCTAACAAGAATCAAAATGTTATAGGAAATGGTATTAAGGAAAAGAAGGAAGTTATTTGTTACTAATGCAAAAAGACTGGGTACATTAAATACGAATGTCTACTACTTTTGAAAAGGCTCCGTAAATACAAAAAAGAAATGAAAAGGCTTGCTAACAACATAGAGTGATTTGAACGAGTCGGAATTTGAGGAAGAAGGTTTGGATGATAAAGCTAATGAAGCAAATTTATGTTTGATGGCATGGTCTAAAGTAAGTTCTAAAATTGAATCTAATAAAGATTATATACTTGATGATATTTGTGCTGAAATTAGTAAATTGTTAAAAACATTTTCAAAAGATAATGACAAAATTTCGAAAGTTGAAAGTGAAAATAAAGCCTTAAAGAATGAAAAACAAGATCTCATTCAAACAAAAAAGCTTTTGGTAGATGAAAACGATTTTTTGAAAAATGATTTTAAAGATTTACATGTTGCAAGAGAAGCTTATAAGAAGAGATCAAAAGTTTGAAAAATTGTGTGGAGGATTTATCTAAGTTAATCAAAAACACATTTCAAAAGTTTGATGAAAGTGATAAGAAGTTATAAATGTTGATTTCTAGTCAAAGAATGGATAATTCAAAATCTAAACTTAGTTTCGAATTTGGAGATACATCTAAAAGAAAGAGAGAAATAGTGTTTGTCAAATCAAAAAGTGAAAATCAAGAAACATTTAAAGAAAAGGATAAAGGCAAAACGGTTGAACCTATCAAAAGGTATAACAGATAGTATTCTCAAAACAAAGATAAGTATCCTTTCAAAAGGCATAACAGAAGGTTGCACAGAGGGTATGTTAGAGACTACATAAACCAAAACCAAAGGCGTACGGTAAGTAATATGTATGATTATTCTTCTCCTATGCATGTTTCTTTTGTAACAAGTTGGGTCACATTGAAAAGTGCTGCTTTTATAAAAATTGAAAGCTCAGTAAAAACTAAGTAAATGCAAATAATATTAGGAGCTTGAATTTTAAAGGACCCAAGCTTATCTAGGTTACTAAGAATGTCTAATCGTTCTTTTAGTGATTGCAAGACATGAGGTAAAATTTAATTGGAGATAATTCTTAATCAATAATACCTCATTGGAAATGAAAGTACGGAATAAATGGTAATTTTGTTTTGCTCTTCATGTTCTATTTCGTTATTGATCATAATAAATAATTAATATCATTTTGAGGGGGAGCTCTTTTTCTAAAATATGTTTTTATAAAGAGAAAAAGAAAGATGTTGAAATTTATTTCTTTTTAAGAAAAACATGACTTTGATTTATTTTATTAAGGGGGAGAAGTGTTATTATCTATTTTTCCTTTATAAAAATTGGTTATCTTCTCACAAGAAAAAGGGAGAGAAAAATTATTCAATAATTTTATTATAAAAATATATGGTTGTTTTCTGATGATAACAAAAAGGGGGAGAAAGGCAAAAAATAATCAAGTACTGAACATAAGCAAGCAAATGTGACAGCACAATAGTTTGAATAATTTATAATTATTATCAAATAATGTTTCTTCTTATCGCTTATATTGGACATTGAAATGATGTGAAATAATGTTTCTTCTTGTTGTTTATATTGGATATTGAAATGTTACATGTTTTTGGATATACATAAGTTTTGTTATCATAAAAAAAGAAAGAATGTTAGATATCTCTCATGATCATGAATTTTGATAATAACAAAAAGAGAAGAACACTAATGAATTAACAAGTGTGCAGGCATTCAAAAGGATTCTCAAAAAGTTTAATTTCATAAAACTAAGTTGTATTTAGAAGGTCTGACTTAACAGAGAAAGGGAATATCCTGAAATTCTTTCAGAAAGTATTTTAGAAGCTTTTATAAAAAGAATTGGTATAGCACTTTAAAAACTTATTCAGAAACTTAAGAAACAAAAGGTTAATATTCTTCAGTATGTTGTTTAGAAAGTAAGTTTGGAAGTATGACGTTGAAATTCGTTTTAAATCATATCTGAATTATTCAAGGCTTAGGTCCACTAGATTGGGTGTATTAAGAAAATACATTTAATCCCATTTCACTTAAGATGGAATTAAGATCCATAGGGATTTATTTTAAGAGAAAATATATTTGGATAAATTAAGATATGCACAAGAATGGAAAAGGATAAGGTTGATTCAGATTTTGTATAGTTTCAAATTTTTGAACATGAGGCATATCCAAAAGTTGCTAACAAAAGCATATCTTTTTAATTTCAAATCAGAGGCAAATCCGGTGGTTACTAATTGAAGGTCATCCGATTGAAGTAGGATAAAGAGAGTTGTTTTTGAATTTCAAATTACCAAGATCTTCTAAAAAATATCCAAGAAATTATCTTAAATAATTGATGGTTGGATATAAGATAATATTTAGATTTTTAGCTGTTAGAAGATTTCAATATAAAAGAGAAAGGATTGAAAAAGTTAGACACAACTCTGAAGAAATTTTATCGTTGCACAAAAATTCTTGATCAGTTTTTATCTTCTGAAAAGTTTTAGAAAGTTCTTTAGATACTTTTTAGAGAGTTACGCCGAATCAAAGTTTTACAACAAGTGTTATTTCTTTCAAGTGCAAATTTATTTGAGACTTGTATTTTGTCCTCACTTGTATTCTCTATACTTTATTGTAAAGAGAAGATAGTTTGTACTATGTAGATCTATATTAGCCTAGATTAGATTGTAGATAGGCTAGATAGATAGAGCAGACTTTTGTAAAGTTATTGTGACAAATGCTTATAATCTATTTGTGATTAGTTTAAGTAGATCAAGTGGAACGGCATAAGTAAAGTAGACTGGGTCCCCAACAGTAGAGTTGGAAGAGAGCAATAGGCTGGAGGTCAAAACTCTATAAAATCTTTGGTTACTATTCTCTTTTGTTACACTCTTTTAATTTGCTTTATTAATTGTTGCATGTTGAATTATTAAAATATCATTGTTTACTAAATTAAGTTATTGAGAGGGGTAATCTTATTTTTATATTGAAAAGTTTTCAAAAGTTTAAAGATATCAATTCACCCCTCCCTCTTGATATCTTATATAAGACCAATAATTCTAATATTACATTTACAATTGGAAGATAAGTAAATAGCAATTAAATAAAAATAAAAATAAAAAATCGAATTGGAGCTGGTTTAGACTAGGGGAGAAGTATGCGGGTTAGTTCCTAGAGTAGGGTGCGTTAGGTTGGGTTGGGTCGAGTTGGCACTGGATTTAAGTCAGTTCCAAGCTTTCTTCAACAGCAGCAACTCAAACGAGGTGGTTCAAAGCAATCCGATGGCTAAAACAAGTAGGGTAAGGGATTTTTATGAGTTTTGGATTAGGGTTTAAGGGAGGTAAGATTGATGCTACAGCTTAGGGTGGCTATTTGGGTGGTGTTTGTAGCTCGACCATGACTGGTGGTGGTTGCTCAGCCGCGTATTGGTTATTGGGGGTAGATGGGCACTTGGGTCTTGGGTTTTTAGCCGCCACGAAGCTAACCGTGATGGTAGTTTCGAGTGAGAATGGTTGTAGAGAGAAGATCGAAGAGAGAGAGAGAGAGAGAGAGGGAGGGTTTTTGTACGTGAAGAATAAGAGAGCTCAAGGAAGAGAGAGAGGATTCGTTAGTGATTGTGTGTGTCTTTTGATGCTCGTTCGAGCTCCTTTTATAGCTTGGGAGTACGAATCAAAGAAGGAAAATTGCTCAACGTCTATAAATTTAAAATTGAATGGAAAGGATGACCCATGCTTGATTTTTGAGTTGACCGTGATTTGAAGTTAATTATTGGTCAACATTACATCCCTAATGCTTGTTTTTGCCAAAAAGATCAATAAGGAGATTCACAACACGTTTTGGAAGCTTGAATCATGGAATTTCAAATTCAGACGGCTAGTTTTTTCCAATTTTTAGAGCTCAATTCGAATGCTCAAATGCATGAATCTGGATGTGTTTTAGGGCTTTATTTGAAGTATGTCATGTATAGAGCAAGGCTAGAACAAAAAACAGTCTTCTTATGTGTGGAATTCATGTAAAAAATGGATCCAAAGTGGGGGGTACGAGTTGTTTTCATGCTGAGAAAGTGGAGGAAATCAAGGGAAAAAGAAGGGAAAGGGAGAGAAAGGTGGCTAATGTAGCATTGGCATGGTGCCACGTTAGTAGCATCGTTTAGTGGTTACATGCCATGTGTCCTACTATGACATGTAGCAATAACATGGCATGCCATGTAGCTTACCACGTCAAAATTGGCCAATTTGAAGGCGCCACTTGTCTTGACATGTGGCATAGTAGACCCTTTATACGTGACAACCCTTGATGTGGTAGTGTATCTTCTAGAAAAATAAAAAGGCTTTCCATGCCTTTGATAGGATTCAAATCTAAAACCTTCAGTTAAATCGAATGCAAATGTATAAATGCTTATTCATTAAGTTGTTAGCCTGTGCCTTATTCATAGGTGCAATTAAATTGCATGTATAGATAAGGTCAGTCTAAACTATACTCAAATTTAAGCTTAGGCCTAAACAGTCCCCTCTTTACTTTTATTAAAAAATTCTATTCTAAAAAATTTATTACTTTCTAAATTTCTGAAATCCTCTATTTTTTCCAATTTTTCTATTTTTTGTGACTTTTTAACTTTTTATTTTTCTAAAATTTTCCATTTTTCATATTTTTTCTAAATTTCTCAATTTTTTATGCTTTCTCTTATTTTTCTATTTTTTTTTATTTTTCCTAAATTTCTTATTTTTTTAGGTTTTCTTTAATTTTCTTATTTTTTTTTTGTATTTTTTCCTAATTTAAGACCTTTTATCCTATTCTAAAAATTTTGAAAAAAATAAAAAAGAGAGGGAAAAGGGAGCAAAAATTGGGTGTCTGCACCTAGCCTTAACATGCTAGACATAAGCCTATGTTCACTTAATTAAGAATATGCCATCAATAATATTGTAGTCATAGGTTTTGAGAGAGAAAGAAAGAGGGGGAGAAAGTGGCATGGGAAATTGAATGATATGTTTGGCAACTTAAATGAAGAGCAGAAATAACTGAAAAATGAAGGAAATGGTTAGAATTATTTTCATTGTAAATTCCACTTCTTTTCTCTTTGAATTAGAAAGAAATAGGAGTAAATGGTTGGAAATAAAATACAGCTAAAAATTATTTCTTATAACAATATTCATCAAAACACAATAGGGGTAATTTTATCAAATTCTAACTTACTTTCCCCTATTTCCTCTTTTAAAATAAACCAAATATTTTCCTTCATATATTCCAAAAGTAAAGTGTAATTTACACTTTATTTTGTTTTTACTGGTTTCTCTTTATTTTCACATGTTTTTGCCTATTTCTCTTTTATCAAAAATTGCCAAAAGTAGCATAAGAGTATTATGAAAAGAGGGTTATTCTAGCTCAAAAATAGTTTAATTGTAAATACATTTCCATTTTGTCTCAAATAAATGCAAAGAATAAATAAATAAATAAATATACTATGACCGCCTTATAAAAAGGTTACCCACCTTGATATACCTTGTTCCATTAGTTTTGCCTTGCCTTTCTAATCTAAATTCCTTATAGTATTCACCAGAAGTAAATTCAACAACCTTATTCAAATATTCCTTCAAAGTGTTTAGATGGGTACCTAAATTTATAGAAGGCATTTGAGTAAAGAGTTAAGGTATTGGAAGGGGTATTCAAAAATTAGCAATTATATTAATCTTATTTGCATCTAGTGCAACTTATAATTTCTCTCGTAAGAAGATTTCTTTGAGAAGCTTATAGATCCTTTCATATAGTAGTTATTGTGCATTAGATTGTGAGCTAACTATTGTGGAGACTACATAACCACTTCTTATAATTCAAGGCCACATCAGGCTACATGACGCCATTGCCCATGACTTATGGGCATGTCCTCAGCTCAATAATGGTCTTTAAACGGCGGGCAACACTCCTCTATAAATATTAAGCCACCTCTTAATGCTAAACCATTTGATACTTTGTACATTAAGCCCTATTATTATATTAGTATGTACTTACTCTCATTATAAACACCAATAGACTTAAGCATCGGAGTAGTCATGCCTGATAACAACTTATTGCCCCTTACTATTTATTGTCTTGTAGCTCACACTAAGTGCGAAGCTTGATTTGATGATCAATCCTTACTGACTAAAATCTAAAGATGACATTTGGCACCGTTTGTGGTAAAAATACCTCATTTCCTACAGAAACACATACTAAATGCTCACTTAAACACTGCCTTTATTTTTGCATTATCCACCATGTCTTGCATCATAGACCCTAACAATAACCAATTTGTGAACAATGAACCCTTAGCTAGGGAAATGCTAGAGCAATGCCTAGCTCAAGTGGAGTAGCTGCTTAAGGAGTTCACCACTCATAATAGATAGTTCTAAGCTAAGCTTGATAAAGTCGTACGGTGCAACAAATAGGTACTTGAGGCTTCTGATGCCCATAATGGGCTGAGCAATGTTCAACAGTAGCAATAGAATAGAGATCAACTACTTGATCCCCCAATGCATGAATAGTAGGCGCGGTCTATGACTAACTGCAACTGTACCCTTACTAGTAATGAATAAGTAGTTGACTCTTATAAAGTACCGGCACATTCTATAGTACCCAACCTACCTAATAGAAAATGCCGACTTGAATAAGCTCTACATGATTATAAAGAGACTTTATGAGCAGCAAGGGAGTAAAGCTATTGACAATGCTAGGCTGGTTGTCAATAATAGAACCCCAATAGCAAACTCTTTCCCTAGACCATTATGATGGTACTAGTGATATTGATCCTAATGATCACCTTCTCCACTTTCGTATCCTCATGAACCTTTATGGCCATGGGGATAGAATCATATGTAAAGCTTTCTTAGGCACTTTGAGGAAAGTAGCTTAGACATGGTTGAACCACTTGCCTGAGAACTCTATTTGCTCATTTGATGAGTTAGCTCGCATATTTAGTTTCCACTTCAAGACTAGCAAGCCCTTATCTAAGGACATTTTATCCTTATATTTGATTAAGTAGAGAGAAGGAGAGACTTTGTGAGAGTATGTGACTCGGTTTAATAATTCTTTGGTCGAGATCCCTTAGTTGGATGAGGGAGTAGCTGTACATGCTACGTAACTTAGCATTAAACCCTTCGGGGATTTCTTCCATTCAATTGCAAAGTGTAAGTTGAAGACCCTAGTTGAATTCTAGAACAAGATCTAAAAGTATATGCACCAGTAAGACAATATTTGCCCTAGGCATGAAGCCAACTAAAAAAGGTCAAGTGGAAAAAAGGACAAAAAGAGATTGTTCGTGAAAGATTGCCTCGGTGGTAAAGCACTGAGTAGAGTTGAGAAGGAGGGCTCTGGTGGTAAGAAGAACCAAGCTGAGTAGAACCCATTACCCCTACCCATCTACATGCATCACATGCCTTTAAACTAACCTATCGCTTAAGTCCTCGTGGAGGTTTGAAACAAGGGACAGCTCCAAAAGCCCCTTAAGATGAGGGGGAATCCTAGCCATCGGAATTTAGATAAATATTGTCAATTCTATGAGGACCATAGCTACACTTCGAAGGAATGCTTCTAGCTAAAAAATGAAATTGAATATGTTATTCAGTGGGGTTAATGCGATTAATATGTCATTGATAAGAGGAACGTTAATCATGCTAACGATGATAAGGATAGGGCACCTCGAAGGCAATGGATCAAGGATGCTCCAAAAGAGTAGAATGATGACCGTCACAACAATTGAGCCTCCAACGGAGTCATCAACATCATAGTTGGGGGTAGCCTACTAAAGGAGCCAGTTGAGCCACAATAGCTCAAATGACACCCAACAAAGGTGATGGCAGTCGGGGAGAAGAGGTAGAGGAGTGACACTACTATCTCTTTTTCTAAGTAAGATCTGGAAGGTGTTGACACTCCTTATTAGGATGCCTTGGTAATTGGGGCATGAATGTTGGGCTTTGAGGTCCTTAAGATCATGGTAGATATTGACAGCTCCATCAATATCCTCTTTATATACACTAATGACCAAATAAGGGAGAAATAGCCTATGAAGATGAAGTTGTATCATCATGACTTAATCAGCTTCGATAGGGGAACGGTTTGACCAAAGGGCATCATCACATTAGACATGAAGCTTAGCAACGATGAGAATGTCACTTGATGTCCGATTGAGTTTGTGGTGATGGATTGCCCTTCCCCTTACAACGTTTTACTAGGATGACCGAGCCTCAACAACTTTGAAGTTATCACATTACCCCTGTACCTAAAGGCTAAGTTCTTAACTCCCATTGTAGTAGGAGTCTGTAGGTATGATCAAAAGCTCTCTGAGGAGCTTTATGTTAAGGTAGCCTAAGGTAAGGGCATTTTTACCTTAGAATCGAGCCCGTAGGAGAAGTCAAGTGAGAGAGTCAAGTCGAGGAAAAAGATAGAGGAGGTGCAGATTGGCACTAGCCTTAACTAATCTACTAAGGTTAGGCAGAAATACCTTCGAAAGTGAAGGAGGCCATTTAACCTCCTACAGGCCAACTTTGACCGATTTGCTTGATAGGCATCTGATATGCCTAGAATCTCCATTGGCCTGACAACCCATAGCCTCAACATCAATGGATACATTAAGCATGCCAAGCAACAAAAAATGCATTTTACCCCAAAAGGGAAAGCTGCCATTGAAGAGAAAGTACAAAAGTTGCTAAAGGTAGGCTTTGTATGGGAGGAAAAGTACCCAACGTAGCTAGAAAATGTGGTGTTAGTTAAGAAGAAGGATGGGAAATGGTGTATGTGTGTCAACTATACCAACCTCAATAAAACATACCCTAAGGGGTGCTTTCCTTTCTTGAAGATAGACCAGTTGGTCAACTCTACATCGGGATAAGTTTTACTTGGCTTCATGGATGCCTTCTTATGGTATAACCAGATCAAAATGAATTAAAGGACGAAGTCCATACCTATTCCGTCACTGACTTTGGTACTTATTGCCACACTATTTTGCCCTTTAGCCTCAAGAATGCCAAGACAACATACCAAAGAATAGTGACCACCCTGTTCAAGCCTTGGCTTGAGTGCAGCATGGAGGTCTATGTTGATGACATGATCGTTAAAAGTAAGTAACCTACCAACCACATCAAGGACTTATAGGAAGGCTTCGATCATATGAGGGAGCACAGTATGAAGTTGAACCCCCATAAGTGTATTTTTAAGGTCGGCTTTAGCAAGTTCTTGGGTTTCATAGTAACCCAACAAGACATAGAGGCTAATCTAGAGAAGATTAAGGCCATCAAGGACATGAAGCCTCCCTCCTCGGCTAAAGATTCTGAAAGCTTTTCGGTATGTTAGTTTTGCTAAGTAGATTCATCTCAATGAGCATAGACAGGTGCGTAGAGTTCTTCAAAATCCTTAAAAATCCTAAGGGTTTTGAGTGGAGTCTACAGTGTGAAGTAGCCTTCAAGGAGCTACACGACTTCCTCCAGTGTCTTCTAGTCTTTTCCAAGCTTGTTCTAGGAGAAGACCTATATTTGTACTTGGCCATTAGTAACCGGGTACTCTATTCTACATTAGTCAAAGTAAAGGAGAGATATCATAGGCTTGTATAGTATGTCAACCATATTCTCCAGGGGCCTGAGGTTAGGTACACCAAAGTAGAAAATTTTGCCTTGGTTGTTGTTATCTCTATACGTTAGCTTAAACCTTATTAGCTCACCAAATAGTCATGCTAGCAGATCAACCATTGCACACCTTGTTGTAGAAGCCCAATGCATTTGTTTGGATGGTTAAGTACACAATAGAGCTGAGCATGTACGGTATCCAATATCAACCAAGAATGGTATACAAAGCACAAGTAGTGCCCAACTTCATGGTGGAGTATATAAGAAAGGACGAAGCATCACTCGGAGATGATAAGCTTTTGTAAAAGTGCTGGCCTAGTGCTCATTGGACTGTATAAGAATACTATTTGTTAAACCCTCAAGTTCAAGTTTGACACAATCAACAACGAATCCAAATACAAGGCTCTGATAACTAGTCTCAAGCTAACCAAGTAGATCGACGCTAAGTACCTTTAGGTATTCTTGAGCTCAATGCCTATCATTTAGTAAGTCCAAAGTGAGCATGAGGCTAGTGATAGCACTATGACAAGGTACTTGGAGAAAGTAAGGAGTCTCATAGCCGAGTTCCCCTCATAGAACATCACAAAGATCTCTTAAACCGAGAACTTAGCAGCAAATTGGCTATCCAAGCTTGCCTCCGCTAGTATTCAAAAGCCTAAGGTGAAAGACAGAAAAATTTTTGTTGAGTACCTATCCGAAAAGAGCATAACTTTAGGCATAGCTAAGATCTTAGAGCTTACAGTAGCACCTTTAAAGCTAGAATAGATGGGCTCCATCCAGAGTTATTTAGAGTAGAGCATGCTTTTAGATGACGAGAAGAAAGCTAAGAAGCTAAGGTACTACACCGCTAGCCAGACGTTGATTGATGACATCCTGTATTGAAGGAGAGTTAGTCTTCCCCTACTTAGATGCCTCTGAGCAAACAAAGGGCTACACGTCATGGAAGAGCTACATATTGGAGTGTATAGCAACTACATTTAGTTGCAAGCCCTCCATATCAAAGCTCTTTGGCTTGAATTTTATTAACTTACCATAAGGCAAGATGCCAAGGCAATAGCTCAGAAGTGCTCCTAGTGCTAGAAGTAAGCCTCAATTACTCACTTCTCCAGTACTAACCTCCAAACCCTCACCAATTCATAGCCATTTTCCCAGTGGGGCATCAACATCATTGGTACTTTCTCTAAGGCCTCAGGAGGATGGTAGTTCATCATCATGACCATTGACTACTTTACGAAGTTGGTTAAGGTTGAAGCCATAGCTAAAATCACTAAAAGGAGCATCGATTTGTTCATACGAAACAACATCCTCTCTAGGTTTAGGCTTCCCTATACCCTCATCATGGGCAACAAGCGATAGTTCAATGACCCTAGATTTAAGGAGTTTTGCATTACACCTCACTTCACCTTGGTTGTCTACTCTCAATCTAATAACCAAATTGAGGCTACCAACCAAATCATCCTCGAGAACCTCACAAAGGGGGTAAAGTAAGCTTAAGGCACATGGGCAAATAGGCTGCCCAATATTTTATGGGGATACAGGACCACTCGTTGTACTTCCACTAGTGAGACCCCATTTTGCCTAGGATTTAGCTTAATGGAAATCCTACTCATTGAGTCAGAACTTCCCAACATCCAAACTTAGTCCTTCAATGTTGTCTTAAACGAGTCCTTATTGCAAGCCAATGTGGACGCTATTAAAAAAATCAAAGACCTCATTACAGCTCAAGTGACTACTTACTAGCAGTGAACGGCCAGATACTATGATTAGAAAGTCAAACACAAGGAGTTCAAGGTCGATAACCTAATTTACCGAAAGCTTGAAGCCACTTGCTCATGTGAAGAATAAAGGAAGTTAGCGCCTAATTGGGAAGACACGGTTAAGGTTAGAGAGAGCTTGGGGAATAGAGCATAGTGACTAGAAAGTTTAGATAGTGAGTGTTGCGAATCATGACCAAGCTTAGATAAGGCAGATTACCAGATAGGTTTGAGCTTATAGAAAGCTAAAAAAAGGATTAATGGGTAAAGTGGAAAAAGGGCAAAAATGAGGAATGAAATAATAAGCAAAATCTATGAATAGCTCCAGAGGATATGACGTACCAATGGAACTTTCGAGGACTCACGATACATTTCGATATGATGTACGAATTGGTTCAGTAAGGTTACTCGCCACCTAATCTTGCTTAAGGGAAAGAATAAGAGTGATGTTGAGAGTAAACAAACAATATTTACACAAAGAAAAAAAGTACTCAAAGTGTATATTAAGAGTGATCTGATCTTCGTTACAAGTACAAATTTATACCCATAAGTTAGGACAACTTGCCTAAAAAGGAAAAGAAAAAAAGAACATTTCCTAAGGAAGTAGTGTGCAAGATACAAAAGGGTAAAAGTGAATATACAAGAAAAACAATCATTGGTGCAATGGATTTTGCACATGATACCATATACGTATCGATACTACATTGGCGAAGTCGTTAGAAGATGCGGACAGATGAGCTTGTCTGAACAGGAATGGCTTAGTTAGTTCGGACTCTCTCTCTCGGCTTCCTAGCAAGGAAGATGTTGGGTAATTGGTCGGCTCAGCATTAGAAAGTAATCATTAACTCAGCATGTTGTAGAAAAAAGGGCGGCCAAACGGTACAGCATGAAGGGTGACATGGCAAGGAAGTGTTAGGCCTTGGCAAGGGTTGGTTGGAATAGAAGGATTCGTCGTGCCAGCCTCTTTAATCTTCAAGCTCTACTATTAGTTAGAGGTCCAGTAGCCTGAATCCCATCATTCCCTCTAAGTTGTTTTGGATTTGGGATCAAATCCGAATGGTGTTCGCTTAATTCTCCATCAAGGTGATATAGACTAAGGTTGGCAATGTTGAAGGCATTAGAAACCCTATAATCCTCAGGTAATTCCAACGTGTAGGCATTGTCATTGATTTTTTGGAGGATTCTAAAAGGTCCTTCTACTCTTGCACATAATTTGTTCCCTCTCTTGTTCGGGAACCACTCTTTGCTGAGGTGTAACCACACCAAGTCTCCCAGTTGAAATTGCTTAACTATTCTACCCTTGGTCTTTTCTCACATTCTTTTGGTAACTTGGTCGATGTGCCAAGTGACTTTATCATAGATGTGCTAAAGGGATTGTGCTTTAGTTAATGCGTCAAGGTCCTTTTGCGTAGGTATTGGTACAGGGGCATAATTAAGGGACAACTTAGGATTTAATCCATAAACTACCTTGAAGGGAGTCTACTTAGTGGTGTCATGTACTATTTGATTATAGGTGAACTCAACCAGTGGCAAGCAGACGTCCCAATCAACTAAGTTCTTACCTATTACAGCTCAAAATAGTGACCCCCAAAGTATGATTAACCACTTTTGTTTAGCTGTCAGTTTGGGGGTGACATGAGGTACTAAAGAGTAATTTTGTTCCTAGTCAACGCCATAGGGTCTTTAGAAATGGCTCAAGAACTTCGGGTCTCTATCGGAGACTA
Source organism: Lumnitzera littorea (assembly GCA_024138015.1). NCBI lineage: Eukaryota > Viridiplantae > Streptophyta > Magnoliopsida > Myrtales > Combretaceae > Lumnitzera > Lumnitzera littorea. Next base: position 76,781,732 of record JAMXBB010000011.1, read on the forward strand.
CATTTCTCGACACATCATGTATTCGCACAATCTTCTGTAAGAAAAAAGAAGTAATAGTTGAAGCGTCATTAGTCTTGGTACAAGGCATAAAGTGTGCCATCTTACTAAATTGATCCATAAGGACCATTATAGAACCTTTGCCTCAGGCAGTTCATGACAGTCTGAGAACAAATTCCATGCTCAATTCAATCCACGGCCTCATCAGAGTAGGTAGGGGCATTGCTTTCCCTTACTCAGCTTGGCACTTGGCCTTTTTACACATAGTACAGCTTTCAACAACTCAGTGCACATCTTTCCTCATTTTTGGCTAAAAGAATCGGCCATTTATCAGTTTACAAGTCCTCCTTTCCCTAAAATGTCTAGAGAGACCTCTACTATGGGCTTCCCTGATTAGTAGCTCGCTTAGTAAATAGATCGGCATGCATAATTTTCTACCTAAGAATAAGTAGCCATCCGCCACATGATATTTGTCCATTATCCTCCCGTCGATGTGTCGCAAAATTATGGGTCCAAAGTGCAGATCCTTAAAGTACTATTCTTTGATACTTGAAAACCCAAATAGCCTGGCCTACAGTTCTAATAAAAGCACATGTTTCCTTGAAAGAGCATCTGTAACTACGTTGCTCTTTCCTTACTTGTACTTTATCATAAAATTGAATCCTTCAAGGAATTCAACCCATCTTGCTTACCACTTTGACTACTTGGTTTAACTTCGGAGGTATCTCAACGATTCATGGTTGGTATATATGACAAATTCTCTTAGCAACAAATAATGTTACCATATTTGCATTGTTCGGATCAGTGCCAAAAGTTCCTTGTCATACACGAAATAGTTCAGTTGCAGTCTTCGGAGCTTTTCATTGTGGAAGGCAATTGATCGGCCTTCCTGCATTGGGACAACGCCTATTCTGATGCCTGATGAGTCGCATTCCAACTAAAAATTTTTGTCGAAGTCAGGTATCACTAGCATCGGGGCAAAGGTCAACCTTTCTTTTATCTCGGCAAAACTTCTCTCCTCCTTTTCTCTTTAACAGAAGTCAGTGTTCTTCTTTGTCAGTTCGATAAGTGGCGCGGTGATGGTGTTAAAATTCTTAATAAATCTTTCGTAAAACGAAGCCAGTCCATGGAAACTTCTCATGTTGGTACAAGTAGTAGGAGTCGGCTACTCGATAATTGCTCGGATCTTTTCATCATTGACTCACGAGCCTCCTTTACTAACTACATAGCCTAAGAATATTACTTCCTCCTGTAAAAAGCAACATTTCTTTAAATTGCCGAATAGTCTCTCAATACAGAAGATATTTAGGATTGCTTTGAGATGTTTATAGTGACTTGGTATGTTATTACTGTAGACTAGGAAGTCGTCAAAGTACACCATGACACACTTTCCTATCAGATGTCTCAGCACATGGTTCATTTTTCTCATGAAAGTGCTTAGGGCATTCAACATGTCGAAGGGCATGACCATCCACTCATAAAGTCTATGTCAAGTCTTGAACGCAGTCTTGAACACAGTCTTGAACACAGTCTTTCACTCGTCTCTTAGCCTCATGTGAATTTGATGGTAGCCAGCTTTAAGATTAATCTTGTTGAAAATCTTGGTTCCATTAAGTTCATCTAAGATGTCTTCTAGCTTCAAGATTGGATACCTGTATTTGATTGTGATTTTGTTCACGACTCGGTTGTCTACACACATCCGCCAAGTTCCATCCTTCTTCGGTACTAGAAGTGTAGGCATAACACAAAGGGTTTAAACTTTCTCCTACATAGCCTTTCCTTAACAACTCATTGACTTGACGTTGGAGTTCAAAAGCCTACTCGAGATTCATTTGATAAGCTAGCTTATTCAGTAGTGTAGTGTCGGGTATTAAGTCAATGCAGTGCTCTATTCCTCGAGTCGAAGGTAACCCTTTAGGTAACTGTTTTGGGAACAGGTCGACATATTCGTCTAACAACTCCTTGAACTCTTGGGGAAACTTACCCCACTCCTTCATCTCCAATAATCACCTGACTAACATGAGGATCGGATCATTAGCATTAATGGCCTCTTGGAGCTCGACTTTACTCATCACTAGAGCCTTCTTCGATTCACGAGCAAGTTTCGTCTACAACTTATTAACTTCTCTCGGTGACATCGGATTTAGTGTGATCTTTCGATCATCCTTCTTGAACATATACGTGCTCCTATAGCTGTCATGCATAACTCTTCTATCAAACAACCACGTTCTACCTAATAGCACGTGGGAAGTATACATGAGTAGTATGTCACAATGAATCTAGTCGAAGTAATTCCCTATAGTGATTAGCAGTAGTATTTGTCGAGTGACATGTAATGCTCCTTTCTCACTTAACCAGTGCAACTTATACGACCTTAGATGTGAAATAGTCGGCAACTTCAATTTTGAAACAAAATAGGCTGATGTTACATTGGTGTAGCTTCTACAATCCACAATGAGGGTACACATCTGATCATTTACCTTATAGGTGGTATGAAACAAATTCTCTCTTTGCTCCTCTTGTGAGGGTTCCATGTTCATAGTGCATCGGATAATCATAAGTAATTGATCTAATTCCTCAGGAAACACATCTTCCTCAATCGGCTCTTTCTTGGCATTTTCCTTCTCGGCAGGAACCTCCTCCTCTTTGGGTTCCTCATCTATACTCTTTACTTTGAGCTTCAGGATGTTTCCTTTAATGACCATTGTTTATCGATTTGGACATTGAGTAACCATGTATCCAAACCCCTGCCACTTGAAGCACTTGATCTGGCTGGTCTTCTTACCAGACCCTTGCCCCTTCTTATACATTCGGGTTAACACTTCACCGTCGAGTCGATTGTTCTACTTGGCTCTTATATCAACCTTTCTACTCAACTCGGTACTTGACTGAGCTCGATGACTTGCCTATCTAGGTCGGCTAGTCAGCATCCTTACCATTACTCAACTTCTTCTTTGCCTCTTTACGTATTAGGTAATCCTAACAGCTTCATCTATTGTGTTGAATTGTTGGAGCTCCACAACGTCTCGAATGTCTCCTCTTAACCTGATAATGAACCTTAACAATGTTCAAGCTAGTGGTTCCTTCACCTCGAAAATGGGTTCGAGCTTATAGAAAGCTTGAAAAAGGATTAATAGGGAAAGTACAAAAAGGGCAAAAATGAGCAATGAAATAGTAAGCAAAACCTACAAATAGCTCCAGAAGATATGACGCACCAATGGAACTCCTGAGGACTTGCGGTATAATTTGATATGACGTACGAATTGGTCTGGTGAGGTTACTTGCCACTTAACCTTACTTAAGGGAAAGGATAAGAGTGATGCCGAGAGTAAACAAACAGTGTTTGCGCAAAGAAAAAAAGTACTCAAAGTGTATATTAAGAATGATCTGATCTTCATTACAAGTACAAGGATATTTATACCCATAAGTTAGGGCAACTTACCTAAAAAGGAAAAGACAAAAAGGGCATTTCCTAAGAAAGTAATGTACAAGATACAAAAGGGTAAAAATGCATATATAAGAAAAACAATCTTTAGTGTAATGGATTCTGCACATGATACTGTACATGTATTAATGCTACATTGGTGAGGTTGTTAGAAGATGTAAAAAAAAAGTACAGACAGATGAGCTTGTTTGAGCAGGGATGGCTTAGTTAGTTCGGACTTTCTCTTTTGGCTTCTCGGTAAGGAAGATGCCGAGTAATTGGTTAGAGAGTAATCATCAACTCAGCATACTGTAGAAGAAAAGGCAGCCATACAGCACGACATGAAGGGTGACTTAGCAAGGAAGTACTTGGTCTCAGTAGGGGTTGGTTGGAACAGAAGGATTTATCGTACTAGCCCCTTTAGTCCTTGAGCTCGATTGCTAGTCAGAGGTTCGGTAGCTTAATTCCCAAGAGTGAGCTTATCCCATGCACTTGGAATGCCGATAATGTTCGGTTTTACTTCGATTAATGTAAAATATCTTGTAAATATCAATTGAAGTTCTATTCTCTAAGTACATTGAGCATTTTTTATTTCTCTCTCTCTTTCTTATATTTGTACTACATCTTAGCCCTTAAATAATGAATAGATTTCTAACTTGCAAACCTCCTTAGGCATGGGCAAATCGGAACACCACTAACCTAACTCCCCTTAAGTAACCTTAGTAAGAGGAAAGAATCCTTACACAACTAGAGGACTCTCATTACTTAGGCGAGTCGAAACACCATTAACCTGATTCCCTTTAGGAAACCTTTGAAAAGGGAAGCGCCCCTTACACAATTGAGAGACTCCCATTACCTAGGCAGGTCAGAATACTACCGACCTTACCCCATCAGGTAACCTCAGCAAGGAAAAACACCCTTACCTAACTAAGGGACTCCCACCACTTAGGTAGGATGGAACACCACCAATCTTACCCCCCCTCAAATAACTTGGGTAAGGTGAAACACCCCTTACATAACTAAGGAACTCCTATAATGCTTGCTGAAACACCACTAACTCGGCCTTTGACATGACTTAAGCTACAAACAACCGAATGGTCCTCCATATAGGGCAATTTTAGCCTTTGACGGCCAAGTAATCTTAAGTAAATAGCTAACTCTATAACTAAGTAGTTAGGTATAAGTATGTAGCAAAGCTATACTCTTTAGCAAACCATAGTATAGGAGGTAAGGGAAAGCATTAGTTGAAAGGTAAAATTTCATTCCATTTCTTCAAAAGTATTTATAAGTTGAAAAGGTTAGCATACTAGCTTATTTCAGGAGTTTTCTTTACATAAATATGGAAGGAAAACAAACTAATACAAGAAAAGAAGAGGGAGGGAGGAATAATAGCTTGTTACTTTGAATCAACCAACTTTAAAAGCTTTGAAAAATCTAATGTGTCAATCCGCTTAAAGGATTGATCTACCTGAACTACTTGCTCTCGAGATACTTTATCTTGGGCTATAGATGTAAGAGTGAAGGTCTATTGGCTCTAGTTAGCCAGAAGTTCTCCTTAACCTTGATATCCCCTTGAAGCATCTTTAAAGGTGACCCCTTATTGAGCTACTAAGGTGGAAGTGGATGGAAGAGTGTCTTGTATAAACCGGGTAGCAGGAGGGGCACCCTGGACCACTTCAACTACTTGAGTAGCCATCTTCTCCCTTGCTTAGGCTGCCCTTTTCTCCCTGTATGTCGGATTATCCAACTAGTCTAAGAAGCTAAAGTCGAGGCTAAGATGATGCTTTAGCACATCTTGTCAAATGTCTTAACTACATTCGACGAAGATGTCCTTTAGCTCTTTAAACCACCATAGAGTCCTCAGAACTTGCCTATAGTCTCTCATTCAGCAACTTCATTGAAGACTTCCTCGCACTCTAAGGCAAAGATGACCCCCTTCATCTCCACACCCTCTTATTAGAGCTCCTAGATCCATCGATCTAGCTCGACCTTCTCACCAGGAAGCTCTAGCGAAGACTTTTTGGCAATTTTACAATTAATTGCCTTTATTGCTAGCTTGGTTTTTAGTTTTGAGATTGACGCACACTTAACTCGACATTATGTCGATTGAACTCCTCCTTGGCCTTCCTCTCTTCCTCCAACTCCTTAGAGAGTTTAGCCTTGGACTTTTGCTAGTCCTCTAGCTGAGTGCTGAGCTTATTAGCTTGCTTGGCGACCTTCTTAGCCTCCATCCGACCATGCTCTTCCATCTATAACTTCATCTTTAACATGGTCATCTACATATAAGAGTGACGTAAATGCCGATTAGCCTTCCTAAACTTTCCTAGAAATGGTTAGAGGAGGACTCTACCTCCCTCAAGCCCTTATTTGTGCTAAACACCTTACCATGAAGAACCTTTACCTCATTAAGTAAGATATTGTAGTGTATGAGCCACAACAACACCTGGCCATGGTACTACAATGTAATACACAAACTGTAATCAATCCCAAGAAAGAATTTAGAGTAATATCAACAAGAAAGACAACTTAAAGAGACAAGAACTCACTTGCCAAATGAGTAAGCTTAGGTAATCCCCCATATTGAGAGGCGAATCCACTTAGGCCATTGACGAGTCTTCTAGATTGGCCCAGTTGCTGGAGATGAAAGACCCCATCGAAGCTTAAAGGCTAAGCTCTCGGTGGTACAATGTGATGTCATTGCCTTGGATGTGCCACTTCTACATAAAGAGCCTTCCCTTGGCCTACCCGATCTCAGATTCGCTACCTTACAGGTATAGCACGTCATCCTTGGACTCATACGATACATTCTTGAATGAGTCCAACACCATCCCTAAGCATCAGAACTTGTTCAGCATCTTATAGAAGGCATCCCCAAGGTCATCAACACTTTAATAAGGACCCCTTCACTTCATCTTCTGTAGCTTAGATGCTTAATCCCCCTTGGTCTTGAGGGCCTTCCTCTTTTCCTCTGCCAACCCCTCTATTATGCTAGCTTCAGTTTCTCTCCCTTCATCTTCGATAAGGAGAGGGAGCATCACTACTTCCGACTCATTGTTGTCGACAACTTCATCTACTATTGTGATGGGTATAAAGGTAGGAGTAGAGGCGATCATAGGAAGGACTGTATTCAAAGGCTCGATAACCAGTGGCTCTATAAGAACATCATTGAGGGGAATCCGCTAGGGTAAGGTAGTTGGTTCAACCTTGTTGGTCTCTCCCACCCCTGACTTAGGCTTTATAGCTTTGCCTTTGTAGTCATCAATCTTAGTGATCAACTTTGCCTTACTTTAGCATTGCCTCATTAGCTTAGGTTTAGAAAGACATGGCACCTCTCCCCTTCTAGCCAACTTTTCACCTATAAAGAAATAGATACACAACATTAGCACAAGATAAACATGCCATAAGTACTCACCAACTCCGTTGTAACTAGCACAAGCAAGGAAGATTCTCCCATTCCTCAAAAAGACATCGGATGAAGCATAATTTCGAGAGAGCTTTCTTTATGATATGGAAGATGCAGTTTACGCTGGCATGATGGAAGAGGCAGTTTACGCTGAGGACGGACTTGTACCTTTTACCCACTTTTTCAACATAACTTTCTTTATGATATGGAAGAGCTCAAAGATTGGAAACTTGAAGTACCTCCCTACAATTTCCTTGGCATTGATCTCCTCGCTATGCCTCAAGGCCATGAAGGCTTCTATTTCCCATACGACCTCAGAGTCGTTAGGGCCATGTTTCTTTTGGCCACCGGATTAGATTAGTGAGTTCCACTACATTCGAAAGTCGGCCTGCTTAGGCCACTTTACTACCAGGAACTCATAGTACCAGCCTTTTATGGATAAATCTAAGCCCCTAAATGGCTTTCTTCCCATACAGTTTTGGAGGTACATCCACTTATTTAAATTCTTCCATTGGAAGAAGTGATTGAAGAGTTCAACGATGGCTTACACTACTAGATGCTTGCACAATGCTTGGAATGACTTCAATACCCTCCATCCATAGCAGGGATCTACACCAAACTGCATCGATGGTAGTCGAAGATTTATTTATCGAACTCATTGAAGGGGAGGCACATCCCAAACTCCAGGCATTTTTCGAACATTGCAAAGCATCTCCTTCATAGTAAGGGCACCCTTGCCTCCATCCGTAGCAACCGTACTGCCTACCCCGGTATTGCTTTGACAGTAAAGTTGGTCAAAACCCAATTTATTGCAGACTATTTACTCTTATTGATCTACCTGCTTGAACCTTTATTCACCCCATGCTTAGTGATCAAGTCTATAACCTCTAGTAATATGTTACATGGATAAGTACCCTTACGGATGGCCTTGATAAGCTCTGTTCTGTTCAATTCCTCTATTACCTTTCTTGACCTCTCGTCTAATTGTGCTATGTTGACATATTGATGCAGAAAGGTGAAAATTGAAGGAAAGTTAGAAACTTGATTGAGCTTGGTTGGAGTTAAGGATAGAAAACTCAAGGACTTAAAGAATAATAGTGCTTGTATTAGATATGAGGGGAGTACGAAATGAAAAAAGCATTCAAATAACTATATCAAGGGATATCTACAGGTGAGAAATATAGGGAAGTACAATAGCAGTTATGGGGATCTATAAGTACATGATCCCCCCAATGCAATGCGATGATAACTATCGACATAGTTTTGATCGGATGGCTGCATTTAAAAGATAAAATGTCTGCAATTGCATGCGAGTCTATAGAGACATGACACCTGTCATGTCACATTAAATGTACTATGGGAACCTGTGCAAAGATAAGAATTTGAAAAGGCTACCTTTCTTAGAAGCTTGGCTAAGGTTCCTTCAACTTCCACATCAACAACAAAACTTTCCCAGCGCCATTGTTCAGTATGGCCAAATTAGCTTACTTGGCCTTGCCAGCCCAAACTATCCAATGCCTCTACATACGCAGCACCTCTGCTTTGTACTCTTTTTACCTAAAGTGTTTAACTCACTTGATCTTCACCTTAGCATTGAACATTTAACTCAGCACAAAGAGCATCCACCTTGGATCACCCATTCGACTTAACACTTAAGTGCTCAGCTTGGCTTTAATGTGTTCTCCTTGAACCACCTAACCCTACTTAGCCTCGCATATATTTAGTTCAGACCTCCCCATTGAGTGCCTCCTTTGCTTGGACCTTTATTGCACCACATCGACTAACCCCTCCAAAGCTATTATTGTCACAACTTATTCATATATTTGGCCTATAAATAATGGATACTTTGTGAGCAATTCTAACTTAAATGTAATTTCTATTACAAGTGTTAAAAAAATTGAACATGATACTAGAAACTTGTTTTCAAATAGAAACTCAATGTTTATAATATATTTCTTTTAGAATTTTTTTAATTGATAAATATGTTCAACTTGGACATAACCATGCTTATTAAATGGATGAGGTTACAAGTTTAGATTTTTAAACACGACTAACTAAAAAGATGTGCTATTGATTGAGATTTTTACGCATAAACCCATATAAATCCAAACTTAGAACAAGACCTTAACATGAATAACTAGCCTTAGCTTAGACATGCATAGTAGACTTGGTTATAATTGTGGCATGGTCACATATATATCGCATTAAATTTGGCATTTATACGCTTAATGCCACCAATGTAATTTTCATTATATGGGTTTAGATTTGTGAGAGTAATCTAATTATTAGTTGATGAACATAAGTTAGAATACTCGAAAGGGAAATTAAAGCTATAAACAAAATTTTCATGACTTAAGAGAGAAGGAGGATCTCACTGATCTATTGAGAACCCAATTGATTGGGAAATAAGATCCTTGCAAATCTAATGGAGACTAAATTAGTTAATTCTATGTAAGAAGCATATGTGAAATGTTTAGAGGATGACCTTGTTGATACACCTACATGTTTGGTTTATTTATCTCTTATTTTATGGATTGCTTTTGGTGGTAATTTCAGTTTATTCAAATTTTCAAGAAATCACAATCCAATCACCTATCTAAAAGTAGGTCAACACAACTTATGTTACGTATTACTGTCCTTGTGGATACAACTTGGTACTCAGCAATTTTATTCCATGTATGGGATTTAATGCACTTATTGGTATGTAAATGTGCCTTTTAAAAAAGGAAAAATATAGTACATATATAACAACCTAAGTCTAAGGGAAGAGTCTAACAAAAAAAAAAAAAAAAACTAATGTAATTAGTAGGAAAATCCCCTTAGATTTAAGTTCTAAACTTAGTTCATATTATTATCCATTATGGGATTGTAACATTATCACCCCCCTTTAAAAGCCAATGCTTGAATTCTCTCACTTTGGACTACCCACACCTATACTTCATTAATAGTCCTTTCTTAGATAGCTATCACTCAAGTCGCTTCTTTTTTACGTTGCCCTATCTACAAAGTTGGTTCTCAACAGGAGCATCAAATGTTATGATTCAAGTTCTATGAAAGAACTCATCTTAAAAGATTAGTCTAATAGGTGAAAGAATCCTTTAAACTTAAGTACTACCCTTTCTTTATGTTACAATCCTATGTTGGATTCTAACAATATATACCATGCTTTTTTATGCCCTTACCAAGGATTGTATATCAATTTTTCATGATACTTGTACAGAGGAGAGAGAAAATGCCCTAATATATTTGAAGTCATATGTTAAACTTAGTCCATTCTTTAGTTAAGTCCACTTAAATGAACACCTAAGGAGTTGTTAATTTAGCTAGCAAGTTTATAGGTTATTTTGGTGGTTAAGTATCTAAGGGGTTAAGGGGCTACTACCACCAATCTTGAATAACTCTAAGCTAAATTCAATTAGAGTTAATATTTTGTGAATCCAATTTAACTCTTACCTTTTTAGAGCCAACATGATTATTTTGCGAGCTTAATTGAAACCTCCATATTCTTTTGAAACCATACTTGAAAACTAAGTTTATTTACTTAAGAATGCCTTTGCTTACCCAGTACACTCTTGGGTATAGTTACTTATCTAAGGAAAAATATTTTATGCTAAAAAGTAAGAGTTTCACAATATGAGTAATTTCTTTTTTTAAAATTATCTTTCAACATTTATACGAAATTATATATCATTTAAAAAGAGAAATGGATCATGATGATATTATCTTTTTTCAACCTTTAAAAGGAGTTATAACACTTCAAATTGTGGGAATGCAATATTATGTATTAAAAATTATTTTATTTTATATTTAGTTTTGTATAGATTGTGTTGGTCCCTTACAAACAATAGGGGGGTAGGGGTAGGGGTAGGTGGGTTTGGTGAATTGATTGCTTAATAGTTGTTCAAACTTTTTGGAAAATAAAAATCCCCTATTGATTACTTGTATTAATGGATTTAAGTTTTAATCAAAATATGCCCAAATAGATAATCAAACAAGCAAACAAAAGAGAGAGGGTTCAAGAAGATTGGGTAGAAAATTTATAGAGGTTCCTACTTGTGAGTTGATCCTTTCTTCCAGCTCTACTCATTAGGGATCCAATCTTTCACACTAATCATTCCACTATTTTAATAATTAAGAAAGAGTACAAATATAGCCACACAACTATAATTAACACAACTCTACCTTCAAACTTATCTCTAGCTAAACAAACTACTATGGTCTACTACCTCTCTCAAATCTAACTCTCAAAATAGTATAGATAAGTTTTGATGGAAAGCAACTAAGATTTCCTAAGTGTTTACACACATAATTCATTATACAATACAAAAGATTAAGTTAGCTAGGAAAACATTTTCAATTGCTTGCTACAAATATTAGGTATTCATTTCTTCTCTATCTTCTACATGAGTTCTCTTTTTAAAATTCAAGTGCAACAAATATTTTCACTTATTCTTCTTATTTTTTAATGTTCTTTTTGTACTTATTAATTAAATTATAGTTAATGCTCATTTTTTTTTTAATAATTAACATGCATGTCATCCCTACTATATGAAGTAACTAAGCATGTCTTAATCATATTAATAATTAACTTATTCTAAGTCTATAACAATTGCTTAACTAATTCATGAACTTCAAATAATAATTTTTAATGCTTTTTAAATGTTTCTTTTTTAAAGATGCTTAACTTATAGTTTTTATTTTTATACTTTCAACATGATTTATGAACTCTAAGTAACATTTCAATAAAAATGTTGAATACTATTTACTAAATCTTTTTCAGATTAACATAAAATGCAAAATAGGAATACTCATTTTTTTATTAATACTTTTTAATTGATTAGTAACATTTGAATAAAACTTTTGAGCATTATTTTCACCTTTAATTTCCATTAGCATACATTGTGAAATTTGAATATTTATTTAATAATTCAAACTTATTCAACTAATTTACTTATCCTGATTAAAATTAATATGGACCTTTTAAATATTATTTTCCAAATTTTATTTCCACTAACATAAAGTGGAAATATGAAGATTCATTATTCTTATTTATACATTTTCAACAAATTTACAAATTTTAAATAAAATTTACATAAAAGTTCAAATAATATTTTCCAAATTTAATTTTCCCTAACATTAACTTACAAAATTCAACAATTCATTCTTTTTGCATTTTTTACTAACTTTCAAATGCTAAATAAAATTTTAAAAAACCTTTGGCTATTATTTTTCACATTAATTTCCATTAATGTTAAGTGCAATTTTTGAGTATTTATTTATTGATTTGTACTTTTTCAACTAATTTATTAATTTCAAATGCAATTTATATAATTGTTTTAAATTTTATTTTCCACTCTTTATACTTTTTATCTAATTTACAAGTTTTGAATAAAAATTAAATTAAATTTTTTGAGAAAAGGAAAAAAATTGTGAAATAAAAAAAATCTCAAAAACATCTTCTTAGAACTATACTACTTAAAATCGCCTCTTGAAGGAGTAATTTCATTTTGAATAAATTATCTTTTTAAGAGTTGATTTCTTTAAGCCATATTCACATCAAGCTAAACCTACCGATATAAATAGTAAATGTTCGTTACTTTGTCGTGACCGAAAAAAATGGCTTGTTTCATTTTAAATTCTCACTATTCAGGTTCTGTCTCTTTTAGTCAATCTTCATGTGCATGTTATCCCCTGCAATATAAACCATTTGTCTCTTTCATGGAAATGTCCTTTTCAAAAGGTGATTTAGACATTGCCTCTTTAAGAGGTGATTTCATCATGATTTAAATAAAATTGCCTCTAAAAAATACAATTTTAGCTCAAAATGAAATTACATTTTCAAGAGGTAATTTTAAGTATAATAGTTTTGGGATTATATTTTTAGGATTAGTATTTTTGAGATTTATTTTTTCTTTTGCAATTTTTTTTCCTTTTTCCTTAATCTTCCTTCTATTATTTTTTGCATTTTTTTTAATGCGTAACAATAAGATTATGCTTCTATTAACACCTAAGCCTATCTAAAGGAATGTAGATGGCTTGTGAGTAAAGAATGGCATGCGTACAGTTCACGATAGATAAAAAGCATGTAGATACTTAGCTTGATGGACATGTAAGCATGCCAAGCTCATCACATGAAAGTATGAGTATGCAAAGTAGGCAATTTTTAGCTCACAAAGGTGCGTGAACTACAAATCAAAACATGGGAGGGGTTAGTTTAAATCTAATTGATGAATTTTTCCTGCACCTAAATACTTTGCATGAGATTCAAACATCCTCCTAAGCATTCAATTCTTATGCCTTGTTATTAGTTCTTAGACTTGATCATTAGGATGATATAACGCCTACATAATAAATATAAACTCTTAAATTGGAAACTATAGTTGGTCATTTAACATGTTAAAACATAACTAATTTACACGTTATCCTTACAGTGAGTCTTAGAGTCGTGACTTATACACATTTTGATCTTATTTGGTGATTGAGATTACAGATCCATGTGAATAATCCTAACCACTAATTTGTAATTACAAAATCTAATGTGTATGTAATGTTTATAACACCATGTTTTAGATTAAGTGATCATTGCTTTCATTCTCTACTATATAAACCATTATTCGCCCCTTTGAGTTGAACCAAACCTAATATCAGGGTTTGATTCTTTTTCTAGTACAAATCTAACTTTACAATTCGATTCATAATTTTTTTTAACTTAAAAAAAAAAAAGGTTTTGTTAGGTTTAACTCATAGTTCAAACCAAGAATGTCAAAATATTTAGGAGAAATATAGAAATACTCACATTTTGATGTTAGTTTTCTTAACCATCAATAGAAAAAATTATATTCATGTAGTAGTGAAGAAATAGAAAAGAAATAAAATAATTATAGAAATAGAAAAGACATAAAAGATTTGTATCTAATAGAGAAATAGAAAAGATTGTATTGAATATTTTATGTGTGTCCATTACAAGAATATTAACTCCTATTTATATACAAATGAGCCTTCAACAATAATAAGAATATGCTACAATAATGACTATTAATCATTAAATTCTATGATTCTATAATAATGATAGTTGACCATTTAAATGTTATGTTTCCATAATAATAACAATTAACCAAGAATTAATTAAATTGAATGCTAACATCATGGCGAAAGTTCAGCTAGTTTGAGTTTGGAAACTAAATCATGAAAATGAATGAGATTTAGTGAAGATATTTGCAATTTGATCAACTAAGGAAATAAAGAGGAGTCAAATGGTTCCTTGAAGTATACGATGTCGAATAAAACGACAATCATTATTAATTTATTTAGTACGTTTATGGAAGACATTGTTATGAGCAATTTGCATAGCACTTCGGTTATCACAATAGAGAGAAGTAGTAGAGGAATGTAAAATACCTATATCTTAGAGTAACTAGCATAGCCAAAGAAGTTCATATGTATGGCAATTGCTCAATATTTAGCCTCAATACTAGAGCGAGAGACAACTGATTACTTCTTACTATACCATGAGATTAAAGAGGTTTCAAGGAAAAAAAAAAAACTTAGTAGTAGAAGTTAGTTAATAGGATTGCTGGCCCAATCAGCATCAGAGTAAGCTCTTAAAACAAGAGATGAATGTCTAGAGAAATGAAAACCATGAAGAATATCCCTTTCACATAATGCATAAGGCAACAGCAAAATGTGTTGTACTATAAGTAGTCATGAATTGACTAACAATATGAACTGCATGAACAATGCTTAGTCAAGTGATAGTGAGGTAAGTGATACTACCAACCAATTTTTTATAAAGGGTTCCATTAGTGAGAATAGTACCATTTGTAGCTAAAAAATGAGCATTAGATTCCATAAGAGTATTCATAACTTTGGAATCTATTAGTTTCACTAGTTATAATATGCTATAAAAGTTTACCTTTTAAGAAACTAGACATCTTTTGAGATCATAAATCATAGGTCAACCTCTCAAAAACAACATTAATAGGTTTAGGAATAATTTTAGAGGAATCCATGGTATTGTTGGACTTATCAAAGTAAAGAAAAAAAAAATTCAAGATTTTTGAAAGAGAATTTTTGTGGCCTTGATACTAAGTAAAGAAATATAAAAGAAATAAAATAATTATGGAAATAGAAAAGAAATAAAATAATTATGGAAATAGAAAAGAAATAAAAGATTTGTATCTTGTAGAAAAATAGAAAAGAGATGAAAATATTGTATTGAATATTTTGTGTGTCCATTACAACAATATTGATAGGAAAAAGGCTACTAAGCCTTTGACCTACAGCTAAGCTCGAGGACTAAAGGGACTGATGAGGCGAATCCTCTTGCTCCAACTAACTCCTACCAAAGTTGAGTTAATCCTACCTGCCAATCAACTCTTTATATCGAGTTGAATGATTGCCCACCCCTCGGAAATTGTGTGCCAAATTGTTGAATGTCGAGAGAGCTGCCAAATCCTGCGTGTCTGCTCAGCTATATTTGAACTGTCCAGTTGCTCGACACCACCTTTGTCGAGAGATAGACTCCGAACTAATCAATTGCCCTTGCTCAAACAAGTAACTTGATCTTTTGTTTCCATCCTCTAACGGCATCACCAATGCATCCATGCTATGAGTACAGTACTACGTGAAGAATTTGCTATACTAATAATTATTTTTTTAAATATTCATTTTTACCCTTTTGTATTCTTATACATTACTTCTTTAGGGTTATACCCTTTTTGTCTTTTACATTTTAAACAAGTTGCCCTAAATTTTTAGGTATAAATATCGTATACATGCAGTAGCAAATGATGGATTTATCATGAATACACTAAATATTCTTCCTTGTGTAAACACTAACTCATTTACTCTCATTTTTACTCTTATCTTAACTCTTAAGCAAGGCTAGGTAGTAAGTAACCTCACCAAACCAACTCATGCATCATATCGAGCTGTGCCGTGAGTTCTTGGAAGTTCTACTAGTGTGTCATATCCTTTAGAGCTATTCGTGGGCTTGCTTACTTTCATTCCATTTCCTATTCTTTCCATGTATTTCCCCATCATTCTTTTCAAGCTTTCAGTAAGCTTGGACTTACCCATGCGACTAGCCTTATCTATTCTTGGTTGCAGTGCTCATCATCTTGGTATTATAGTGGAAGTTTTTCATTTAAATTATCTTGAAGTACCCTGTTTGCACTTTGTTTTAGAGAAAATGATAGACTTGAGTGTTAATGCTAGTATTGGAGATGACAATAGTGGTGCTATCCTCCATGGCTAACAATCTCAAGGTACACCTAGAAGTATTGACAAGAGACTTGATGAGGTGGCTAACCTATTAGTAAATTTAACTCGAGCTGTCCATGCATTGGCTTATCAACCTACTAAAGCCATGCATAATACCCTACAAGCTATATGACTCGTTAGAGGTCAAAACCCAGCTCAATAAGTTCGAGGTGAAGGAGTAGGTGGATGAGTAAGAAGCCGAATTGACATGAGAGAATTGGATGAAGAGGAGGAGGAAGAGTACTATGAGGAAGAAGAGTGAGCTTAAGCACCTCGAGCACCTGACCGTGTAAAGCTTAAGATCCTGAGCTTCAATGGGTCTAGGAGTACAAATAAATATTTGGATTGGGAGGTGAAGGTGGAAGGTGTTTTTGACTACTACCAATATGAGGATTTCAGGACAGTAAGAACTGTTGTTGTTGAGTTCTCTGGATATGCTGCTATGTGGTGGAAGAATTTCTAAGCTATGAGAAGATGAGAAGGATATAGAAAGATTAATACTTGGCCCGAGATGAAGAGGATACTCAGAAATAGATTTGTGCTAGATACTTATCTGTAAGACACTTTCACTTGGCTTTAGGAGTTGAGATAGGGAAGCCGAACTATTGATGAATATGTCCAAGAGTTCCAAATGCTTATGATTCACTGTAAAGTAGAGGACTCCTCAGTACGAATCGTCTCGAGATTCCTTACTGGATTAAGGAGTGACATTCAAGACATTGTGGAACTCTAATAGTTTACTACGTTAGATGAGGCAATACGAATATCTTAGTGAATGGAAAGACAAAGGAGAGGCTGAATGCTAACAAGGATGTCGACTAATTGACATGTTCAATCAAGTTGACCTATTTAAGAAAGTTACCAAAGTCAGTTAAGTACCGATTTAATCAGACGAAGAGATAGTAAGACTGAAGAAAAGGGTCTAATAGAAGGTGATATTCCTACCTGAACTTATGAGAAAGGGTAAGGGTCTGGATGGAAAACGAGTCAAATCAAGTGCTTCAAATGCTAAGGGTTTGGACATATAGCTACTTAGTGGCCAAACCGAAGGGCTATGATAATCAAGAGAGATGTCCCAAAGCTAAAGGTAGAAAGTACTAATGAGGAACTCGAGGTGGTCGAGAAAGAAACTACCGAGAAAGAACTGATTGAAGAGGATATGTTTGCTGAGGACTTGGACTAGTTAGTCCTAGTTGTCTGGTGAGCAATGAACTTAGAACCCTCATGAGAGGAAGAGAAGAGAGAGAACTTGTTTCATATCACTTGTAGGGTGAATGATCGGGTGAGCATGTTAATTGTGGATAGTAGAAGTTATACCAATGTGGCATCAATAAATTTGGTCACAAGGTTGAATTTGCTGACTATCGTACACCCAAGGTTGTACAACTTGCATTGGCTGAATGAGAAGGGAGCACTTCACGTCATTCGACAAGTACTACTATTGATCACTATTGGAAATTACTCTAACGAGGTTCTTTGTGACGTGCTACCTATGTGTGCTTCACACATGTTGCTTGGTCGATCATGGTTGTTTGATAGAAGGGTTATCCATGATGGATACAAGAATACATGTGTTTGAGAAGGATGATAGAAAGATTATGCTAAACCGATGCCATCAAGAGAAGTTAATAAATTGTAGATAAAGCTTGCTCATAGATTGAAGAAGACCCTAATGATGAGTAGAGCCAAATTCCAAAAGGCCATCAATGCTAACGGGTTAAACTTTATGTTGGTCAGGCACCTATTAGAGATGAAGGAGCGGGGTGAAACTACCCCTAGAAATAAAAGAGTTGTTGGACGAATATGCTGATCTGTTCTTAAAACAGTTACTTGAGGGCTACCCCGAATTCGAGGCATAAAACACCACATTGAGTTAATACCCAATGTCGCACTACCAAATAAGCCAGCCTATCAAATGAGTCTCGAGTAAGCTTTTAAACTCCAACGATAAGTTAATGAGCTACTGGAAAAAGGTAATGTTAAGGGAGAGTCTTAGCCCTTGCACTGTTCTGGCACTCTTAGTACCGAAAAAGGATGGTACTTGGTAGATGTGTGTTGATAACCAAGCCGTAAATAAGATAACAATCAAATATAGGTATCTAATCCCTAGCTTGGAAGATATGTTGGATGAATTGAGTGGAGCCAAGATCTTTAGCAAGATTGATCTAAAATTTGGCTACCATCAAATTTGAATGAAGTCAGGAGATGAATGGAAGACTACGTTTAAAACTCAGCATGGAATCTACAAGTGGATGGTCATGCCATTTAGCTTGTTGAATGCCCTAAGCACTTTCATACGACTGATGAATCATGTGTTAAGAAATCTCATGAGAAAGTACGTCATGGTGCACTTTGATGACATCCTGATTTATAGTGTTGACATGATGAGTCATTGTGATCATCTTCATTCCGTGTTGAACATCCTGCATACTAAAAGATTATTCAACAACCTTAAGAAATATTGCTTTTGCTAGGAGGAAGTGGTATTCTTGGGCTATATAGTAAGTGGAGGAGGCTAATGAGTGGATGACGAGAAGATCCAAGCAATTGTCGAATGGTCAACTCCCACTACTTGTGCTAAGGTGAGAAGCTTCCATAGACTGGTTTCCTTCTATAAAAGATTTATCAAAAATTTCAGTACTCTCATCGCACCCCTTACTGAACTAACAAAGAAGAACAAGGACTTTAGATGCGGGGAAAAGGAGGAAAGAAGCTTTGCTAAGGTGAAGGAAAGATTGACTTTTGCGTCTGTACTATCTTTGCCTAACTTTAAGAAAATATTTGAGCTAAAATGTAACGTATCAGGCATTGGGATAAGTGCTATCTTAATCTAAAAAGACTGACCAATTGCCTATCACATTGAGAAGCTTAGGGGACCTCAATTGAACTATTTCGTGTATGACAAAGAACTCTTAGCTCTTGTCTAAGTGCTCCAAGTATGACAACATTATCTATTGCCGAGAGAATTTGTCATCTATACTGACTACGAGTCCTTAAGGTACATCCAAAGTCAGATTAAGTTGTTGAAGTGAGTTGAATTCCTTGAAAGATTCAATTTCATGGTAAAATACAAATAAGGAAAGAGCAACGTAGTTGCAAACGCTATTTTGAGAAGGCATGTACTTTTGAGTGAACTACAAACCAAATTGTTCGGATTTACGAGTATTAAAGAGTAATATTTTGAGGACCTATACTTTAGGCCCATACTTACGCATTGTGTTGATAGAAGGATAGTAGATGAGTATCATATAGAGGAGGGATACGTGTTTCGAGGAGGGAAATTGTGCTTATTGACCTGTTCACTTTGAGAGTTGCTAATCAATGAAGCCCATAGTGGAGGATTGTTTAAGCATTTTGGGGAGAAAAGGACATATAAATTGTTAAGTGGTTAATTCTTTTAGTTAAGAATGAGGCAAGATGTGCACTGAGTTGTTGAAAGTTGTGCCATGTACAAGAGGGCTAAATGTTGAGTTGAGCAAGAGAAAGCAATGCCTTTACCAGTTTTGACGAAACCTTAGACGGAACTGAGCATGGACTTTGTTCTCAGATTACCACAAACTGCCCGAGGCAAAGATTTAGTAATGGTTGTCGTGGATAGGTTTAGCAAGATGGCACACTTTATGCCTGGTTCCAAGACTAACAATGCTTTGGTTATTGCTTCTCTCTTCTCGTAGGAGATTATACAATTACACGGCATACCGAGAAGTATAGTCTCCAACAGAGACTCGAAGCTCTTGAGCCATTTCCAAAGGACCTTGTAGCATCGGATGGGGACTAAACTACTATTTAGTACTTCCTATCACCCCCAATTTGATGGCTAAACAACAGTAGTTAATCGTACTTTAGGATTACTACTCCGAGCTGTAATAAGCAAGAACTTGGTTGATTGGACGTTTGCTTAGTAGTGGTTTAATTCTCTTACAACCGAATAGTGCATGAAACCACTAAGTAAACCCCCTTCAAAGTGTTCTATGGTTTTAATCCTGAGTTGTCCCTCGATTAGATCGTTGTATTTATACTTGCATAAGAGGACCTTGATGCAAAAGCCAGAGCACAATCTCTTCAGTACATCTACGACAAAGTCACTTGGCATATTGACTAAGCTGCCAGACTTTTGCAAGAGAAGACTAAGGGTAAGACGGTGAAATATTTTCGGTCGAGAGACTTAGTGTGGCTACACCTAAGTAGAGAGAGGTTTTTGAGCAAGAGGAGGAACAAACTATCCTTAAAGGCCGAAGGGGGTTTCTAATACCTTCAACATTGCCGACCTTAGTCTATATCATCCTAAACTGAGCGAAGACCAATTGGATTTCATCTCAAATCCAAATCAACTCAAAGAGAATGATAGGAATTAGGCTACTAGGCCTTTAACCCGTAGTCGAGCCCGAAGACTAGAGAGACTGACAAGGTAAATCCTCCTACTCCAGCCGAAGCTGAGTTAATCCTAACTATTGATCAACTCTTTATGCCAAGCCGAATGACTGCCCACCTCTTGGAAGTTGTGTGCCAAATTGTCGAATGCCAAGAGAACTGCCAAATCTTACGTGTCAGCTTAGCTATATCCGAATCATCCAGTTGTTCAACACTACCTTTGTCGAGAGATAGACCTTAGACTAATCAATTGCCCCTACTCGAACAAGCAACTCGATCTTTTGTCTACATCCTCCAATAGCATCACCAATGTGTCCATGCTACGTGTACAATACCACGTAAAGAATTTGCTACACTAATCATTATTTTCTTAAATATTCATTTTTACCTTTTTCTATTCTTGTACATTGCTTCTTGAGGGCTATACCCTTTTTGTCCTTTTCCTTTTAAGTAAGTTACCCTAAATTCTTGGATATAAATACCCTTGTGCATGTAACTATAAATGATAGATTCATCATGAATACATAGACTATTCTTCCTTATGTAAACACTAACTTGTTTACTCTCATTTTCGCTATTATCCTAACCTTTAAGCAATGCTAAGTGGTGAGTAATCTTATTGAACCAACTTGTACGTCATATTAAGCTGTGCTGTGAGTCTTCGAAAGTTCCACTGGTGCATCATATCCTTCAAATCTGTTCATAGGTTTGCTTACTTTCATTCCATTTCCTATTCTTTTTGCTTGTTTCCCCATCTCTCTTTTGAAGCTTTTGGTAAGTTTGGACCGATCCTTGTGACCGACCTTATCTATTCTTAGTTGCAGTGCACATAAAATATGAACTCTTATTTATATACAAATAAGCCTTCAACAATAATGGAAATATGCTACAATAATGACCATTGATTATTAAATTCTATGATTCTATAATAATGATCATTGACCATTTAAATGTTATGATTCTATAATAATGACAATTGACCAATAATTAATTAAATTAAATGCTAATAGTAGTACTAAGGCCATGAACCTCAAGCATTTCGAAAGATGATGTTATTTTACAATTTATACAATTGAGGCACAAAACTAGAAATGACTATTAAATCATATTATGATCTAGTTAGTACTTTAGAAGTTAGATAATGTCCAAATCAACACAATAAAAATAGAAAGTAATCATTCTTCACCTATTTCCTAAATCTACAAAATGTAAGTGGAATAGTTGGTTTCAAATTATTCATTCACATTCTTACTAAAGGTGAAAACGTAAACAGATGGACAAAAGAAATTTATTTTATTTGGAGAAGGACACCATTACCAAGTTTTCATGATCATCATAACATTAATGCAACTCTTTTTTTTTTCTTTTATTTTACTTCATGCAATTTGATTCAATTTCTAATTTTCTTAACCTTAAAAAATGGTCCTATTTGATTTATAATCCTTTTGAATCTAAACAAGAATTCAAATCTAATTAATGGTTGGTTTGCTCCAGCCCTATTAACTTGTAGTTCAATCTATTTTTTTTTGCCCGATCATATAAGTTGGCATCTTCTATCTATGAGCTTGACAGCATTGGATTGATTTGTCTTATCGTGTAGTTTCTTATTTGTATAAATTACTCTATTTGTCTATATTATTAAAGTGGAATGACCTTAAGTAACCATCTATTTAAAAATTAATATTTAGCCTTTCAATTAAAATTTTATTGCAAAAAAACCAACATTAAAAATAACTTATTAAAACTATAATTATTTTATACTAAAGGTAAAATTAGCATATTAACCTACTCTCTCCCATTAATCCTTCTCAATCCTAAAACCCACTTTCTCTACTATTTCCCTACACAATACGGTACTTATCCCATAATCTCTCTCCTTAATGGTTTCTCTCTCTTTCTATTTTTTCTCTCACCTTACTTTATGTGCATGTATTACATGGCCAAAATTCAAATTATGATGAAGTATAACCATGATAATGATTAATGTCCACTTGTATGGATGGATTTTTATCAATAATCCTAATTTCCTTATAAGTAAAAAAGCTAAAGGATTTAAAGTAAGTGTAGATAAGGAAAAAAGAATAAATTTATATTTATATTTATATTATTTGACAAAAATAATGATTTTCTATCGACTAAATAATAGTAAATTTTAAAGATGTAAATTTAATTTTATTTAATCTACATACGCATTATAAGCGTGTTGTATAAGTTATATTATTTAATCTGCTAGTTGTAAATAAAGCGCATGTATAAGTTATATTATTCTAGATGTATAAATACTCATATTAATATCGACTTTCAATTAGTTGGCTAGTACAAAGTTATTTCACATTCTTTCTATTTATTTGCTCTCTATCAAAGCTCCATTCTTTCCATCACTGATTCATCCAATTAAGTCAATTTTTCTATTCAATTCAACATCTTGATTCAATCTTAGTGTTCAACATGGTATCGGAACATAAGATATAGTATTGTTTGATTAGCTTCTTCAATTTATTCTTAGTTTCACGATTTATGGAGAATCCAATTGATAAATCCGATTTTAGATTTGAATTGCAATGATCTTGTTCTTAGTTGATCAAATTTTTGAGTTAAAGTAGGTAAATTAGGTTAGCTTTAGGTGTAAAGGCCAAGATAGGGTTTGTGGATTGTACATGCATTAAACCTTATCCTAATTCACCAAATGAACAGCGATGGATTAGTTGATTTTATAGTATGTTGTTAGCTTTTAAATTCCATTTCCAAAGAACTAGCTGAAGGTTTCATATATGCTAAATAGGTAAAAGAATTGTGAGAAGATAGTTGTGAAAGATTTGGATTGTTAAATGGCCTTTTGTTATCTTAATTGTGAAGTGAAGTTATGAATATTAAATAAGGAGATGTTGGTGTAACAATGTATTTAAACAAGCTGAAGAGACTTTGGGATGAAATCAATAATTTATGTGAGATTCCTCAATGTAATTGTGGAGCAATGGAACAATGTGCATGTAATTTGGTAAGGAAATATGTGGAGATGGATAATAGTAACAAGTTGATTCAATTTTTAATGGGGCTTGATGATAGTTTTGAGAATACAAGAAATTAGATCCTTTTCATAGATCCACTGCCAATTGTTAATATGGCATATTATTTTCTATAACAAGTTGAAAAGAAAAAATAAGTTATTTTAGGAAGGATTATGAGTGAAGATAGTGCAGCCTTTCTAATTGGGAATTAGAAGAAATGAGTAGTGATTGATGAAAAACGAGACAAGAAGGGAAAGTCTCTAGGAAAATGAACTATACACATTGTAAATAGGTAGGGCACACAATTAAGAACTATTTTCTTCTTCTTCTTGTTTTTTTTTTTTTTCTCCCCTTCCCTAGGTTGGTATAAAAATCCTAAGGACAGGAGAGGAAATAAGCTAGTTGCTATTGCCAGTTCTTCTATTGCTAGTGCATATGCAAGGCCTTCTAAATCTATTGTTGACACACCTTTAAAGATTGTTCAGTAAAAGCAAATTTTAATGAGTCACAACTAGTGACTAATATTTGTCATGGACTTGTCAAATTACTCAAAGTGAAGAATTTGGATGATGGAGATTATGTTGCTTTGTTGACATGTGTAAGTAAATCTTGGACTTTTGCTTCTTCTATACCACATGATAAAACTTAGACTCTTGTATTGTAAATACAAGAGCATTGAACCACATTATACCATATCCTCAACTTTTAACCAACATACACAATCTCTTTAGACCTATATGAATTAAACTACCAGATGGTAGTGAGAAATTAGCTGGCATTATTGGCAATGTTACCCTTTCGAATAGATCACCATAGTTGATGTCATGCTTGTACTAGAATTTTACTATAATTTGCTATTAGTGAGTAAATTCCTTGCACACATTAAACTTCTTACCCTCATCAATCCTCACTGATGTGTCTTTCAAGACCCTATCAATAAGAAGGATGTTGCTATAGTTGATATCCATTAGTTATATGTTATGAAATCCAAGCCAGCAATTCATGCGAGAGAATATGTTGCAACTTCTTGTAATAATTACATGTCTTCTTCCAGTCATTTGTCTTTTGCAAATAAAAGCATATCCATAGATCTATTACATAATAGATTAGGAGTAAAAGGTGTGTGTTTGTGGGATATCCATTAGGTCAATAAGGATTTTAAACTTTATGATCTAAATGCCAACAAGTTTTTCATTAGTAGAGATGTATTCTTTCATAGAGCACATTTTTCCTTTTCAAACAAACAAGCAACCCACTCCACATTCTGATAATTGTTTGACAGACACTTTACCCCTGTTTCCATAGATTCCTTCAATTTCCATTAAATCTATAGAGAACTTTATAGAGTCTAATCCTCCATTTTCTATTCAAATTCATACTAGTCATATGTCATCTGTTCAACTACGTTCTGTTCAAAATCGAACTTCTTTGTTTACTGAAAATAACAACACTGATCAACATGTTTCTCTTTAGAAATCACAAAGAAATTCTCATACACCTACTTAGCTTAGTGATTTTATTCATAATGTCCATGTTAGTATGCCAACTATTGTAACACCAAAGGGTTTAAAATCCTTTTATCCTCTTTTCAAAGACCATTCACTTGCACTTAGTGTCCAACAATATTTATGGTTAGAAATGCGATTAAATGTCAAGTGTGGAATGAAACTTGAGGAAATATGGAAGAAGAAGAGGGGAGAAAGGCAAGAAGAAAATGGGAGGATTAAAAAACACAAAGGCTTTGATACAATGTGTGGAAGAGGACTCATACAGAGAGAGAGAGAGAGAGAGAGAGAGAGAGAGCGAGAGAGAGAGAGAGAAACTATGTAACATCGTTAGATGCCAACAATCAAAATAGTAGTGAGAAATTTCATTGCTAAATCTCACCTATCTATGCTATTTGCAATATACTGAGCCTCTACATTAAGCTATACGCATTATATATACACATTATGTACATATATATATTCACACACACACACATATATATATATATACATACACACACACACACACATACACACAAGATGGCAATCACTACTATATATTACAAAGGATTTCTACAAGAATTTTAGGACATCCTAGAACCACTTGGTAGGTTTAGTGTGTAAGTCATTCTCATAAGATAGCAATAACACGATTAATGATCCCATTTCCAAGATAAAGTGCTTGATCTTCAGAGTATATTTATTGGAATGTGATTTCAATCTTCTTCTTCAACATTTAGTGTCTGTATGTTGAAGCTACAGAAACCAACTAACTGTAACTTGTCTAGTTTCAAGCATCATTATCACCATTTATCGGTAAATGTCATCTCCATGTTGAAGCAATAGAGCATGTGGACTTAAAAAACCAAGCAAAAAACTCAAATTTTCTTTCAATTGCATTATGCTATTTTCTACTTACTAACCTTTCCATAATCCATCCAATTACCACACCACATAAAATGCCGAAGCCTAAAACTACACTACATGTTGTGAATGCAAGCCATGGTTATCATGGCTTTGATGTGGCATGATAATTGGGTTTTGAAAATTACTACAATTTTTTTGATAAGGGAAACCCCACATAACCCAATGATGATAAGATGGCACCTATAAGATGGTTATTAGAAAGGTTAAGCCCTTTAAGTGAAATGAGGTTTCCTAATGCATCTGATGTTGGTCCCTCAAAGCCATTTAAATAGATCAAGAATCAAGAAGATTAATAGGATTCTTTCAAGCCGCATCACAAACCCTTTAATTGTCACCATTATCAAATCTTGATAATATAGTCCCTATCTTAGATATTGTAACTTCTACTCATTTTTGTTCTCTCATCATTTGGTTACCAAAATCTTGAAGTATGTTTTTGGAAAAAGTCTAAACAACTTGTTGAAAGAAACATCTAAAATTTGCAATTGAAAGAAGGGAAATTCTACACTGGAATGGCTTATTGTACCATGAAATTGATTAGATCACAAGACCAATATTCAAAGGTTTAGCATGGTATCTAACCAACTTTAAAAAGTGTTACTAAATGTATTCATCCTTGGGTCCAAAACTCTAAGCTTTTGGCAATTCATCAACAACTGCGATAGTTGACCTTCTAATTGGTTTCTATATATGTGAATACTTCAAAGGCTATTGCTCTCTTGAAAGGTGAAGTTAGATATGGAACCAGAGATTTGATCCCCTTGCAAATCTAACACTTCGAGAATGTTGTTGAAGTTTCTTAGAAATTGCAAGATTGTCTTGTTCAAAAAGGCTTATGTTCTTTTTGGGTTATTGTAAAGAAGCTTTCTTTATGTTTTTATTATAAAGATTTATGTGCTAGAAGAGAAAAGGACACTAAAATATACGTAAATGAACTGATAGGGTCTATGGACATTTGTTTTTCTTTTTCTTTTTCTTTTTTAATTGGTTTCTCAAAGCATAGGTAACTTAAGTGGAAAAAAGAAAAATACAGGTACCCAAAATGGAAAAATACAAAAACACAAGTACTTAAAGTGTAATATACCCTTAACATAACATTAGTGTACCATATTCACAATATTAGTATGAAACACCATTCTCATGGAATTGAAGCAGAAGTCCAAGTGATCTTAAAAGACCATGTAAAGTACTTAGACTTTCTTTTGAGTGCATTATGCCATTTTCTATTTACTAACCTTTCCATAACCCATCCAATTACCACAACACAAAGAAAGCCGATGCCTAGAGATACTATTTCATGTTGTGAAAGAAGGCTAGCTTTGTCATGGATTTGATGTGGAATGATTAATAGATTTTTATAAGTATTACAAATCTTTGACTAGGGAAACCTACATAACCTTCCATTTCCAATATATGCATCAGTTGGGAATGTGTTGAACTAATTGCCTTGTGATATAGGCCCCAACAACTGATTATAGGACAAGTTTAAAACCACCGAATATGTAAGGTGTGTTAATTTGCCTAGTATTCTCCCAATTAACTCATTTAAAGATAAGTCCAACCATTCTAGTTTTGAGAGCTTATCCAACATTGGTAGGATGACACCTGTAAGATGGTTATGAGAGAGATTAAGGCCTTTCAATGAAATAAGGTTTCCTATTGCACTTGGTATTGGTCCCTCAAAGTTATTTGAAGAGAAATAAAGAGTCGAGAAGATTGATAAGATTTTCTCAAGCTACATCGCCCACCCTTTAATTGTCACCATTAGTGAATCTTGATAATAGATGCTCTATCCTAAGTATTGCAACTTCTACTCATTTTTATTCTCTAATGTCATGGCTATCATGCTTTGAAAGTATGTTTTTGGTGGAAATCCAGAGAATTTATTGAAAGAAATATCTAAAATTTACAGTTAAGGAAGGGTAATTTTGCACCAGAATAGCTTATCATACCATGAAATTAATTAGACCATAAGCATAGTTTCTGAAGGTTTGGCATAGTATCTAACCAACTTGGAAAAGTGCCACTAAACATATTCATCCTTAAGTCCAAAACTTCAAGCCTTTGAGAATTTATTAATGAACATGGTAGTCGACCTTCCAACTGGTTTCTATTCAAGTGAATACTTCTTAGGCTATTGCTCTCTAGAAAGGTGAAATTGGATATGGAACCAAAGATTTGATTCCCTTGTAGATCCAACACTTCAAGAACACTGTTGAAGTTTTTGAAGCATTGTGGAATTGTTCCCTTCAAATAGTTATTGGAAAGGTTAACAATTTTTAGGTTCTTAGCTTGACAAATTGAAGTAAGGATATGTCTTTGAAATCATTATCTAAAATGGAAAAGAACATGATAGAGTTTGGCAACTGGGGTGGCATTAGGCCTTGAATCTTATTAGAATGTAAGTCAAGAAACAAGTTTACCTATGGAACTTACTCTAAGCTTGTTAAAAGATTGTAAGAGAGATTGAGATATGTTAATGAGTTGGATCCAACCTCCTACATCTATGTAGGAAATCTTCCTTGAATTTGGTTACTTGAAAGGTCTAACATATTTAAATTCTTCTCTATCCTTACAAATGAAGGGAATTGTTTTGTAAACTAGAAAATCTTCACCTACTTGAAAGCTAGCTCCTTCTGCTTCTTGTTATACTTAGTTTTCACCATGTCTTGGGCTTGCAATAACCACTAGGACAATTTGTTTTTGGACCTAGTCCTCTAAGGCCTTTAATTTGGCAGATCATGTTGAGTAAGAGAGATGTCAAAGGGTGTTGTCCTGTATATAATCTCAAAGCACATAGCTTTGAAAGTAGTATTACAACTCATATTATAATAGAATTTTGCCTAAGTAATCCATTTTACCCACTTCGTAGGTGTATTCCTTCGTGAAACATCTCAAATACATCCTGATTGTTTGATTCACTACCTCCTTTTGACCATTGCTTTAAAGGTGATAAGTTAAAGAGAAGGGTAGCTTTGTTTCACAAAGCTTGAATAGTTCTATCCAAAAAGTACTAATAAAGATTACATCCTAATCATTCACAATGGATTTAAGCAACCCATGCAATTGGAATATATTATCAAAAAATACTATTGCAACTAAAATAGTAGTGTACAGATGTACCATTAGTAGAAAATGAGCATATTTTAAGAATCAGTTGACTACTACTAACAAAATTGATTTTTTATGAGATAAAAACAATCTATCTATAAAATCCATAAAGATGTTAGATCAAACTTGTATGGCCACTTATAAGGGCTATACCAACCAGATTAGCTTCAAGTTTGAACTTTGCTTCACTAACAAATTGTGCATGCTTTTACAAAATCTTGTACTTATCTTTTGAGTGCCTTCTAATGAAAATCTCTAAAAATGTGGTGGAGGGTTTTCTAATAACCTTCATGATGTGACAATTGGATGGATTCAATAATAATAGAAGACAATTCTTATTAGAATTTGGGTATACTCTCCTTTGAAAAAATATCGATCCATCTTACACTTCCTATTAAGACCTAAGTTCTATAGCTATAACTCGATTGTACAGTTGCCATAACTCCTGTCAAGTGTTGATTTATTTTTTTATTAAGGTTGAATAGGTGGAGTTACAAAATAGAAATAGCCATTAGTTGTCTTGAACCATGCATCTACCACCTTGTTTTCGTAGCTTATTCGGTATTCAATCTTAAAATCAAATCTCAAGAGGTTACTTATCCAAAGCTGTTGTGGAGAAGTAGTAACTAACTTCCAATAAGTATTTCAAACTATAGTGATCCATCTCTACTAGAAATTTTCTTCCCCATAAGTAAGCCCTCCAACATCTAATTGCCTTCACCAATCTGATGGATTCCTTCTTGTAGGCTACTAATTTTAAATGTTAACAAGCAAAAGGTTTGCTAAAGAATGATACAAGCTTTCCTCCCAGTTGCAACACAACCCCTACACCACTTTTTCATGCATCATATTCAACCACGAAGGCTTGTGTGAATTAAGTAATGCTAATATTGGAGCATGTGTCATTGCTTGCTTCAATTTGTTGAAGGCCTCCTCAAATTTTTATGTCCATTTATACCCATTTTTACTCTTTAGTTGCGTACGTTGCTCTGCAATACCTCCATACTACTTCATAAATTGACAATAGAACCTCATTAAACCTGAAAAGCCTTTAAGAGTAGTGATGTTTGAAGGCTTTGGCTAATTGGCCATGACTTCAATTTTTTATAGTTTGACTTTGAGTCCTTCCTCTAAAATCAAATGACTTAAGTAAGTTACTTGCCATTGTGAAAAAGCACATGTGGAGTGCTTTTGGTTGTTCTTTTTTCCCATAGAATGAAGAGCTCCCTAAAAAAGGATAATGTTATTTTTCAACTCTCCCTAGAATGAAGTTGGATTGCTCAGGACTTATCAAGTCTTCTAGAAGCGACAAGAGCCAATTAACCAAACAATTACTAATTATTTTGTACATGGTTTTAGACAGGCTTATTAGTCGATATTCTTTCACTTTATTTACTCTAATAACTTTTGGAATCAACATAATGAGAGTTTCATTCAAATGGTCTAACATACTCCCAATCCTGAGGATGGAAGAAACCACATCACATGCCTTGTTTCTAACCACATCCCAGCGTTTTTTGTAAAATTCCATATGCAAGCCATCAATTCGCAAAGATTTGTGGTTTCCAATACACTATAGGGCATTTTTAATTTCAGCTTAAGTCCAAGAGCGTGTTAACATCTCAATTTCATTAGAGCTTAGAATTCTTTGGCTACTTTTCCAATCTTCTTAACTCCCTCCATACAAAAGTATGCTCAGTCAAGTAAGTTGAGTAGAGAATCTAAAGAGGGAAATGATTTCAACACTAAAATCTATGATCTAAGGGCAGCAAAACTCTCATTAAGAACATTCTATAATTTGAAACATAATCCTTTTATATCATCTCAACAAATTTATCAAAATACTCTTGCCTACAAAAACCACACAAATAGTGAGGCAAAGGTCTATAATTCTTAAGTTCCTCCCAAATAATATTCAATTTAGTAAAATAATCAACCATTGACCTATTTCCTTAAATGATCAAACTTAGGAGATTATACAATTGACATATTCGTATGTATCATCTGGTTAAGAGAATCTAACCTTAAGCTTATTTCGAAGTGGAAGAGTGTGACGGTTATTTTAATTAGTGCAGAATGAGAACAATACAATATACTGCTACTAAACTTGTATATAGAACAAAATTGAACATGTGCTACATGTATGTTAAATAAGTCTAACTTGAAAATAAGTGCATCTTTCATTGAATATATAGAAAAATGAGTCAATGAGAGGTATAATTAAAAATAATCATACTTGGTTTCACCTATCTTCTTTTGTAGTGCTTGCAAGTATTAATATTTCGATAGATAAAAAATTTTGCAATTTAGCTACTAAGAAGAAAATTGGAAATTTTATAATAGTTATCTATATAGACACTTTGTCTTGTGAGTTAAGCAAATATATAGTCTTAGAGTAGAGAGAATGATCATCAATATCTTCAAACATGTTTTAAATAAAGATAAAATGGTGTAATGGCTATACCAAATAGTTGACTTCACATAATCCTTGATCTAAAATCAAATGTGGGTTGGCTGTGAAAGGAAAGGATATAAAATATATATACACGTATATGTATGAAGAATATCAAGGTATATTACAAAGGAGTAAACTTGTGTTTTGGGTCATTTACAAATATATTACTTGCATTTTATATTTTAACAAAGAGGTAACCTATATTATTTTTGTTAATTATAGATTTAGACAAATATCGATATCTCATTACTCTTGAAAAAAAAATAATTAAATAAAATTTATTCACATAATTTAATGAAAAATATAAAGAAAATTACCGAAAAAAAAGAAAGGAAAGTAAAGGACAATAAAAGACTAAGGCGATGGTGAATATAGGAGAAAGCACTGGGTTGATATTTCCCAAGACAACAAACACTATCTTAAAGGTTAATTCTAACACCAAAACTTTTGAAAACAATGGACTTAAATAAAAGAAAAAATAACTTAATAACAATTCAAATTTCAATCTTTCAATTCGTCAAATTCTTGGCTAAAAAAAAAGGGTCAAATTCTTAGACAATTTGAAACAAAAGGAACCGTTTTTTCCTAATCTATTAATACCCTAGAATACAAATCTAAACTTCATTTCTCTTTGTTTTCCATAAGTTTATAGAAATTATAGAGAGAGAAATTGCACTATGTTTTTAGTTTCTAGAGAGAAAAGTTTAAATATTAATTTAATTTTGGATCTTTTGCTTCAATCTAATTGTCTATTATTGTTTCTTATACTCAATTATTGATATAAACACCAATAAGGATAAGATTTGTTACCTAGATAGCATCGATCGAATCAAGGACCCATTCTTCCTTTTCTTTCTTTCTTTTTTTTTTTTTTTTGCACTTCCTAACTATTTTCGGATCACCAGAGACCCCCTTAGAGCGGTTGCATGACTCCTCCTTTGTGGTCGTCGATGGTCCTACAGCTTGGTGTTGGTCGACAAATGGCTATCTAGTTATTTTTTTCTATTTTCTTCTCTCTTTTTTTTTTTAATGTTTGCACTTTTAAAAAATTTTTTTATCAAATTATTTGAATAAAAATATTTAGTAATATTATAATACTTAATTATTTTTTTTTTGACTAATAGATGTCGATACATGTCTAAATCTATAATTAACAAAAAATTAAATAATACTGGTCACCTCTTTATCAAAAAATAAAATACAGGTAATATATTTGTAAATAACTCAAAATACAAGTTACTTCTTTGTAATTTAACCTATATATTTTACATATATGCGTGTAATATTATATATATATATATATATATGTGTGTGTGTGTATGTATATCAACTTGGTGGCAAGCACAACTTAAACATTTGTTATTTCGGCCTGGTTAATATGTCTAGTGCGGCGGCACCCCACACGGCGAATTTACTTTCTGTATCCTGTGAATTTATATAATAAGTTTGAAATGGTTAAATGTTATGTTGTTAATAAAAAAAATGATCTTGCTGGACCTTCGGCAACATCTTATGAAATTTAAAATGTAAATATCAGATTGAGTATAACATATAGCAATTTTAACTTTAAGTGTAAGATTTACTAAGAAAAAACTTTAGATATAAAATTAAAAATATAAAATATAGGTAGTTGTTTCGATATTATCTCTTAAAAAAAAAACCACACACACACCCTATGCCGCTCGCCCCCGGAAAAGTTTTCTTAAGTAACCATTTTTTTTAAATTATATATTTACCCTCTATTTACTATTATTTAACAAAAAAAAACTAATAATAAAATAAATTATTAAAATTATAACTAATAATAATTATATCCATTTACTCCATTTTCTCTCTCTTGATTTTTCTACTCTCTCTAACTTTTTCCACTCTTTTATTTTTCCATACTATCTTACTAACTGCACTTATATCTTTCTTTTTTCTCTCCCACTTTTTCCACATTTTCGTACTCTTTCACTAATTGCACCTATATTTCTCTCTTCTCATTTTATATTTTTTGCTCACGTAATGTAAGTGTATCAACCGCTAGTATTCCTTTATATATATTCACTAATTCCATGTTATTATCCACTGAAATTAAAAAAATAAAAGAAAAGACTTTATAGCCTAACTGAAATGAAATTGCCCCTCTAGTTGTTCTCATTGAAAAATAAAGAATAAATGGTCAGTACATCCTTAGTATTTATTTAATGTAGAATTTGATTTGTTATCTTTGAAACTTAGTGTTTAAATTCCAAAATCCTTAACTTTATTAAACCATACTTTGCTCTTTAATAATATTAGCGGACAATATACCTATATTATAAGTGCAATAAAAATAATAATTAATTAATTAAATAAATCGTCTTGAATTATTTAAAACAACAACAATAATGCCCACAATATCTCTATGTGAACATCAGTTATGTGGGTTAAAGTTAGTTACCCATGTAGTTTAATATCTCAACCATTATTACTATTAAGAGTGGGATAATGTGGATGATGTTGGCGTGCTTTGGAGTTTATCAATATTGGAAATTGGCTGATTTTACGTGCAAAAAGAAATTAGTGAAGAGAGATTTAAATAATAGAAAAATTAATGGAGAGAGAGATAAGAAGTGGAATTAAGAAAAATGTCAACTTTACTCATATTATAAAACATTTATAGTTTTAATAAGTAATTTTTAATATTAGTTTTCTTTGCTCTATGATTTTTCAATTAAAGGTTTAATATTAATTTTAAAGGGATTGGTTACCGAAAATCCTTATGCCTTAAATAATATAGGATAGATAAATGGCTTATAAAAATACTATAATTGAATAACACATGCCTCTAGCATTCAGTTCAGCTAATTTATTTGCAATAGTGTTTTGACACTGACGTGCAGTTGGATCCAAACCAACCCAATAGATCCAATCGGTACGGTAGAACCGAGCTATGGGAACGGTCGGATCACTTATCTAGGCTCGAATGACCAACTAGAAAGACCCGATTGACCTCATGAGGGAGGACAGATCAAAATACAGCACTAAAGATGGATACACGAATAAATATTAGGAGTTGAACCATAGCTTTTAAAGCTAGCTGTAAGCGACATTATAACGGGTGTCTTCGGTTTCAGAATACTACTCTTAGTATAGTTATTTTCTTTAGGTACAATATTCAGGTAAGGTTTCTACTTATTTTTAACTTCTCCAAGCTCGGTCCTGCTTTACGTACGTGCCGGAGCCACCGATAAGAATGATGACCACGAATAAGAATATCTCCAGCACTAGCAATGTAAAGGAGTACGTTATGTTGGCACGATTTCTTAAATGATTCTTTGGCTTTTATTTTTCTTTTGTTTATTTATTTTTTTTTTTCAGAACCCTTTAAGTTAGGTTCTATTGACCAGCGTTTTTGGTCTAGTTGGTTAATGGACTTCAGATCACTTGCAACACGAAAACATGACTAGAATGGGTACAGGAGTTTCGGATGCTTAAATCAGTTGCAAGTGATTGGAGATATGTAAGAGTATGAGAAAGAATACCTGTGTCCGTTGTATGAACATGATTCTTGAAGACGATGAAACCTGAGTATTTATAAAAGGTTTGATAGCTTGTACTTAGGACATCTTTGGACAACTCCTAAGATACAGGGTTTGTGTGATAATCTGATAATGCCAGGATGTGATTAACCCAGGCCTTATGTTTATCCTTGTATATTTAATGAATTGCGGGCGATGCGTGCCCAGTGCACTTGGTCTTCTGACAGTGTACTCGATCTTGGAGGCTCAGGCGCCCACCCCCCCACCCCCCAACTCTCCCCCTCACCTCTCGAAAATCCCCACCGATGATCCGCTGTAGAGCTTGTGGATGAGGCGTTTGCTAAAGGGCTGCTAAGCTCGATTGCATGTCCGAAAATTAGCCATCAATAGGTTCTTTTCCAAAAAAAATTATCGTAAACGTTATTTTTAAATGTATTTACATATTACTTTTCTAGTGTTACTTAAATTACGTTCATGATAAATATTCAAGGTCCAATATATCCTTACAACTCAAAACTCAAGCTGGGTTGGTAACAACGGGCATGGTCCATGGTACAACTGCCCAAAATCTTATTTCATCATAAAGAAGGAAAAAGAAATAAGAAATTAAAAAAAAAAAAAGAAAAAAAACTATGAAAAAAGAGCACCCAGCAGATTCTTTCAGCCAAAATTTCAGCACTTGCCTATCAGCAGAAGAAGCTGTGGATTCTGCAAAACTAGGAAAAAGAGGGACAAAAAAAAATGAGAAATGTCAGAAGCATTAACCAACAAGAAGAGAAGCAAATGGTGAAATCATGCATGCTTCCAGAATGAACTGAACTTCTGCTGTTTGCATAGCAATCGTGTCAATCTAAAATACTGGAAATTGAAATTTATTTTCACCGATGTCCTTGAAATTCCAATTCTTGAAAAATAAAGATTCTAGTTCTATACACTACTAGCCCAACAGATGTTACATTTAAAGATACTTGTTCTGTAGCGTAATATACTACATATATTGGTCTACTAGCATTCTATTCAATTCTAAGCTACCCGAGACAAGTTACAAAAGTTATAGAAATATATTTTTCAGCAATCATACAAGTTACAGTAGTACCTATCACCCCTATCACCATTCAAGAAGTCTAAAACCTATATCCTTAAGGTTGATTATAATGTTTACTATTTTAATGATTGAGACTACAGGATAACGTGATTTGCGAACCATGGTTTGAATCCATGGGAGCACTCAAATTTACGTGCTGAATCCAGTGGAGAGCATATGAGGTTTATATGCATTTAAATGATAATGGCAAAAACAACCATTTCCACGTTAAGGACAGGAAATCACGTCTCAACTCATCGAATCATCAATCAGTTGAATTATTTGCCATCCATACATAAATTGCGTGAGTGTGATGACAAGACCAAAAGATTTGAAACATAGAGTGCAAATGAAAACAATAACAATGGATTCATGTAAAAGTTTGTTTTCCTCATGGTAAACATTTTCCCAAACTTCTTTTCAATGTTAACTATAATTGAGACGTACTAAGCTCCGACATTTGCACACTAAGTTTTCTCCTTATACCTCAACAGCTAATATATTTTAGTAGAGTATGGGTTATCTAGGGTGATAAGGTTCATGTTACTAAAGACTAGTTCTTTGTTTGTCATACTCGCCTTCAGTAGGGGATTTCATACAAGCTTTTTAATCATACTTGCCTAATTTTCTTTCTAACAGGCAATATCATCATATCATCTCCTAATGTTATTGAATTGCATCCTTAACATAGAAAGAGGAAAGGATCAAGAAAGGGAAGATATAAACACTACATGAACTAACATGTTTTTTAATTGCAGATGAAGCTGGCCACCAAATCAATCGAGGCAGGACAAGTTGAACCGCTGCTGGAAGGATCATATGAGGAACCAGGCGTTTGGCATTGCGAATCTGCCACCAGTGAGGAGTACGTCGAACACAATAATTGTGCTGGCTTGGAACAGTCTGGGGGTCTACATGCAACCACAGCATTACTGGATTGGCGAATCTGGAGTTCATGGGGACACTTATCCAAGTTTGCAGTACAAGTAATGGTGGGACAACTCGTAATAGCACCGAAAGGCATTATCTTTATCTCAAAATTATAGCCATACTCAGCAGAAAGCCAGTAGGAGACGCTGTCACTGTCAATACTAAATCTTGCCAATGTTGCATTCAGATTTTCGGTGTCAATGCACTTGCAGTCATCCGAGTTACAAGCCCAAAAGGACAAGGATGCCGATCCAGTAGGCGCTGGAACTGAAGTAGCATTATTGGGTGGCAGTGTGATGGGTCTTAAGGCATCATTGCTGCATACTGATAGTGGTGCTTTGCATTGATTTTGCAAAACAATTTCTGCTTTACCTATAATATTGGCTAGTACCTTTAGGAACACTAAAAGGGAAGTGCAGTATACAGATGAAGAGAGAAATGACAGCATCTTATAAAGGAGGCGAAAGAAGAAAAATGCAGAGAAGTACATATATAAGTTTAAGTTATTAACACTATATTGTTGTCTAATTATTTATAAATTCTGGAAATGTTGCAAGATGAGCAGCACACTTTTTTAGTAGTTGGGTGGGGGGTTGGGGGTTTGTGGGAAAGGAAAATAAATGATTATGCACCTGGTATCTTCATGGAGCAAATTCCATTGATAGCACCATTGTATAAATTTACTCTTTTTTTAATAAACTTTCAGTAGCTAGACATTTTGTTGTATTTTAGAAATTTTGTTGCTGTACAACTTCTAGAACCATTTAAAAGGAGCTAGTTTGAATTGGTTACTAAGCTAAGAAATTCTATATTTAAATAGCTAATAGCTAGTAGACAGCTACTGTTATGCAGAAAATAATTTTGTATAGATCTTGACCCAAAATATATAAATATAAATAGAAAAAACTTTGTATGGAGAACCCTTGAAGAGCAAAGGTGCTCTTGCTTCTGGAGCATCTTCCATAGTTGAAGGCATGTAACTCTCTCCTTGTTGGAGTCAATAAAATTTACTTATTGTTCGTCTAAGGATTTGAGGTTCGTATCAAGAGAAGGCGGGAAAGCTCATTAATTACATAATGTAATTAGTTATAATTATTCAATATATTAATATTAAGTATGATCTTATTATATTTTTACATTATATTAGTAATATAATATATTTCTAATGTTATATTGAATTTAATATTAAAAAAGAAAAGAGAAGTTAAAAATGTCATTGTGAGTGGCCCTGGATGGTTACCCATGGGTTGCCAAACCCACTCAAGTTGGCTGTAGGGGTAGCCTGAAAGTTTTTTCTTTTCTTTGTTTTTTTTTTAAAAAATTATTGATTGATGTTCCTTCTTTTTTTTCCCCCTAACTTTTAGAGTTTTTTTTATTATAATTTATTAGTATTATATATTTATATATAATAATTAATTATTTGCTAATAAAAACACACCACATGTCCCCATACATAGTTTAGCAAAAGATTAAAAATTTCAAATCATATATTTGTTGGAAATGAAAACTCAGATCATTTCTTTAAAATTATAATAACACACAGATAATATTTTTGTAATTAACCCTTTCGTTTTAATTATTACTCAAATGCTTGAACACTCATTAGAAAAAAGAAAAAATAAAGAAGGCAAAATATGTCATTTTGTTAACATTATTTATTATAAGNTGTGTTATTATAATTTTAAAGAAATGATCTGAGTTTTCATTTCCAACTATATATTTATATATAATAATTAATTATTTGCTAATAAAAACACACCACATGTCCCCATACATAGTTTAGCAAAAGATTAAAAATTTCAAATCATATATTTGTTGGAAATGAAAACTCAGATCATTTCTTTAAAATTATAATAACACACAGATAATATTTTTGTAATTAACCCTTTCGTTTTAATTATTACTCAAATGCTTGAACACTCATTAGAAAAAAGAAAAAATAAAGAAGGCAAAATATGTCATTTTGTTAACATTATTTATTATAAGTGTAACGTATGAAGTGCATGCATGCAATTTTGTGAATTAGCTCTAGAGGAAAAAAGATTTAATAGTAATATAACACGTCACGTGAATTGATGATTGACATGCAAATACTAATAAAATTTTACGAATATTTGCACACTATTTGTAGATTCATACGATATATAAGGACCATTAAAACCTTTCTTATTTAGGAGGGATTGGTCACATATGCTTGTTGACATATCAAGATCTTAAATATTCCTTCGATGACAAGTGTTGCACAATTAAAAGAAAAAAAAATTACCAATTCATTAAGCATGATCATATGGTTCAAATAATAATAATAATAAAATTTTGATACCTTAATCATGATATTAGCAAGTCATAAACATTTAGCTTATTAATGTCTTATTCACTTGAGGGAATCACAATTCTATTTCTTTTTATTTCTTATTATTTCATTTTATTTCTTATTTGTCACTTGTTTCGATATTTACTTCATTGAATTGCAATTACTACTGAATTGTAAAATAAGGGGGAGTATTTAAAAAATCACATGAATATAAATTATATAAAAAAAAAACACAATGTTATAAAACCAGACCAGTACCGAAACCGACCAAGATGATGAGATGGTCCATCACATAGAACTTTTTTCATAACCACCTAGATAAACTCGGGCAATCTAAGTGGTTAGACCGCGAACCTTCTAGCCCACTTGGGTTTATGAGGCCGAATTGCAATAGCCAACTAGCTTTCGGGCTCCTTAAATAAGAAAATAATTACTATGTTGGGCCACAATATAAAACAGGCCAACCCACACAATAGTATATTGTTTGTACCAACAGAACTCCATCATTATGGTCTGCAGCCCATCTTCAGTCATTTCGGGCAGAGCTAGTCAAGTTGAGATGGGCAGTGACAAAAAACCTATGTTGGATAAACTTAAAATAGTGTTAGTCTATTCAATAGCTTTTCTGTTAGGGATAGGTGTGGTTTGGTTTAGTTTAATTTACTTTATTTTTATCAAACTGAATCAAATATAACGATTTATTTATTTTTTTTAAATCAAACTTAACCATACGGTTTGGTTTGTAAAATTTTTCGAACCTAATCAAATTGATTCGATCATGTACAAACCACAGTTCAATCCAGTTCGAATCCTGATTTGAACCGTTTATATCAAATTTTTACTAAATATTTTTATCTCTAATAATATTTTTTCTTTTTATTGAAGTTTTATATATTTTCAATTAATTTCTTATATATTCATCATGTGTAATGATACTTAGTAAAAAGTTATATGAGATCTTAATAAAGTCAACTTAATTGAGTGAAGATAAGGGATTTTATTCTAATGAATAAACAACGAAAAAATAGAA
Organism: Lumnitzera littorea; assembly: GCA_024138015.1. Classification (NCBI taxonomy): domain Eukaryota; kingdom Viridiplantae; phylum Streptophyta; class Magnoliopsida; order Myrtales; family Combretaceae; genus Lumnitzera; species Lumnitzera littorea. The sequence continues at coordinate 76,822,040 of JAMXBB010000011.1, forward strand.
ATCAAGCTGCTCATCAAAAAGTAATATGAAGCAAATAAAAGACACATATTAAAGATTAGAAAGAAATCAAAGATAAGTAAAAAGCACAAAGTAAGATCCTTGATTTGAAAATATATAAAAAAATGATAATTTAGAATAGAAAAGTTTTTAAATGTGAAACTTTAAATGAAACTCACTCAACTTAATCTTAATAATTTATCTAAAAATAAGAAGAAGAAGACAATGACGACGAAGAAGAAGAAGACAAAAAATATATGAAAAATTTGATGAAATTCATAAAAGTTGATGAAAAAATTAAAAAAATGACAAAATAATTGTATGCAATTATTTTTATTTAACCAAACGGTTTAGCTCAATTCACTTCCCCAAACTGAATTGCGAACCGTCTATATATAATCGAATAGAACGATGACTAAATGATTCGTAAAAGAAAAAATTGTTTTTTCGATTCAATTCAGTTTTGGTTTATGTTTTGATCTACTATTTGTAGTTTGTTTACCCAACTCTACTTACTGTTTCTTCATTTAATAGACCTTTAGTGACGTTGGTTTTTTTTTTCCATGCCATTTTCAATTCATCATCTTTCTCTTCTTTATTTCTTTTCCACTCATTTATTTAAACAAAAATAGAGATAATGATCAAATAATATAGGTCTATAAAATTAAGTTACTATGTTATACATGAACATATGAGAATTAATATAAATGTACATATATTGGGAATTAAAATTTAAATTATATTTTTAATTCTTTTTATGATCTCGGTTTGACCTCCAATTGGACCTAGTTCAATCCCTTGAACCCCTCATTTATCCAAATCAATTCCTTGACCAGGGTTGACAGCATTGAAATAAAATTACCTAAATGCCATGGCTTTTAAAATTTATATATATAAAAATAAAATAACACTTTCTACCTATGTTATCAAACTTGATTTAGAACATTGACTCGGACATGTAAGTATCCGAATCAATTCCTTGAGTCAGGATTGGTAGCATTGAAAGAAAATTACCTAAATGTCATGGCTTTCAAAAATTATTAAAAGAAAAAAAAAAAAACACTTTTTACCATTGTTGTCAAACTTAGCTTGACATATTGATTCAAACATTTAAGAAGGTTAAAGGTCGAGGGTCAAGGATCAGTAGGCTAGATCAAGTTAAATGGAGGCTGAATCGGGATCAATAAATAAATAAAAATGTAAATCACACTTTTAAAAAAGTTATAAAATTATACTAAATTATAAGTAAGTCAAACCTATATATCTCTCCAATTAAATTATAAGATGGTATAAGAATCCATAAATCTCTATATGTGTATTGATAATTACTTTTTCATAAATATTTTATCTAAGGATTCATGGATTGTATATTTATAATTGTTTTTCTATGAATCTCTATATATGTAACTATTTCAGCATATATTCACGTGATATGCTTTTGAATTTGGTACTTGTTTTATTTATTTATTGTTGGTGTGTTTATACTCGATATTTGATTAAAAGAATGTATGATAACATAATTTAGAGCAGCAAAACGAGTATATGAAAGAGAAGAATTTGCTATATAATGGGTGAGGTGCATCTATGGAATATGGAAAGCCTCTAAAAATCAAGAGGCTTAAAGCCAAAATTACAATATTTTTTTTTTGGAAATGAGTTATCCAAAATTATTCCTGATTATGTTGAGAGGAAACTCGTTGGACAAGAGCAGAGACTGTCGTAATCACCATTTACGCAAGACTTCATAATTCAAGGGGATTCCCTTAGTCTACTCTCTAATGTGAAGTCCTACATCGGCTAATAAGAAAGAACCTTCATTGAGGATGGTTACATATAGATGATTACAGGGCTGTTATGTGCATATCAAGTCCCATCTTAGCTGGGCCTTGCCAAGGGCTTAGCCTACTGTTGGGCCTTTTTCTGAGTCAGAAGATAAACTCTTTAAGTTAGTCATGCATGATAGCCTGGTGGAACGGGCCGGGGTGCTTGGGTACCAGGATCAGCTGAGCTGGTGGGTTCTTAAGCTGAATTGGGTTAAATCGGTTGGATTGTTTGTATTTAATAAGGTTGAATCAGTTGGACTGTATTGTATATGTTTAATAGTAAGGATCGTATTGTCTATGTTTAATAGAAAGGTTGAATTGGAGGTCGAATCATGGATTGTTATGTTGAATCGATTGGATTGGATAGTCTATGTTTGAAATGGATTGGATCGTTTATGTTTAAAATGGACCTTCGTTTAATAAGGTTGAATCAATTAGAATCTTGGATTTTCTAAGTTTAAAATGAACCGTCCATGTTTAATAAGGTTGAATTGGGTTGAATCGGTTGGATCGTCTATGTTCAATAAGGTTGTACCCATGACATAAGTCGGTGATACTTAGTTGTTTTTTTGGGACGGACGGTTTTGGTTGAATCGGATCGTATGGGATTAATAAGATTGTACCCATAAAATAACTTAGTGATACTTCGTTGTGTCCATTTTTTAAACGTGATTATGTAAACGCATCAATTCCAGCGAGAAGACAAAGTGAGGTAGGCCAATTTAAATAAGCCCATTATCGTTAGCTTTCGATTTTTCAAACGCGGCAATGTGAACTATGGTTGAGCCGAAAAAAGATCACGAACACCCCGCATCGAACTGTAAATTCAACTGAAAAAACGGTTTTTTCTTTTTACTCAGCACCAATCCATACGTTTGTTGATCCCATTTGACTGCACACTCAACCCTCAAACCACAACCCACAATATAGTCGCCGGCAAACTGTCACTATGCAGGAAACACAGCACACTCAACCCACAAGACAGTCGCCGGCCGCCAAACACCAGATCCAGCGCCCAATCACTAGATTTGAACACCACGCTACACGCTATCCGAACCCACAAAACATGACTACGAGGAAAAAAGCAAAAACCACGCCTTAGGATCGAATAGGAGAAGAAGAAGTGGAAAACGGAGTTGAAGTTGTTAACGGCAGCAGGTGATGGTGGACAGTAAATTCGTTAAAAGGGTTTGCAAATTTTGGAGGCGGAGGGCCGGTAGGACCATTTTTTATTTACTCGAATTTAAGGGATTTACATAACATATCTCTGTTACTCCGTTCCAACGATGAACCACTGATCGTCTGACAATTTAAGAGAATTTCGGTTTTTCGTTCTTGAATTATACTATCTACTTTAAATATATTAGATAACATTATTTTATTAAAAATAAAATATACCTTCTTTTCCTAATGAAAAAAATATATAAAAAACAAAAATCGTGGATAACATACCAGGGCAACAAACCGAAAACAGAGATACAGTCAGCATAGAAACCCATCGGGAAGGACCAATCGTCGCCAACCCAGAACTCATGCCTTGTGCGAAGAGATAAACTGGTAGAGAAGACGATACATGAGAGAAAAGAAGATAAGAGAAAAATTTTGCATGTAAATAAGACGAACTAGTTGCGTCCATATTAAGCCGTCTGAATCCCATTGCTCTTCAGTCCGCTCTAGAATATATAATTTTTATGACCCGCATGTAAGTCCAAGTGAACATTCACGCGTGTTCAAATTTCAAGCGCATGCATCCAAAGAGTTGTACTCTCAAGTTTACTATTTTGATGGATCAAATCTTATGGTTGATTTATTATCTATTAAATCGAGATAATTAAAAATATAATTAATATAATAATTTAAATTTAATAAATATTAAATTAATAATATAATAAAATATGATATTAATCCCGTAAAAAAATATGAACATAACAGCTAACACACACCGATAAAAACAGACCATTTGGAATCTTTGTTTATGTCATGTCTGTCTCTTCCCGTTATCATGACGCATATAAATCTTCTGTCTCTTTCGTTTACCATGAAGGAAACCCCAGTCAAAAATGGAAAGTGCTATTATTTTTATCAACGTTATCTATTCTGCGGCCTGTGGATTGTGGTTTCACATCACCTAACTTGTAACTGTTCTATATTTATAATATAGTTTTCTTTTGGTAAAGAAAAAGATAAAAATTTATTAAAGTTTTTACTATGTAATCATTTGAAAATTATTATATCTATAGTCAATTTTGATTTACAAGCAAATCACTCTAAATGACAATAAATATGAAATATTAATAGTAAAAAAAATTATAGATAACTTTAGTGGAAGTTATTAACAATCCTCATAAGAAAATATCAACGGTCCCATTTTTATTAATTAATAATTTCATTTTTACTCTTAATAAACTTATTTATTATAATTTAAATGATTCACCATAACTTAAAAGTTATTATACTATATAATTACTTTTAAATAATTGTACCATAAAATCTTCCTTGCTTTCCTATACTTTCAAAATTTTTTTTCTACACCATAGGTATGCTTCCAAAGAAAACAAAGAAGGGTCCCGCGTGTTCTTACTCGCTCTATTTTCTCTCTGCCACTTGAAACAAAACCAAGAACTAACAAAAATAAAATTCCCCGCACCACTTGGAAACAAAACCAAAAAATAAAATAAGTCAATTTTCATTAATAGCAGACTTGAAAATGAAATAAAAAAATTGTAAACCTTTATCGTATACCGTGAAGCAAATAGATCTTCTGTCTCTATCGTTCACCATGAAGCAATAAGTTCCCAAGGGGATGTGCTATTATTTTTATCGACCAACTCCCATCCCGTTTGTCTATTTTCCTGCCTGTGGACTCTCGTTCCAGATGACCTAACTTGTAACTGTTCTATGTTTATAATAAAGTTCTTTCGTGGTGAAGGGAAAAAAAAAAGAAGAAAAATACTTACAATTAAAATATTACAAATTTAATGAAAATTTTACAATATAATCATTTAAAAATTGTTACATCTATAATCACTTTTGATTTACAAGTAAATCACTTTAAATGACAATAAATCTAAAATATTAACAATAAAAAAATTTATAGATAACTTCCGTGGAAGCTATTAACAACCAAAAAAATACCAACAATCACATTTTAACTATTAATAACTTTATTTTTACTCTTAATAGTCTTATTTATATAAATTTAGATGATTTGCTAACCTAAAAATTACTGTATGGTGACATGATTACTTTTATATAACTTCATATCCCATAGGCACGCTTTCCAAAAGGAAAAAAAAAAAAAAAAAGAAAAGGTCACACGTTCTCTCACTTGCTCTATTTTGTCCCTACCACTTGAAACGAAACCAAAAACTAACAAAAATAAATTTAGTCAATTTTCATAAACACCCGACTAAAAAATGAAATAGAAAAATTGTAAACCTGATGTCTTCGCATACTTTTAAAATATTGGAAAAAGTACTAACATCAACGTTTCAGCGTTTAGGTGTGCCCCTAGGGGCATAGGCACTCACACACAATTAACTTTAAAACAAAAATTAAAAACCAATCAAATTTATGCTACATTTTTTCTAAAAAATTTCTATATCGTGCCAATTCAACTCACTTTGGGAAATGGATCATGTCATACCATTTTGTTTTGATTATTCCTATCACCTTAAAGGCAAGGCTATCCATTGACCACCTTAGGGTAGTATTGTTTTTAGGTGGTTAGAAATAATTCTTTTTAATTTTTTTTTAATTTTCCTATTATTTTTTATTTTTTAATTTTATTGAATTTTTTAAATAATTTTTGTTATTTTACATAATTAATATAATATTACTTAATTAAGTTAAATATTTGGGATAATTAGAGATTACAATGTGTCATTCTCTAATAAAAAAAATTAATATTGTCAATAAAAGTACTTATCTGTGAACATTGAAGGCTCGGATGAAAAAAATATATATTTGAAATTGAAATAGAAAAACGGTCCAACACTTAGAATTAAATTTATACTTTTTCCTCAAATATTTATCATATACCTCATGTATACTTCAAAAAAACTACCATATGTTGTCTCACTTAAACCAATAGCAAAAAATAGCAAATTTAAAAAAAAAAGGTAGAAAAACAAGCCAACTTTCAAAAATACCAACTTAGACATACTATCAAAAAATTGAAAATCTATTATATTAAGCCAATAATTCTTTATTCAACAACATTTACATGCCCACATGCTTTTAAAATATTTTTTCAATATCCTAGAAATACTTCACAAGAACTATTGCATGTTCGCTCTTTCTAGCATTCCATCACTCTATTTCTCTCATCATATTTAGAATCAAAATAGAAATTGATAAAAATGGAAAACTAGCCAACTTTCATAAAACACTTGCTTAAGCATACAATCAAAAAGTTGTAAATGTAGCAATATTTGCTTACTTAATCCATTATTTTTTTCTTTCCATTTAGTGACTCCAATTGCTTTCTTCACTTCTCTAATATGAAAGGGAGTATTTTGCTCTCTTTTTTTTTTTTTTTTTTTTTTTGACTTCTCATTACATAAAGTTGTTGATATTCTCTCCTTGATGACTATTATAGAGGGCCAAATTTGTATTAGATTTGTCCTATTATTAATCCACTATTTATTTCAACTTGACTTCTAGAGCTACGTAATAGGAACTAGAGAATTTGCTCTATATTTAGGATGAATTAGTAAAATCTAATCCAGTAGACTTGGAGTAAGGATTATTAGACTAATACAACCACCCTTAACCTTTCTTAAGTAGATTTAAATATTAAATATATAAGGTAGGTTACTAATATCGACCTAAAGTAAGCTCATCCACTAATGTTGAATGAGTAAGTTCAATCTAATCCATTATGTTGATAAGTTACTTTGAATGTAAACCTCTGAACTCATGCCAACCTCTTTAAGACATAAGTTAAGCTCTTATAGGTCTAACCCGACCTCCAAGCCTACTATAAGCTCCCTACAGTTTGGACTCCCATAATTAGACGAAAGCTAAGTGTGCAAAAGTTCCACTTGCCTCACTCGTGACCCTATCGAGTTGCCAATCACCAACTCGACTTGACAAGAACAAAGACCTCTAAGGTTCTAAGGACTTAAGCCACATGGTTTAGGTTGGCCAAGCTTGTGCAAGAACTCAAATGACCATACAATACAGTTTAACAAATAAGGTGAGTTATAGCTGTTGTTAGATACTTAAACAAAATCCAGAACAGATATTAGGACACAAACCCACTTTCTTAGAATAGCTCGGTCTTACTTCCTATAAGTATAGGAAGAAGCCTCCTAGTAATCAATCCTTGCTTCTACATACGTATACCCTCTTACATTACATACATATTCCCTCTATTATCACCCCTGTTGACATAAGCGTCGGAATAACTACATTAGAACATCCTCCGGCATCTCTCTTAGCATTGTTTCCTTTGTTTTGAGGTAACTCCTCACCGATCCAAAAACAATATTCAGCATCATCTTCAATGAATCCAAGTTACTATTGCAATAGTAGGAAAGTTTAAAAGAGCTAATCATAATGAGGACATTAGTAGAGGCAAGTGATCGCTCCAAATGTAACTCGATGACATTTAGTAGCAAACTAGCAATCTAATAATTGATGTAGAAAGATTCGCATAATTAAAAAATCTTTATGTCACTGTAGTAGCCTAAAATGAGACAATTAAGGCCTTAAATTAACAACTCTAGGCTCAAGTGATTGAGTTGGAATAGTATAATATATCACCACCCCTTGAAGAAGATAATGTCTTTATCCATTCTCTTATTACCACAATTGTAGGAAATTTGAAAAATCTAATCAAAATGACAACATTGTTAGAGGCAAGCAATTGCTCCAAATGCAACCGAGTAACATTCAATAGCAAACCGATAACTAAGTTAGTGATCTCAAAACATTTGCACAGCTTTATGTCATCTTAGTGGCGCAAAATGAAACAATTAAGGATAATGTCTCTACCCATTCTCTTATGCATAAGAACAACCTACCACTACTACCATCAAATGTTATAAACAACCTCCTTAAGCTCAATAAGCATAGTCAACAACTACCCGCAACCATGCTCCTACTGTATTGCTGGCTACCTCTTATTGTCGAGCTCCATCCTAACTAATTCTGCTCATTGCCTCATGTAGCTACATCCTTGTTGCTACCTAACACAACCAAGCTAAGCTATCTGAAGTTTGCTTCCAATCATACTGTCCCCCTATTAACATGAACCTTGATCAAACAAAGCAGGAAGAGTCACCCATTTATAAGATCTCCATCAATTGATCTCCTTTTGTTTAGGAAATTTAGATGAAGTACCCACTCACATTCGCCTTCCTCAACTAGATTCTTATGATGGCATCATCAATTCAGATGCCCACATATCTTACTTTTGAACTATGATGAATCTATATGATTGTAGTGCTACAATTGCTTACAAGGCCTTCGTAAGTGCCTTAAAGAAAGCCACTCAAATGTGGTAATAGCCTTAAGGAGACTCCATTTCTTACTTTGACAAGTTTGCCCAATAGTTCCATCAGTGCTTCATGGTGAGCAAGTAGCCAATAAAGGACCCATTTACCTTGAATCTGATGAGATAGTGCTCTATGAGTCCATCAAGAGTACCATTTGAGAGTAATTGTCTTGCTGCAATACTATAACAATTCATGGAAAATAGCAAAAGACATATTCTTTGTAAGAATAAAGATATGAGTGCAAATTCATTTCCAGGTGAAGGGCCCTTAGTCCTTTTAGTTGCATAATACAAAGGTTCTATTGAGTTCGAATCCTATAACCACAATAAAGAACAATGGACACAACTAACTCATGGATTTGAATTGAGAGAGAAATGGCCACCAACTTAGATTTAAGAGAGACTAACTTATGTCCTCTTTCCTTAATTGAATTGCAAACTAGAAGCCAATCTTAATAAAGACTTGACATGGGAGTTAGGAATGTGATAGGAACAATGTTTCCAAATTCAATATAGTAGTGAAGACTGATAAGAAGGTTAAGGGTTTACAATAAAGAAGAAAGATGAAGGAATAAAGAAGAACAAAGACGAGAGAGAGTTTGATGAAGATGTGCAAATGAAGTAGTTATTGTAACTAACTAACTATACATGTTACACCTTGAAATGGCAAAGTCATAACAATTCTGTCGTATAAATTATTTTAAGATAGAAATTAACCATACAATCGCTATCATAAACCTGATTTACACAAGGCGTCTTCGACTAATTCGCTTTGAGGAAACAATCAAATTAAATATGTTATTTACATGTGGAAGTATGAAAAACACATACTAAGATATCAATATTCAAAGTAATGTTACATGATTTAATAACCTAATCTTAATTAAGTAATACATAATTTAATATTAGAAGATTAAAAAATAAGAACCAAAACCTTAGAAATGTAACTAATAATCATTTTTATATCCTCACTTTCTAGGATCTAACAGTAGCTAGCTTTAAGATAATTATGCTATCACTTTGTAACTAGCATCTACAATAGCATCTATAGGAATGTGAATAACCAACCACTCGGTAAGTTGAGATAGAGACATAAGACTCTACATTAAGTACAAGTAGGGTTATTAGTCAATTATTTAAATGCAATGAAATAAAAAAATACCATCACATGATATTATCCGATCCGTCGTGAGATTAAAAAAATTACACCTGCTCTAATTCGAGTTAAGGAGTTTAGTGCACATTCAATAGCCCATAACCAAACCTAGGCTTATGCAATGAAAAAATCCTTCTTCCCGTAACGACCCTTGAACCACTGCCTTCACCCTTACTATAATCTTCTCTCTTATCACTCAATTCAACTAAGGATGAAGAAGGGACTATTATGCTCTAGCGCTATCCTTTTCAAAGGTATCGGTGGCGAACACGAACCATAATCAAACCCAAAATGGGTATTTAAGGTTCAAATGGAAATGAGGAAGTAGCAAATGCAATGAGAGTTTGAGTATAGATGTGGATGGATATTATGCATTAAGACACAAACACAATTAGGGAATGAGCTCGAAATAGATTTTGATATGACTCACAAAAACCAAATCTAGGTCCAGGTTTTAAATGAAGGTTAAATGCGCCTTACTAACTCGTTTAAGTGAAGGGGTTCACCATAATCATATAAAGAGGATTGATAAGAACGCATTAAGGATTAAAGAGCAAATAACACTCACTAGTCAAGTTCGGCTTAATTAAGCTTACAAGAGAAATAAGGCTCTTGAAGATACTCACTTCAATTCTTAATATGAAAGGTAATAGTTCGGTTGCTTACAAGATTTTTCTATTTATAGTAAACCTTAAACCTTAATGGCAAAACTATGATAATATACAAGGCCTTAAAATCCTAGAGATTAGGCCCATGACTTAAAAAGTAACAAAAATGTTTACAAGTATACAAAATAGTGTTAAACGGTGCATTTAACAGGAGGTTAATGTGTAGGGTATCCAAGTTGTTCTAAAGTAAGTCGGGTCCAAGCAAGATTAAGTTGGTAGTTAATTAGTGTAAATTTTATATATTTTATCTCAACTTTATATTATACTAATATATTTATTTTTATAATTTTAGTAAAAATGTGCGGATTTGAGAACTATACATAAAGACAATATAAGTAGAAAGATTATATGGAAAATAGAAGCAGTTAGATCACATTCCATACTTGAAGCCCATAATTCTACGTGAACTAAAGAAGGCCTACACGTTTCAATTCACTCCAACTACAAATCGGAGTCCAAATTTTTTAAAAGCCAACATTCTAGCAAAAATAAATGTATGCCACAATTTGAGAAAAGTCGGCCAAATTTTCGAAGCCAGATGCCGAGAGAAGGAAAGATATATTCTCCAATATATTCGTGGTTGCAAAAGAGGAGATTTGGAGTTGAAAATAAATCCTTCATCCTTAGTCGAAGGAGCATATTTTAAGAATCATTAATTTATCTTAGTTTTTCCAAAGCGGCAGAGAAGAGACGAAGGGGATCCATACTTTTGTTTTATCCAATTTCTGTAGCCGCGAGGAAGATAGAAGGAAAAAGATCCAAATTCTGTAGAAGCGAGGAAGATGAAAGGAAAAACATCTCAATTTTCATAGCCGTATGCGGGAGAACGAAAACAAATTTTTAAGGTTCATAATAAGGATACAAAACATTCAAGAAAGACTAGGTTGGAAATTAGATTTGCTCTTCAAGAATTATAACTAGATTTTCTAGTCCTTTATGATTTCAAGATTTATTATGTTTTTTAAATTTTATTGTGTGATCTTTATCTTTGCTATGAACTAAATTAGATTTAAAAGGATTTTTATATGACTTGATGATTTAATTGATGCATGACTTTATTATATGTTATTATTTAATTTATTGGATTTTTAGTTATTCGATTTCATGATTCATGATTTTATTGGCTGGACAACAATGTTTTTATGAATAAAACTTGAAAAACTCAAAAGGGAATGAATAATTTATATGAAATCAAAATAGAATTGGTTCAATTATAAACATGAAAACATGTACTTTGAGTTAGTTTTAGGATTCACGTTCATATTGTGATTAGTACTAATTTATATGACATAGAAACATGCATGAATCTTAATATTAATTAGGATAGTAAATTTTGTAAGAGAGAATTTACTACATAAGAGAAAATTATAGATAAACTATTCGAAAGAGATGTTTTTGCTATAATTAGGGTAATATTAACTCAAAAGGGAAGTAAGTTCTTGTAAATATAATTAAAAATCAATTAATTAATTTTATCATATTTTATGGATAAGTATCGATTTATCAGATGATGGCTTTGTTGAGATCCCATGCTATTATTAGTGAATTCTTTTTTTTATAACATTAGTATTTTATTTTTAGTTCATTTGTAGTCATAATCAATTAGTTCTTTTTATTTTAATTCGTTTTATCATTTTATTTCGATCGCCTAGCTAAGAAAAGAATTGAAATAATTTAATATTTAGTTTTTAGTCCTTAAGAATGACTTGGTTTCACCAGGTATTTTTACTACAGTATACAACTCAGTTCACTTGCTAGAGTGTTTTTATTGAAAATTTATTTTTTAAAAAGAAATCGTACACATTATTAGTTGGTTGTCTAAGCTGGAGTTGGATTCCTTGAAGTTATAATGTGCTTGACTAAGCTCCTAGTGAGTTTAGCTCACGGTTGCCAAACTTGTAAACTACTTGGCACTTGATTCCTCATACCATGTGAGTTAGTCTTTAGACTTGGGACCTAGGTTGTTTGGTCTTTGGTTTGCTTGGTAGCCTACGAAGTTGTTGTCGAGCTATCTTTCTTTCCACTCTTGGCCTTTTAGCATCAGCTTGACTTTGAGTAAAGCAAGTCAACCTAAGTGTGGAACAGGTTGACTGTGGCTTAGCAATGGTCCTAAGTTGATTCCTGTTATGTCTATATTTGGTCAAAAAATTCTAAACGTTTTCCTCTAATGGGTTACAATGCATGTCTAATTTAGATTTACAAATCATATATTTAATCAAGTCTAGTTTAAGATATTCAATCATTTCATGCAAAACAAACAGTTACAATATAGAATGCTAAACCAAAATCATACAACTAAACCTAAAAACGCATACACATAAATATGCTCACAATCAAGCCACCTAACAAATGCAACCAAGTATAATCTTAAATCTCCAAGTAATATAAAATAGTACTTCAAAATACAATAACGTATTGATCCTAAACTTAACTAAAGTCTTCAATTTGCGTACTCAAGTCTGATGTGAGTCTTATTGTTGCTGCTTGTTGATATACTATAAATATCATTTAGTATTTATACTCTTATTACATATAAGCTTCAAATTATTATTTTTAGTTTAATTATAATTTTACTCAATTGTTCAGGTTTTATATTGCTTATAATCGAACTAATCTTAAACTAGTTTATAATTCAGTTTTTGAATCAATTCCTGAATTAGGTTCTATTTTAGCTTCAGGTTAAAATATTTATACGTAAATCCTTAGAATTCTCCCTGCATTATGTGAAGTTTATTCAACTATATTCTAGTTACACTAATTCTCCTATTTAACTCCTAATCGTTATTCTAATCATCTTATACACTCTACTTCTAATTTAACTTCCGAATTTACTTTTAGTATGGAAATACCATACATTTTTTTAACATAATTTCCTAAATTTATGTTTCAAACTAGATTTGTACTATATTATCATTGTCATCATATTATCAATTCATTCTAATACATTTTAAGGACAACATATTCCAAGACCTAATTTCATCAAAATGATATTTTTTTACTAAATCTAAATACAAAAGTACTTTAGAATACCAATTTTCATAATTCTTTACATAAATTTGATATTTTTAATAATTTATATAAAAATTAGGTAAAGAAAAAAACTTACTATTTGATTTGCTTTCAACCACCAGCAGTGACCCTACCTTTATTTGTAGCCCTTAGTGGTGGTTCAACTGTCAGGTGTTGGTGGTGGCTATTTCCTCTCAGGTGGTAGTTGGATGTGTGTCAAATCTTAAGCCTTATTTGCATTATATTTTTGCCTAATTTTCTAAAATTACTCTCTCTTCTCTTCCTTGTTCCTCTCTATTTTTTTTTTGAGTTCCTAACTGATCAAAATGATTTACAGTGGAGTATTTCTTAATTTATATAAGGGTTTAGATATTTCTTTAAATTTCTTCATGCTAAGTGTCCCTTTTCTTTTGCTTTTTCCTTTTATTAGGCATTCAATTCCCATTTTTTTTATTTTCCAATCTTTATCTCCTGCTTGCCACGCCTCAAATTCATATTTTTCTACTCAAGTCTCATATTTTTCTTAATTTTTCTTTAATTAATTTAGTATTATTTTAACATATATTAAGTATTTTAAGTAATTTCGAATACTTTTAGCTACAAGTAAATACATATATAGTGCAAGTAAATACTCCTAAGTATTATTTAAGTTATTTTATGATTTTTAATATGTATATAATTTATGTCTAGCGATTCATTAATTATCAAAACTCGTTTTACACATTTCTAATAAATAATGGGTAAAATGCATATATTTTCTAAATACAATATTTAATTATTTTATTTTCTTAAATCTAAACTTACAATGTAATTTCTGCTAATATTTTTAACTTCCTCATAAAATTTGGACTCGATTGGATAATTTACATGATCATCCTAAATTTTACAAACCGTTTCCGAATCAACCAAATGTAAGTTAGTTACTAATTTTTGTAGGATCTCATAGTACAATCCCTCAACTTATATACAAGTAGTCTCATAAGTAAACATACATACATGTGGATAATATAATGTATAAATAACTCAACTATATCTAACATCTCATTGTGCCCATTCCTACCTACCCAGTCGAGTAGTGTTAGGCTTTGCAAAGGAGGCAATTAGGCTAAATCCTGAATTTGTGGAATGTTTAGATATTAAGGAGGGACTTAATTTGGTTCAAAAGAATAACTAGAAACAAGTTATTTTAGAGTCCAATGCTACTAACATTGTCAAATCTCTGACTAGTTGTGCTTCTTTTATCTACATAATATTGTAAAACTCTGCTTAAGCTTATTAGGGAGGACCTTTTACAACTTGATGTTGTGTTTGTTATTTGTATTTCTTGAAAAGCTAATAGTATAGTTGATTAGGTAGCCACTCATGTGAGGAGAAGGATGTACCTTTTGGATTGCTGGCAATATACACCATCCACTATCCTTGGGCTACTTAGAGTGACTTTGTTATTAAAGACTTTTCTTGTACTTCCTTTGATCATGGTTAGCCAATGAAGCATTCCTTCTTTTAAACAATCAACAAAAAAAAAAAAAGAAAAAAGAAAAAGAAAGAGAAAGTTGGAAATAGTTGAAATGCCCCTTTAGTTGTCTTCACATAATTTTATTAATAACTTATATTGGTCCCTAATAACCATATACACAAATGTATTCTCAAAATAATCATAAATTTAGTGCTTTTAAATTGCAAAGTAGAAGTTCACTAATGCACTAGAGTTTTCTTTCAAAAATCAATTGCAAGAACGATTTACAAGAGAACAAATGAACAAAGTGAATGGAATAATATAATTGCGGTAGTTAGGTCACAATCAAATCGAAATAGCTATTCTTTCGAAATACTTATAAGTTTCTCAAAAAATCTTTTCATTGAAGCTAATATAGGCATTATATGTAAATTAGATAAGATCAATGGCAAATTTGAAAATTGATTTTAGTGCCTTAATTGACCATAAAGTCCTTAAATTCACTTTAAGGGAACCTTTTAACTTAGTTCCATTTTATTGGCTTAGAGCCCATTCAAATAAACAGTCTCAAAAGGTTCTCGAGGCCCATTTACTTTGTTGAAGTACCTAAAAAATCATTTAAATGAAATCCTTTAGAGGACTTCTAAACCTTTTGATGCAAATTCATATGAATGTTTTGATGAGCCATTTAGAAAATCCTATAAAACACTTTAATAGTTTTGACTTTGATACCAATCGAATCTTTTTTTATGTCTCTTTTTGAATAAAAATTAATTGTAAAAGTGACTCTACTGAGCAATTCATATATTCATTACACATCATGTCAAGTTAATTCCATTCTAAAAAAATGCTTATTCATAGAAGAAGATTACATTCAAATAAAGTTGAAACCAAAGCCTTTGAAGTGTTTGACATGGTTTAAATGGTTTATCAAGGCCATTCAAATGAAGTCATAGAGAGGGGTGATAAAAAAGTCCCCAAAGGGACTTCATTCAAATGGGTCGCTAAGGCATTCGAATGAAGTCCAACACATATAGCCTCTGATGCCTTTGAAAAGACTTTGTTTGCATCGAACTTAATGCCATTTCAATGGGACCTAAGTTAATATGATCTCTCATTCTCCTTTTCTTCTCTTGGTGGCCAATAAGCTCTTCTACCATAAGGTGGTGTAGCCAGTCAATTTAAGGCTAAGTAGTCTTACCTTTAAGATGTCCTCCACATCATAGCACTCAAATAACTTCTCAATCCTATCCTTCTAACCAAGGTAAATATTTGCATCTCCACTTTTACAAAAACTTATAACTTACAATTTAACATTCTTTAAGCCTCGAGGAGCCCAAACTTCTCATACACCGTACTCTTAAAGTTGTCTCTAGCCTCTTCATCAGCATCATCCAAGTCAGTCCTTTTGTGAGCTCAATTTCCATGTCTAACTTCCTCTATACGCTCATTATAAGCTATATTCACAAGTTCTTCAACTTAAGGAGCTTAAAGATCAATAGGAATTGCATTCAAAAGTCTATTCTCCATCATTCATTGTACTATAAGGGTAAGATTTGCAAGGAGTTTGATTTCCCTATTTCCTTCTACCATGAAGGTCATTCTCTACATCAGCTACTTCTTTGTGGACACTTAGATTCAACATCTAAACTTCAAAGCGCCACACAAAAACTAAGCATACTACTTTAAATAACAAACAACAAAACCATTACTCTATAACACCTACAATAGTGGCAACTCCACACAACTTAGCTCAACAACTTCACATAACAATACACAATAGCAGTTCCAACAACTACTCGTCATCACCAAAACTTTAATACCAAGATAATGTACCTTCATGGATGAACACATCAAATATGTAATAGTATTGTGTGGGAAGGAAAAATAAAAGTGGATTTAGTAAAGAGGTTAAGCAAACTTGTAAGCAACTTAGTCGGTATAACTTACCATACAAGTCCTTGCAAACCTAAAATCTTACTTGAAATGATGCATAAGTAAAAACCTATGGCCACTCGTCACAAATCTTACTCAAGGATTTGATGAGAATAACATGAGCTTGGGAAGTTGGAAGCTTCCGCACAAGAACACAATGAAGGAGAATATTTAGTATATTGATGATAAATGATTTGGCTAAGTACAAGTGAGGCTTTTCTAGTAGCCTCATTAGGGTTACAAGACAATAAGTATTGACCAAAATGGGAAAATTGAAAAAGAAAGAAAAAAAGACACACAACATGGAAATGTCTAAAAATGGAAAAACAACAAAAGAATATCCTTTAAAAAATAGTATAATGTTAGCAATGGTAGAGATCTGTATTGATTAGAGGTTGGATGCTTTTATAGTAAGTGCTAATGATTTCCATATGGAGAGGAGGCAAATTTAATTTTCTTAAATTGCTCAAATCCATTCATAAAGATCTTAGGAATAGGTTAGATGAGTCGATGGTGTAACCGATCAAGCTATTTAGGTAGGCTAAGGGGTCAGTTTCCTTTATTAAAGAGATTGTAAAGTTTTCATAGGAGCTTAAACACTTCCGATCCCTCTTCTATTCTAATAAGATTCAACATTTAGATTTGCAAGATTATTCTAAAGATTTGTCTATTTAAAAGATTATAACTCATAAACCATAATTACTCGAATTTTCCTTACATTAATCATACAAATCTACAAACATTACTAAGTGCAATACAATGCCACAATTCTCTAATCTTCATTCTTGCAAATGAACTATATATTAGAACTCCAAAATATCTAAAAATGTAAGTTGTTTTATTGTGAATTCATAACTCAAAGGAACTATACGAATCCTAATTACCTAAAGATTTGTGCTACCTACTAGATCTTGTTGTTGATCCCCCACAAAATATAGACTTGAAAAGGATCAACATCCTTAATTAGACTTAAGCATATTGCAATTCTAAAATCGCATGATGGATTTCACTTACCTCACTTTGTTGATCTTTTCAAATCCTTTGAAATTCTCTGTTACAAATGAAAATGTCACTTAACTTCACTTAACCAAAGCAAAACAACATGTTAGAAACCCTAAATTAGAAATCTAGATTTGACTTTGAGAAACAAAATTGTAAAAAATATAACTAAATGAATAATAGAACCCTTACCACTTTCGAGATCCACAGCAAGCATAAGGGCCTTTAGGGTTTCCTTTACTTTTCCATGCTTGACATCTAGGGTTCTAATAGAGTCTATACAATTTACTGTCGGGAAGCATCCACTCATTCTTCTACAATTGCCAATAAATTAACTATTATTTATAATAATCGCATGAGTAAGTTTGTTGGTGGAATCCCCAAAGCACCCTAACTTTTAAAATTATTTTGTCAGAGTGTCTTAGTTCTAATGCTTACATGTCATTGCCATGTTGTAAAGAACTCGAATTTTCTTTCAATTGCACTATGCCATTTTCTACTTTATTAACCCTTCTGTAATCCAACCAACTACCACACCATAAAAAAAGTTGACACCTAAAAACTCATTAAGTGTTGTGAAAGTAGGCCATGTTTATTATGGATTTGATGTGGCATGATACTATTTTGAAAAGTACCATAAGTTTTTTATAAGGAAGACCCACATAATCCTCTATTTCCATTATATGCATTCGCTAGAAAAGTGTTGAATTGACAGCCCTATGGTATAGGTCTTACCTAATGAATATGAGATAAGTTCAAATTCACCAAATACGTGAGTTGTGTTAACTCACTTTACATCCTCCTGACTAACTCATTTGAAGATAAGTCTAACCATTCTAGTTCCAAGAGCTTACCTAATGATGATAAGATGGCACCCATAAAATGGTTATTACAAAAGTTTAACCCTTTAAGTGAAATGAGGTTTCCTAATGCATTTAGTATTAGTCCCTCGAAGTTGTTTGAAGATTAATCAAGAATCGAGAAGATTGATAGGGTTCTTTCAAGCTACATCGCCGGCCCTTTAATTATCACTATTATGGAATCTTGATAATGTATTCCTTATCCAAGGTACTACAACCTTTGCTCATTTTTGTTCTCTAACCTTATGGCTATCATTCTCTTAAAGTATGTTTCTGGCAAAAGTCCAAAGAACTTATTAAAAGAAATATCTCGAATTTACAACTAAGGCAAGGGAAATTCTGCACCAAAATGACTTATCGTACCATAAAATTGATTAAGCCATAAGACCAATATTCGAAGGTTTGGCATAATATCTAACCAACTTGGAAAAGTGCTACTCATATCATCTATAGGTCCAAAACTTTAAGCTTTCTACAATTCATTAGGGACTGTGGTAGTTAACCTTCCAATGGTTTCTATTTAAGTGAAAACTTCTCAGGCTATTGTTCTCTTGAAAGGTAAAGTTAGATATGGAACCAGAGATTTGATTTCCTTGCAAATCCAACACTTTGAGAATGCTGTTAAAGTTTTCTAAGCAATGTAGAATGGTGTTGTTTAAAAAGTTATTGGAAAGGTCAACATTTTTAGGTTCTTAGCCCGACAAATTGAAGTAAGTGTAGAAATATATTCACTTTTATTTATTATACAACTAGACATATTTATATAATGTAGTTAGTTACTATTGTTAGTATATGCTTTAATTTGTTGAACTTAATTTTGTTCATTTGGTTAGGATTAGTTTTACTCGTATACATAGTATAAATAGCCTATTGTACATTACTTAACTAATTAATTCAGTATTCTCATTTTTACACTTTTGTTTTCCTCCATTCATATGGATTTCTTCTATTCACATGCACATCTTCACAAGCAATCCAGGCACGAAGATCACAATCGAAGTTGAACTGCAACTCCTCACATGGTGTTAAAGCTGACGATGACGTAATGTCTTCGCCTGTTTTTGCTTTAAATGATGAGTTCTCTTGTAGAGTCTATTGGAAATACTATAGTAGATCCATCAATTTCGGATCCACTATTTTTGTCCAATTCTAATAATCTAAATATGGTGATTAAAACTCTGATTTTCAATGGACATAATTTCCTAGGTTAGAATCGGTCAATTAAATTAGGGCTTGGGGCAAAATTGAAACTAGGATTCATAGATGGGTCAGTAGGAAAACCTAGTGATGAGTCATCGGATCTTGTTTGATGGTTATGTTGTGACTATATGGTATGATGTTAGATACTGAATTCTATGGGTACTGAAATAGCTTAGAGTTTTATCTATGCTTCGTCTGCAATACAATTATGGGACAAAATAGTTAAACAATATGGGATTTCAAATGGTCCTTTAGTGTTCAAATTACAATACGATATATGCAATCTTAAGCAACATGACTAGTGTTAGTGCTTATTATAGTAAACTCAAAAAATGTTGGGATGAATTATTGAAAGTTCAACCATATCCTCATTGTGTTTATGGTTACGTTATGACTATATGGTATGATATTAGATACTGAATTCTATAAGTGCTGAAATAGCTTAGAGTTTTATCTATGCTTCTTCTGCAATACAATTATGGGACGAAATAGTTGGACAATATGGGATTCCAAATGGTCCTTTAGTGTTCAAGTTATAATACGATATATGCAATCTTAAGCAACATGACTAATATTAGTGCTTATTATAGTAAACTCAAAAAATGTTGGGATTAATTATAGCAAGTTCAATCATATCCTCATTGTGTTTGTGGTTATATGGAAGCTTGTTATTGTAATTTATGAGATAAATTGGTTGATTTGGAATCATAAACACGGCTAATTCAATTTCTTATGGGTCTCATTGAAGTATAGGACAATGTTCATAATCAAATCTTGTCTATACAACTCATGCCGTAAGTGAGTAAAGCCTTTTATTTTGTCCAACGAATTGAGAAACAAAGACAAGTCTCATCTATTATTTTTAGTGAACCTAATGCTTCTGCTTTTGTTACATAAAGTAAGGTTATTAAGACTGGTAGTGAAAAGAAGAACTTGAAAAGTAAGGTTACTTATAAGCATTATAAGATTGATGGACATTCAATTGAAAATTTTTTTCAATTGATAGGATATCACGATTGGTTTAAAGGGAAACGTATTACCAAGGGTAAGGTTACAAGTGCCAATGTTGTTCTTTTTGAACTAATTGTTAATAATACTCCACTTGAGTATGCACTTGCAAATTCATGTGATGGAGAGTAACAACATTAGACTTCTGTTGACTTTAATGATCCTCAGCTCATGTAGAGTATGTGTCAGGAGTTTATGAAGTTTATGCAAGGGAAGGGTAGTTAAGCTTGTTCTTCTGCGATGGCCAACAGTATACATTTTGCTAGTATGTTTCATGCTCATACTTTCTACTTTAATGTTCTAGGCAATCATTTAGATTCTTGGATAGTTGACACTGGTGCCACAAATCTTATTACACCTTTTCACACTATTTTACATGATGTTGTTGACCTTTTACACCCTATACATGTTAGACTATTTGATGGCAAAGAACTTATTGTTACACAAGCAAGCTATGTTTCCCTAAGTCCCACACTTGTTATACACAATGTCTATTTGATACCAACTTTCATACATAATCTTCTTTCTATATGTAGTCTTGTCTGAGACCATCATTTGAATGATCACTTTAAAGCCTTTGAGTGTATCATACAGGACCAAAAAACTAGCACAATAGTGGCCAAAGTTAAGGCAATTAATGGGCTTTATGTATTGTAAGTAACAAGAGCTCAATAATCCGGTGATGTGACTGGTTCTTTACTCAATTCAGCTTATCTTTCATAGATTTCGAACTATAATTCACCTTCCATTTAGTATGTCTAGGAGCTCAGTTATCACTAGAACTTACCGTAATAGATTTAAACTAAATTAGGTCCTTTGAGAATCAAACAAAATTAAAGGAAAATGGTCTACAATTGAACAAGAGTAACTTATGTGAAGCTGCTTGGAGAATGTGACTCATCAACGAACATAGCACGACTTGATACCTCGCTTAATATGATGCACAAGTTAATGTGAAGATTCACTCGTCACTAATCTTGAGCTATTCGGTAAGATTAGATAAAAGTGTATGAAAAATAGACTTGGAGAGGGTTATCTCACAAAAACAAAATATTCAGTATTAAAATGTAAGTTATTTGTGACTTAGAAGAGAAAAAGATTATTTATAGTAAGTCCCTAAGGTAGCATTATAAATAAAAAAAAATTATAAGAAAGTATATACAAAAAGAGGATTCCTAATATATATGAAAAAGGGTAAAAAGGATAAAAGACCAAAAATGGAAAAGTAGTACAATGTCAGACGAGGTGAAAAAGTGGCAGTACAACATTGGTCTTATATGAATATTCTCTAAGCACAATAAGTGAGAGGGGTTAAAATATTGTGGCAATAAATGGGCCAGGACGAAAGAGATGGTAGCATGTTAAGAGAAAACTACTTAGCCATGTAAGTGAGTCTCTCGTCACTCAGTAAGAACTTCTTAACAATAGTTGGTTGGATTATCGGTACAAGGTCCTCGGCAAGAGAATAGTCAGCATCATCATTACCGAGTGTACAAATCATTGTCTGACAATTTAGGGAGCTCAAGGAGTTCAACCACATTCCTTCAGCGTAAACTTTCTCGTCATTAGTAGGTTATCAAGAGAGAATTCGTCGAGTAAAGAACTAGAGTCTTCGAAGCCATGTGGGAGTAATGGGACCATTGGTCGGCAATTCATCAGTTCCTCAAGGTTATTGAAGCTATTGTAACTAATTCCACTACTAAGGCTAAATATAGGAGCTTAGGTGCTGTTACAAAGGATCTATTCTAGGTCTCGTATATTTTATGTAATCTTGGTTTTTCAATGGAGTTTCCAATTCCTTTAGCTTGTGATAATAGGTCTACCTCATAAATAGCTCACAACCGTTATTTTCACACTCGAACTAAATATATTGATATTGAAGCTCGTTTTCTTCGCAATCATGTTGCATCCGATTTCTTGAAGCTTGAATATATTCCTTCTATGGTCCAAGTTGCTAATATTTTTACCAAGGCATTGTTTGCTTCCCAATTGCAAAAGTTATATTTCAAATTAGGCTTATGGAAAACTTGAACTTACGAGGGGAGGGGGTTGTAGAAATATATTCACTTTTATTTATTATATAGCTACACATATTTATATAGTATAATTAGTTACTATTGTTAATATACGGTTTAGTTTGTTAAACTTAATTTTGTTCATTTATTTAGGATAGTTTTACATGTGTACATAGTATAAATAAGCCACTGTACATTACTTGACTAATTAATTCAATATTCCCCATTTTTACACTTTTGTTTTCTTCTATTCACTCATACTGTTCACACGCACATCTTCACAAGCAATCCAAGCGAGGAGATCACAATTAGAGTTAGACTGCAACTCTTCGCAGTAAGGATATGTCTTACTAATTCATTGTCTAAAATGGAAATGAACGTGATAAAGTCTAGCAAGTAGAGTGGAATCAAGCTATGAAACTTGTTAAAATGCAAGTTAAGAAACAACAGGCTAATCCATAGAACTTGCTTTAAGCCTATTAAAAGATTGTGAGAGAGATTTGAGATATGCTAATGAGTTAGACCTAACCTGCCCCATCCATGGAGGAAGTCTTCCTTGAATCTAATTACTTAAAAGGTCTAACATATTCAAATTCCTTGCTATCCTTACCAATGAAGAGAATTTAGTTAAGTTACACCTGAATAGACCTAATAATGGTAGGTTTTGGCGAATTGCCTTCAAAATCATGGTGGATGTGAATAAGAGTTATCATGTTATTTGAAAGATCAAGTATTTCCAATTTCTTTATCTATGAGAGAATTTTTAGATCTAACTTACAGTTAAACCTATTTGACGATACAACAAAGTAGTAAGATTTGATTGGTTAATCATTGAAGGTGGAATTGAACCTTCGAGTTGATTTCCAAACAATTTGATGTTCCTCAATGAGCTTTCTTAGAATTGATTAATGTGACCATTGAGCAAGTTATTGCTTAGATCAACATCTATCATGGATGGCACAAATGTATATATGCATTAATCATGTTATTTGAGAAGTCAAGTACACAAGTTTTGTCATTTTGGTAAATATATTGGGTATTGGACCTGAAAAAATATTGGATGGAAGGTAAAACAAAATAACACTCTAAAGGTTGGAAATGCGGGAGGGATTTGACCTATTAACTTATATACTGATAGATCCAATCCAGTGAGGTGTTAAATTAGCGAGTGATGTAGGTACCAATTAAAAAAGTTACATTCGCAAAGCCACAAAATTTGTAAGGACTTCAAATTGCCTATTTCTGCTGGCAATTACCCAGAAAAGCTTGTTGATGGCAAGTCCAAAATCTCTTGTGGACTACTCCAATTTGATCTTGGTAAGTGGCCGCAGAGATCAAGATTAAGAGACAAATCCAGGTATTTTAGACTTGGTAGTTGTGGCCTTCGTGGAAAGACGAGTGAGAGATTGGTGAAAAGGCGGATCAAATGAGGGCATGTCTAATCCATCAAAAATAAGGACTCTCAGCTTGCTCAAGTTTTGAAATAACAGGGATGGACTAGTGGATGTTTTGTCTGGAGAAATATCAAACGAGTTATTTGACAACCTGTCATTGGTCTTAATGGACAGCAACTTTGTGGATTACGTGGAACTGGATCTTTGTGGGTTGCAGCCAAGGTTAACGCTGATTACATCTCCTGTATTTAGATTGCATGTGACGCCGCTCCATGAGCAACAATCTGATGTACTGGTATTCCAACAAGCAACCTTAAGTGGTCTAGGAAATCCCAAATTTGCTTTACAATGAACTGATTTGCTGCTCTGTAAAATGAGGTTTCTCAATTGAAGCAGGCCGGACTTCTGGTCAAGCTGACTTCACTGATACTCCTGTGCACCGCGAAGATAATTATCGGCTTATTGGGAGTTCCTTATTTAAGAAAATTGCAAAAACTGAATTATAATTTAGTTAAAGGCTGTTGAAACGGACAGAAGGAGACATTGGATGTGGCTGTTGTAACAACTTTTCTCTCATTCTTTTGTTTAGGGGCCACTAACAAGTACCCATTGGACGCCCCTTGACATTTTCCTATTAATTAATTGATCAAATGTTGTAATTGATGAATAGAATTCATTGTTTAGCCTTCATAACAACTGTTAATCCGTAAGCACATTGGATTTTCCGGGAAACGACTGACTAGAGCTCAAGTTGCTTTGTGTGTGTCTTCCAACGTAATATTCGTTTTTAGATTGGTAGCGGGTAAACTAATTGTGGAAATGACATGAAAAAATTTAGAAAGACCGACAACCACGACCAAAACATGATCAGCAAAAGAATATCTGTCTATGTTTAACCATCTCTCGTGAGCTCGATTCCAATCCCCTACCAGCCAGAACAGAGCAGTTAAGGATGAAAAAACATAGGCCAGGACGTGAACCGGCCTCACCTGGAAATGAAGATCTAAGGGCTGCTTCCGGATGGCTAACTATGTGTATTCGATCTAAGCCAGTCAGAGAAGAACTAATTAGATTAATGATTCTGCATTTCAGAAGGAAGAAGATAAAGACAAATTACGAATGTAGTAAAGACTATGTAAGGATCGGTAGATGATGATGGCTGCTTGAGCTTTCTTGAATATGGGATGTAGACTATAGTATGTATAATAAGCATTGACAGATGATGATAGGATGAGTTTAGAAGTTTTACATCCACCATAATTCTTATCAGACATTGTGGCCGTTGGAGGTGATAGTTTAGGATTAAGACCTCCATAGATTATGGTTGTTATGGTATGTTTTCTGTCTTAAGGTCTATATTTTCATATATTGGGATTTTATTAGTATTTACTTACCACTCATAATATACGTAGCGTACTAATACTATTTAAATTTTTTTTGGATGCTTGAGGCAGTTTTCTTGCTTTTCCCGCTTTTGTGTTTAATTGTAAGTGACGTGTTGCGTGCAACCAAAAAAAGGATGCACCATTTACTTATAGGTTATATATAGGAATCCAGAATGTTTAGTCCGTAAACATGGTTTTCAGTTATTACATGTGGATGGTGTAGGCTACTGAGTTTGGAACTGAAACCTAAGCATCGGTGGTCTTGAATAATATAAGCTTCGAAAGAGTTGAATGTGGCTTCCAAGAGAAGCAACCGTGGCATCACGTACCCGCAAATGTTTTGCCAAACTTTATCACATATACGGTATAATACATTATTGATCTCTTGACCTAAAATCCATTGCCTGCAAGCAAGCATCCACAATTTTCATACAGAACTACTTAGAGGACATATAATAGGTGGATAACAGTTTGAATTATGGTTTTTCTGAAAAATAACAAGAATAAATATGATTTAATGTAAAGCGTATTTGGTTCAACAAAATAAACAATTTAGAATAATTTGCCAAGACTATATTGTTGTCTTCATTCCTTTAATTATAATTATTCAGCATTGAAATATTTTGCCAAAAAAGAATGAAAAATGTCATAATAATGTCTAAATATTTACCATAAACGATTTGACAAAGCCACTTATGAAATATAATATGCATTACTCATTTCTATACAAGAATTTAGTTATTTCTATATGCATCTTTGTCACATGATCATGAAAACCGTGGGCTAAGCAATAAGTATGTGCCATATAATAGACTAAGCAATTCTTTATTTTCATATGCATGGAAAAAATTGTTTCTCTCTCTTGAGTAAATTTGTGGCCGTTAAAAGATCTAAAAATCAGCAATTATAGACCACATTTTTTCTTTTGTTGGCCTAAAATTTACTCCATTTTAGACTAGCAATTGTGATTATGCTCAGTAGATTGCTGCTACCAGCCAAACCACATACATTAGCATGGCATAAAGGTATTCACATCACCATATGCTTGTTTTAAATATACTTGCTTCCTATTTGGAAAAAGAAAAAAAAGAAAAAAGAAAAAAAGGAATATGTTTGATTCGCTTGTTCTCTATAACTCATTCAGCTCAACAATGAGTTAGAAAGGATATTTGTTTTGTATCCTTAGATTATACATTAAGAAGATGAGCACCACCGCGATATTGGAAGAGTTTGAGAAAATTTCATAACGCGTAGCTATATTAAGTTGAATTATGCTATTTACCTTATTAAAGAGAAACGAAACATTTTCTTGTAATGGAAACGAGAAGTTTTACCATTGAAGTTTTGCTTTTGCTTTTGTAATGACAATGACTTTTAATTTATGCAAAAATGTATATTATGATCTGTTTGAAGTGTTTATTAGTAGGAACATATAAGACGAGTCTATTTACAAGTTATTCGAATTCAACCCGATAATTACTCGAATTTAACTTAACTATAATCAAGTTAACTCAAGCTCGAGCTATTTGAATAGCTTATTAAATAAGTGTAATCGAATTTGAGTCAAGTTTGGATATTGGTGGAATTCGACTCGACTGTAGATATTATTATTATTTAAAAATTATCGAGTCAAAATAAGTTTAATTGAATTAAGTCAAGTTTATTGAGTATCATTTCAAGTCGAGTTTGAGCTTATAATTATAAGCTCGATTGAGTTTGAAATTGAGTTTAAACTTTAAAATTTTGAAAATATTCTCTAAAGAGAATCCCTTAGGAAAAGTGATCAACCATCTCTCTAGAACCTAACGTAATGTAGAATCTTCTTGGAGATAGGTCGTTACATTATTTAATTAACCTACATGGTGAATAGTTTTCACTAGTTGACTAAAGATTCACTGAATATTATAAAAAAGAAATAAATAAAAGAATTCTTTCAATTTTTTTTTTTTCCAGTAATCATAAACTTCATTAACTATTTCAAAGTTTTGTTCACAAGGGAAACAACAAAACATCTAAATTAACTAACATCGACAAGGACATTTCCCTTATCAGCACATCCAGAAATAACAACAGTAGTGGTAAGCTCTTTAGTAATAACAAAAGAAATAAAAGATAGAACATTGTCTAAGAAACAGATGCTTTGAGGTGCATTCAACCTTTTCTTCACCAGTGTATTCGTAGCTTTGTTGGCCCCATGGTTTACCCTGCACAATATAAGATTAGGAATAGAATTAATAATCTGCAAACGGCTTTACAAGGCTGGATGAGTAATATCTGTGTCAACTCTCAGGTTTCCAATCTATTCAAGAGCTTGTTGCAAGTCTGTTTCAATGATGATCTTTTCCTTTCCCAACATTCTCCTTAAGGAAATTCCTTCTCTACTAGCCTAGATTCCTGCTTCTAGAGGCGAATATCCCATAATAGACCTATAAACTGCCCCCCAGGACATGTCCTTCCTCGTTCCTACACACGACCCCAAATATTGTCCCACACTTGTTGAACTGTCACTAGATCATCGAATTTTTTTAGGGGTCTGTACAACCAGTTAACTATCCTACCATCTACTGCCCAATTTCTTGTCCAAAACTTGTTGTTTATGTAAGCCTTCAGTCTAACTTTTGCTTTTGAATCTATCCAGTCTACTGCTTTCTTTAGGTCTCCAAAGAATGGAGATCTTGTACATTTCCTCTTGCCTTTCAATTGGAGTTTATATTTCCTCTCAAAAATTTGGTCCACAAAGAGTTCTTTTGCTTGAGATGCCAAACGAGTCTTGCAACACTTGCCCTATTTCTCTTATTTACGTCAAACATCCCCAGGCCATCCTAATCTTTCGGTTTGGCTATCTTTTGCCATCCTATCCAATGAACCCTTTGTTGTTCTTAGGTAAAGGCCCAGAGAAAATCTCACTATATTTTCTCAATTTTTCTAGCAATAGAGGATGAGAGGGGAATGGCCTGTGAATAGTAATTCATGATACTTTCAAGTACAGATGTAATTAATAGTTTTCGAACTACCATGCTAAGCAGGTTTGCTTTTCGTCCTGCTAATTTCATCCTTGTCTTTTCGAGAATAAAAGTCAAAGTCCTTTCCATCAATCTTTCCTCCCTCTCTGACAGGGATTCCCAAGTGTTTCCCCAAATTAGCATCTTGTTTTAGACCAAAAAGATCAGATAGCTTCTTCTTCAAATCCCAAGATGTATTTATAGAAAAGAGGACGCTAAACTTTTCATAGTTCATCTTCTCCCCTAAAAGGTTGCTAAATCCGTCCACTACTTCTTTCATAATTTATATATTATCCTCCGTAGCCTTTCTCATTAGAAGGAGGTCATCAACGAAGAACATATGTGAAAGCTTCATATCAACTCCGTGCAATTTAATTGGTGTCTAGATGTCTTCTTCTCCTAGCGCATGAATGATTCTGCCAAGAAACTCCATTCATAAAATAAAAAGATATGGAGAAAAAGGGATCACCTTGTCTTAGACTCCTACTTAAGCAAACTCTTCAACCATGGCACCATTTAGAATAATCTGATAATGAATAGATGACAAACAAGATCCAACAATTTTACCCGAGGCCAGAGGAAAATTAACTCTTTAAGACTACGCAAACAAAATCCCACTTCATATGATCGTAAGCCATCTCCAAATCTAACTTTACAACCATCCAGTTTTTCTTGCCTGACTTTTTACTCGTGGAATGTAGAATTTGTTAAAAGACAATAATGTTGTCTTTTGCAGTTCAGTCAGGAATAAAACTTGCTTTTTTCTGAGTCGATAATATCATTTAGTAAGGGCTGTAACCCATTCACTAAGCACTTATTAATGATTTTGTAGATTGTTGTGCAAAAGCTAATAGGTCTGAAGTCTTTGACCTTGTTTGGTCCCATTAATTTGGAATGAGAACTAACAAGGTCTTCTTGATTTCTCTGGTTACAATGCCAGTATCAAGAATAATACGAACTGTCTTGCAAACTGTAAAACTCACCATACTCTAACAAGATTTGAAGAATTCTGTTTGTAATCCATCGATGCCCAAGGTCTTATTATTTCCTATACACCACAATCCATGTTTGATTTCATATGTTGCAGCCAAACAAACTGCTGTTTTGTTGAGAACAGATTTTCAAAGAAATCTTTTACAGCTTTTTGACCCCATCTTGCAGGTCAATCTGCTGTCCCACCACATCAAAAAGCCCACAAATGCGGGATTTAGATCTTTTAGCGAAGACACTTGCATGAAAGAATCTCATATTCCTTTCTCCCTCATTAATCCATTTTAATCGTGCTTTGACGGCCCACAAAAGCTCTTCTTGTCTCAGTAGCCAATCCAACTCTAGTTAAAGATTATATTCTCTATCTATGAGACATTGAGTAGGATTTATATACAAAGCTTTCTTCACCTCCATTAGGCTATCAATAATAGAATTCTTTCGGGCAAGGATGTATCCAGAAACTTCCTTGTTCCACTTACCTCAAGGCCATATGGCTTGAAAATAAAAAGGTCTTGGAGATCGATGACTTTGGCCAAGTGTTCAATAGGATGGACAAATGGTCCGACTGGTTAGAGATTAAATGGAACACTTTAGTCTTAGGTTAAAGTTTCCTCCACTCATAGATGGCCCAAGCCCTATCTAATCTAGTTTGGATTAGGTCCCTTAAGTATTTAGACCTTTTTGACCAAGTATATTTAGGTCTACAGAACCCCAAGTCAGCCATGCCGCAGTCATTCATACATGCTTGATATCTTTCTGCCCAACTTTGAGTTACAGCTCTTCCTCCCCACTTCTCATCATTACTAATTACTTTATTGAAGTCTCCTATCAACATCCAAGGACCCACTCTCTTACTAGCAAAGGATTTCAACTTGTCCCATAACTTATTTCTAAAATATGGATGTGGACTAGCATAAATTGCAGAGATAAACTATGAAAGAGAAACTGTATGTACTTAAACTTCAAGCAAAATTTGCTGGCGTGAGATGTAGTGCTTTCTTACTATAACTGCTCCGTCCTTCTCACATCATAAAAATGCCTCCAATAAACCCCTCGACTTCATATTAGACTAGTTTATCGAAGGGAAGATGGTTCAGAAGTCCAATCGCTATTGTCAAACTCATTCGGGTAACAGATAAAATCAAAGTATCTGTGTCACGTTAGTTAACCAGAGAGAGAATTGCATGGCGTCTACCTTCAAAATTCGCCCCTCGGGCGTTCCATGCCAACTCCTTAAACGGTTTCATGTCAATGTCAGATGAAAGTGTATGCATATGGTCCGGGTTCGGCGTCCTAAAAGCCATACTATACCCGATTGTCCGGTAGTGCTCGATCTTAATCTGCCATCGACATAGCTTGCATGCTATTTTGATTAGAGCTAGTTGCTCCTCTAACGCTGCAAATGTCACTCTTTTCCCCTAGTCTTCCGTCACAGACAGTGTGAAGGGGACTAATTGCGCCTCTATATCTTCCACATCTTCGAAGACCGTTTCTACTAGGGTTGTATCCGTCCATTGTATTATCCTGACTATGTCCTTCCCCAAAAGATACCATCTTATCATAGGCATCTTAATAGATAATCTTCCTTTCGTCAGCATTATGATAATCCTCTGACCTTGTTGAAAAGATCTTCCCCTTTATGCTGTTGGTCGAAATGTTATTACTAGAGCCCTCTTACGATTCCACTTCTCCGGCATTAAAGTTATGTCCACTACTTCCTCTACTACCCTCCATGAAAATGAACCCTTTTTGACCTCCCACATTTTCATGTCTGAATGCTGCTCCAGGAAAGGAGAATTTGGGTGAAGAACTTGCACTGGAATCTCGACCTCTAGCATATGTACCATGTTGCCGTGCTAGTTTTTTCAGAAAAAAAGGTTTTTTTTGTTTTGGAAACAATGGAGGAAGATGGAAAAATATGTTCCTCTCCTCGAGTGTCTTTTAACTCGCCAAAAGGCATGTCTTTTGACGTGCCATCAATTGCACTATTTTCCTGCCTCGTATTAAAGCCTGGAGCCACCTATTCACTTATTCCCAATAGAGATGTCTTACCGTGTTTGAAAAAACTTTTCAGCCTCTGTCCTCGCTACTTTTTTAGGTATTAAAGTTGCTACTTTGTAACTGTTTCTTTCCACTTTTTTTCGTAACTTCTAGAAGTTCTTCATCTGTTGTACTTTAATTCACTCTTCATACTTAGAAGCTTCCAAATCATTCTATAACCCTGAAGGAGGAGGCACATTAGTGTCTTTATCACTTTCTTTATTTTCAACCATCACTTTATCAGCCATATCAACCCCCTTCTTCTTATTCAAAGTTGTGTCATTAAAGTATTCTCCTAAATCATTATTATCCTGTACTTGATCTCTTGACCTAGTAGCAAGTTCATTTTCCTCATTTAGAGATTCATGTGCTTCAATATTTTTATTTTTATTTTTTTCACTTCATCTCAAAAAGGACATCCAATCGTTAAATGACTAACTATCCCATGCGATGCACACAGCTTCGGTAGATCTTCATACTACAATTTATACAATACTTTATTGATTAATAAAGTGTGCTTTAGAGGGACATCTTTATTTATCTGCACACAAATTCGTGCAAATTGACCCTGTTTAGCCTACTATATAAGGGTCATGTCTTAGAACCAGCCTTATACTTTCTCCAGTTTTTCGTAATGCTAGTGGGGAATGACATTCAATTGGTAACCCCCTAATGCACACCCACATAGCTATAGAATCAAATTCCGTCTGTTCCAGCTAAAAATTCGGTTCCTATTTTCAAAAGGCTAGATAGTATCCATTTACAAACCATGGCCGTGTTTTCTAACCCACCGATAGTCAAGATTACTACCTGGCGTAATTAGATAAATCCTGAACCCCACATGAATGAGTTTAACATTATTCAACCACCTTGACATCTGATAGTTTTAATCGTGGTAATTATAAAAAAAAAAAAAAAAATTCAAACCGAACTCATGAATTTCTTGGCTATCACCTTTTACTTATAAATATTTTTAATTATACAGTTATCATTTTGTATCATATTTATTTCTATAATTATTATTTTTTTATTTATCTATTATTTTAATTATTCAATGTTATTATTATTTAAAAAATTTATTATACTTTTTATTTGATCAACATTTACTATTTTTCTAGGAGAAATTTATTATAATTTTGATTTTATAAACATATATTATTGGCACTATTTTGTATATGAAGTCAAAGTTTTTTTATTTTTTTTGCACATAAAATATAAGTACGTTATCTGCTAATATTTACAAAAGACAAATCATATGATTTCCAAGTCAATGATTCTAGAGAAGTTAATAATATTCAATTTAGAAATGAGCCAAAAAGGCCCCAAAAAATAAAAGAAAGCATGCATTGGATTAAATTATGGGAGGAATTACCAAAGTATTTGCAAAAAAACTAAAAAAATAAAAAAAGAATTACCAAAGTACTCCCGAAAAAAAAGAAAAAAATTACCTGTATTTTAATTCTCATGCTACCATGTCATCTCCATGTTGTCGAAGCGATAGAACTCTTGGACTTGAAAGACAAGAAAGACAGAATTTTTTCAAGCTGCATCATCAACCCTTTAATTGTCACCATTATCGAATCTTGATAATATATTCCCCGTCCTAGGTACTGCAACTTCTTCTCATTTTTGTTCTCTGAACTTATGGCTATCATACTCTTGTAGTATATATCTGGCAATAGTCCAGAGAACTTGTTGAAAGAAATGTCTAGAATTTGCAGCTGAGGGAAGGGAAATTCTGCACCAGAATGGCTTATTGTACCATGAAATTGATTAAACCGTAGCACCAATACCCGAAGGTTTGGCATAGTATCTAACCAACTCGGAAAAGTGTCACTGAACTTATTCATCCCCAAGTCCAAAACTTCGAGCTTTCTGCAATTCATCAGGGACTCTGGTAGTTGACCTTCCAATTGGTTTCTATTTAAGTGAATACTTCTCAAGTTATTGCTCTCTTGAAAGGTGAAGTTGGCAATGGAACCAGAGATTTGATTTTCTTGCAAATCCAACACTTCAAGGACGCTGCTGAAGTTTCCCAAACAATGTGGAATTGTGTTGCTCAAATAGTTATTAGAAAGGTCGAGTATTTTTAGGTTCTTAGCCTGACAAAATGAAGTCGGGATATGCCCAAAGAATTCATTGTTTGAAACTGAAAAGAACATGATAGAATTTGGCAATGGGGTTGGAATTGGACCCCGAATCTTGTTAGAATGCAAATTGAGAAACAACAAGTTGACCCATGGAACTTGCTCAAAGCTTGTTAAAAGATTGTGAGAGAGATCGAGATATGATAATGACTTGAATCCAACCTGCCACATCCATGCAGGAATTCTTTCCTGAATTCGATTGTTTGAAAGGTCTAATAAATTCAAATTCCTTGCTTTCCTTAGAAACGCAGGGAATCTAGTTAAGTTGCATCCAGATAGACTTAGCAATGATAGGTTTGGTAGAGTGCCTTCAAAATCATCATGGTCAACATTGCTCAGAGTTATCATGTTATGTGAAAGATCAAGAGTTTCCATTTTGTTCATTTGAGCAAGCATATTAAGATCAAACAAACCAGCGAACCTATTTGATGATAATAACAAAGTATTAAGGTTCGAGAGGTCAATCAATGAAGGTGGAATTGTTCCTTCAAGTTGATTACCAAACAATTTGATGCTCTTCAATGAGCTAGCTCGGACTTGATTAATATGACCACTGAGCAGATTGTTGCTTAAATCAAGGTCTATCATGGATGGTACTGACAATAAAGACACTGGTATAGATCCATTAAACATGTTACCGGAGAAGTCCAAGTAAACAAGTTTTGTCATATTATTAAACATATCCGGTATTGGACCTAAAAAATTATTAGATGAAAGGTGAAACAAAATGAGACTCTGAAGGTTAGAAAACATGGGAGGTATTTGACCTGTTAATTTATTTACAGACAAATCCAATCTGGTGAGCCGTGTTAAATTGCTAAGTGAAGCAGGTACCGATCCAGTAAAGTTACATTCGCGAAGCCACAAAACTTGTAAGGACTTCAAACTGCCTAATTCTGCTGGCAATTCCCTGGAGAAGCTTGTCGATGACAAGTCCAAGATCTCGAGTGGACTACTCCAATTTGATCTCGGTAAGTGGCCATAGAGATCAAGATTAAGAGACAGATCCAGAAGTTTAAGATTCGGTAAACGGAAAATTATCTCAGGGAAGAAGCTTTGCAACTTACAGGAGTGAAGACTGAGCACTTGCAAAGACGAAGAGAGATTGGTGAAAAGGCGCGGATCAACTGTGGACATGTCTAATCCATCAAAAATAAGGACTCTTAGCTTGCTCAAGTTTTGAAATAACAGGGATGGACTAGTGTATGTTTTACGTGGAGAAGTATCGAAGGAGTTATTTGACAAGCTGTCATTGGTCTTAATGGACAGCGACTTTGAAGAATACATGGAACTGTATCGTTGTGGGTTGCAGCCAAGATTAAGGCTGATCACATCTCCTGTATTTGGGTTGCATGTGACTCCACTCCACGCGCAACAATCTGATGCACTTGTGTTCCAGAAAGCAACCTTAAGTGGTCCAGCTAATCCTAAACCTGTTTTACAACGAACTGATTTGCTGCTCTGCAAAATGATGTTTCTCAACTGAAGCAGGTTAGACTTCTGGTCAGGCCGGCACTCCCTTGACTGAACTGAAAAGCAGTATGTACCAAAAAACAAAAAACAGACATATATAACAGAAGAATGGCACCGCATAGCGAACATAAATTGGTTCAATGACATCACGGACACCCCAATGTTTTCCGTTTAACACAATTACGCTTTCTCCGATGGCTCCTACTCTCTCTCTCCCTTTCTCTCTATATAGACACACGATAGCCTGTAAATTTAAATTTAGCTATTGGCGAAAAATACAAAAACAATCCTTATAATTCTCGTCCTCATTTCGACTAAACTGATCCTACCCATCATCTTATTATTCATTTTTCATGTTTTTAAATTTAAACTATTTAATTCACAATTTGTTTAATGATTTAAAATTAAAAGTAATTGAATTAAAAGTGAAATGGATGGTGATATAGTTGCATAAAAGTAAAAGTAGGAAACGTCCGAAAATCTAATCTTACGAGATCCTTGATAAAATGTCGGTCATGTAGAATATTTAATCAATCTATGATTATTTACTCCGTCCCAATTATTTCATTTTTGTATTATTTTAAAATAGCTAAAGGCCGGATTTTAATGATAAAAAAATTATCATAGTTCACATATTAATAATATACATATCAATAAAATATTTTAAATATGGTATGTTAACATCATTAGACCGTTAGTATGTCTAAGCCGTACAAACAAAGTGAGTTATACGCAAAAGAATGCAAGTCAAGCAAAACAATTTTGAATTGCTCAAAGTGGGCCTTTTTTTTTAGCCTACCCCCGCTTAACT
The DNA here is from genome assembly GCA_024138015.1 of Lumnitzera littorea. Taxonomy (NCBI): domain Eukaryota; kingdom Viridiplantae; phylum Streptophyta; class Magnoliopsida; order Myrtales; family Combretaceae; genus Lumnitzera; species Lumnitzera littorea. The sequence continues at coordinate 76,857,910 of JAMXBB010000011.1, forward strand.
TGTGGATCAATCAATTGTCGGGCGGGTTGGAAAAAACAAAAAGCATCAACGCATCATGCTATTCATGCATAGGCTTGCTTGGAGACGAGTACTACCATGCCAACGTAGAGAGACTACGGACCTAGAGGTAAGTAATAAAAACAAGGATTATGATTTTATAAATTCAATTTCAATTTTTTTTTCACAAACTTAAAAATGAAAATAATAAAAAATTACAAATAAAAAAAAAAAAAGAAAGAAAGAAAAGAAACCCTACTAAACCTAATCCCATCCTATTCCCACTTATTGTGCCAATTTCCCTACCGTGCTTCTTCACTCTTGTCCCAACTCGCAAATCGCAACGCAAAGCTCCAACAACTTGCCTGCAACCGTCGTTGATGACGAGCCATTGTCTTTGTTGGTGGATTCCCTTAATTACTTGTGAGTTCTTTTTATTACAAGTGAGTCATTCAAGAACCCTTATATTCATTATTTGTGAATTCTTTTTTAAAGTGTCTTACCTTTGTACAAGTGAAGCTAGCTTCTCCAAGTCCCAAATTTGCTTCTAAGAAGCTTGCTTCTTCCCTCCATTGCCATTCATTGAAGAAGATCAAAGAGTTTAAATATTCAATTTGCAAGTTGGCACACTTAACCCGTAACCCACATGATGCGAGTTGAGCTAAAAATTCCAACCAATATTTGTAAATGAGTTAAAGCGAGCCAATCCGCTTAACCCATAAGCGAATACAGGCCAAGTCGAGTTAACCTACTTGGCTTACTTGCATAACTTTAGATATTTTACAATTTATAAGAATCAAGCTCCTAAACTAATCACTAGGAGCTAAGCTAGGGGATTGCAAAGTCTTACCTAACAGATCCAAGCTCAAGAACCATTGCAAGATGAGGATTCCTACTTTGTCCAAGGCTTATTGCACTTTAATTGCATTAAGGTTGGTTGCTTGAAAGAGCCTAAGGTGAAGCTTGAAGAGGAAACTTATATTTATGCTAATCACCATGGAGTCATGAGTTTGGTCTTTTGAAGGGTGTTAGGTGTTATGCCAAGCTCAGAGAAAAAATTGAGCCATAATTTATTCCATACCAAATGCAAGATCAAAGGCCAATGTTTACCATAATTGTAGATGAAGGTAGTGTACAAATATTATTACCTAATCACCAATACAAAGGTAGAACTTGCTAACTGTGAGACCCTACAAAAATTAATTGTCAACCTACAATTAGTTGGTTCGGAACCAATATGTAAAATTTAATAAAATCACATAAGTTGAACAATCAAACCCGAATGTTATGAAAATGCTAGACATATTAGTAGAAATGATCCTGTAAGTTTAGATTTAAGAAAATAAAATAAGTAAATAATTAAATGTTATATCTATAGAACAAACGTATTTTATTCATTATTTATCGAAAACGCAAAAAATGAGTTCTGGTAATAAATAAATTACTGGTAGAGATAAATTATATCTGTACTAAAAATTATAAAATAACTTAAGTAATATTTATGAATGTTTATTTGTACCAAATGAGAATTTACGTGTAAGTATAAATACTCAAAATTTACTTAAAATACCTAATATATACTAAATCATATTAAATAAATATAGAAAAATTAAGAAAAATTAAAAAAAAATGAGGTGAAATGCTAGAAGATACTAGAAAATGGTATGGCAAGTTGGGATGTAAAGTGGCATAAATAAAAAATAAAGTTAAGGACACTTAAGCAAAATTAGATAAGGATGATAATGGATGTACACAAACAAGGAAATTTCCACTCACTTCTACTCTCTATATAAATACAAACCTTCACTCCATAAACTTATTTGGTCACTTCAAAACTTAGGAAAAATATAGGAAGCTTAGAAGGAGTTGAGGAAAATTTCAAAAAAGTTCATGGAAAAATATAGTACAATTGAGACTAAACGTATGTACGTGTACCAAATTAAGACCTGAAAATAAATGGCCACCACCACCTAACAATGAATCCCACTCCAAGGCTGGCCGACAAGTAATAGGTGGCCAGTGGTGGCTTGGGTGGCAATTTTCGATGAGTTCTCCAAATTTGCTTGATTTTCTTTAAATTAATAAAAATAGCAAATTTTGTTCGAAAATTATGAACGTTTATATTTTGGCATATTTTTTGTATATAGTTTTTAAGAAAATTTTTCCTTTTATTTAAAATTAAGCCTTAAAATATATTGCCCTTAATAAATCATAAAAACCAAGTCGTTTTCGCTTTTATTTAAAAAAAAACCCTATTGATGTTGTTTTGGCTCTAAAATCTTCCTATAAAACATCTATTATGTATGTTAAATTGCTACAATAAGTTTTTCATGAAGACTATTTTTCTTATTTTTAGTTGAATTTTAGGCCTTAAAATCATATTAAAATGGCTATTTATCAACATATAATTAGTGATTTTTCAAGTAATTGGCTTAAATTTTGATATGGCATGAATTCTAATATTTTATAATGTTAAGTAATGTCAAGTGATGAGTTTGGTGTGTTGGGAGTATTGGATTTGAATATTGTGGATTTAAGGTATACATATACATAATATGTGAAGTATTCAAATGTGGGAGTTAAGTAAAGTTAATTCAAACTAAAGTGAAAATAGGCTATGTGGTGAACTTTGAATCTGATTGTGAACTAAACTTAGGAGTGTTTATGCTAAAATATAGAGTGCCCTCAAAACAAAAGCAAATTTATAGGGCAAACTAAGGGGTTGACTAGCAAATAAATCAGAGACTTATTGTACCAAAAATATAGTTAGTTGAGCTTTACAAAATGGATCAGCAGAAGTTTCTAAGACTTAAGAATAAGACTGTAATCAAGAATTAAGTCAAAGACTGATTCAGGAGTTTATTTAAAACTTGAATTGGAGATAAGGTTGATAATAGTATACTAAAGAGTTGATTTGAACCTAAATTAGAGACCACATTTATTTGAGTTAAAGGTAGTTAGACTTTATAGAATAGGTTAGTATCATTTTGAGAATTATAAATAAGGTATATATTAGGAACTAAATTAGAACTTGATTTAGAGGTTAAATGAAAGACAAAATCAAAAGTTGAATCAAAACCTAGCTAAAAATGAGAATAATTATAAGAAACTTAAAACTTAAATAATTAGGTATAGGTAAACCCTAAACTAAAGATAATGATCTAAGTTACAAATTAAAGCCTATATATATTAGTACTATGAGTATTGAAACATCTATATTATAAAGACTATTAGTGAAGGCCTGTTGTGAATCACACCTCAAGTGAGCCAACGAGAAATCTAGATAAGTTGGGATCAATACATAACTATATTTCAAAATACTTTTTCATAGTACCCGAAGGCTTAAAATTATATTTGATTGTGCTTATTGGTAACTTGTTTATGCACATGCCCGTATGTGTGTGTTTCTAAACTTAATTGTATACTATTGGTTTGTTGTTCTAGTCTCCAACTAGTTAAATTGCTTAATATTGATTGATCACCTTAAGTTGGACTTAATAATATATGACCTATAAACTTAACCAATCATACATTACAACCTATTAAGGGAACATTTAGGATTCTCTTACCAAATACTGACACCTTCGAAAGAAATAACACTAAAGCATAATAATCCTTCTTTATTCTTAGTTGAACTAAACAACAGGAGAGGAGGTTATGGTAAGTATAAAGGTAGTGGTTCAAAGGTAGTCATAGAAGGAGCAATGTCTTTATTGCACAAGTTTAGGTTTGGTTATGAGCTGTTGAATATATGTTAAAACTCTTTAACCCGGATTAAAGTGAGTGTAATTTCTCTAATCTCACGAATGATTAGATAACTTCTTGTGATGACATTTGTTTGTTGTGTTACATTTAAATAGCTAGTTGATAACCCTACCTATGCTTGATTTATAGTCTTATGTCTCTATCCCAACTTATTAAGCGATTGGTTGTTTACATCTCTATGGATGTTGTTTTTATTATAGGTACTAGCTTGGAAGTGGCATCATATGTTTTTCATGCCTCCTTAAGCAAATTATGTATTAATTAAGTATAATTATGTTAATGAATTATGTAAATATTACTTGGGATTTTTGAATCATAATGTTTTTCATACCTCCTTAAGCAAATCACATTTTTAATTTGTAAATAATTTACTTTAAAGTAGGTTAATAGTGGATGTCTTGTGTAAATCAAGTTAAAGATACTACTTGTAAGGTCGACTTATATCTTAAAATGATTCACACGGCGAGATTGTTATGTCTTAGCCACTTCAAGCCATAACAATAACCTTTAAGTACTATGGCCTTATAAGTTACATCGGCTTCATGATAAAGGTACACTATATGTAACTCAACAAATGAAGTTGACATTCTTTATTGGTGACTTGTACAAGGACGATGTAATCTATGATGTTGTCCTCATAGATGCTTCACATTTGCTGTTAGGGAGACCTTAACTATTTGGCTTAGCTATCATGCATAACAAATATAAGAAACACTCATGTATCTACTAAGGTTGAAAGGAAGATCATGTTGTAACCCATTACTCCAAGACAAGTTAGAAAAATGCATAATTAACTCACTAGGGTTACCAAAAAGAAGGCTTTGATCCTTTCTTGAGGTCAAATGAAGGAAGTTTGTGAGCTAATGTTTCTATTGATACAAAGAATGCAAGATCTGAGGGACCTATACTATGTGATGGAGGAACTTCGAATGCTAATTAATGAATTTGTTGATCTATTCCCCCAAGAGTTACCAAAAGGACCAGTTTGAGGAATATAACATTATATTGATCTCCAATCCAGTGTAGCCTTACTTAACCAACCTACTTACAAATGAACCCAAAGTAGGCTACCAAACTAAAGAGACAATTGGATGAGCTTATAAAGTGTGACTATGTTTAAGAAAGCATGAGTCCTTATATCATGCCAACTTTACTTAATTCTTAGAAAGGTGGTTTATGGCGCATGTGTACCAATAATTAAGCTATCAGCCGTACTACTTCCAAGTATAGGTATCCAATACTAAGGCTTAATGATATGTCGAACAAGCTCCATGTTGCTAAGGTGTTCTCAAAGATTGATCACTGAAATAGTTACCACCAAATCCATATGAGGCTAGGAGATGAATGGAAGACTGCAAGTCATGCCATTTGGACAAACTAATGTACCAAGAACATTCATGAGACTTATTAACCATGTGATGTCACCTCAGGTCAAGAAGTGTATGGTTATGTACTTCAATGATATCTTGGTATACATTACCAACCTATTTGACCATGTAATGTCACGAACTGAGGACGGCTTAGTCGTGACAGATGCCGTATATTGTACGAAGAACCCCTGATTGGTTACCCTTCCAATCAAGAACTCTTCACACAATATGTAAGGCTCTACAACCATTAGTTTCCAAAGAACACCAGATTCACATGATATCATCACACAAACATATTTATATAAAATTTGAGTTATAAAGCTTACAATATACAATAATTAAGTATGTCTAAGTCTATAATACTAAGATAAACAAAAGTACATGGGTAAGAGTATACATAAACTGTTCTCTCTCAGTACACATAACAGCTCACTCTTGCTTAAGTCCCCAAGCTAACTTGTGGCATCCCTCGTCCTGCCTCTATGAACAGGCTATCTTGCAACAAAAGTCTAAAGGGGTGTAAGCCTAAGCTTAGTGAGCAAAACCCTCAGCCACACCACAAGCAAGTTATAATTACATTATATTCACGCATATGAATGAATGATCAACTAGAATGCCAAACAATACGTATAATTAACTAGTTCATATACGTAACTCAGATTTAACACCCTCCGAAGTCAGGGTTGGAGTTTACACGGCACCAATCAGATCCGGGTATTATACTAGAACTTACTTTACTACGGAACTCCACGTTCCGCACTTATATCAAATAATTCTTTTATTTTAGGAAAAACCCAAGTTCTAGTATAATTGTGAGTGGGCCCCTGCAATCCTCACTCATCCTTAAATGGAGGCCTCTAGACTCGACCCTTAACCAGGTGGTTGGTGCCTCCAACGCCTAGTGTTCTCGCAGGCCAGGGTAAGGTCATTTTGTACGAATGTACTGTACAGAACCAAATAAATTAATAATATCAACCCCCGAATGGCCTCTCTTTACCTCAGTGTGATGTGACGGCCGGAATAGTATCCATGCTATGCATGTTAATGCATGTCCCAATTTCTTTTTATAGGCCGAGTATAATTAAGTTCAAATTATGCTGTGACCATCCAATAGTACACACAATCATTTTCTATATTACCATGCAATAAACAAGGCATTTTCTATACTTAAGGTAAATTCACAATATAACACACAGTTACATACATAAGCATTTTCCCCAAACCTCACACAGTAGTTAATTAACAATAATATTTAAGTCAATTATCTACAATCACAATCAAGCATGGAATCATAGGGTAAATACTCACTTGGCTATGGCGACTTGCCCTAATCGTAGTAATCGATCGGAAGGTCCTCGCTCACCTCAAGGTCACCTGATCATTACAATTTGATAACGCTAGTAAGTACTTAAATTAACTAATAATTCTAAACATGTAATTACCTAATTCTACTTAAATTATCATCAACTTTTACCCAGTAAGACTTTATTATTAATCATATGTAACTTTTTCGTTTTATTTCTGATATTTATGAATTTATAGTCATTTTTCATCGTTTTCGGACGTATATTCATATGGTAGTGTCCGTTTTGGACATTAAGATCTATGTTTTACGATATAAACCAAATGTATAGATATTTCTACTATGAAAACTTAAGTACTCTTATTACTTATATTTATATCTTTTATTCCTTAAATTCTTATAATTAAAGGAGTTTACTTTGCTATTACTAATTCATGTACTGAATTAGGTATAATCTAATTTAGAAGGTGTATTAGGATTTACTAATTTAGGTACCTATCTTTTCTTATTTTTCTCATTTTCTAAACCTATGCTTATGTCATCGCTTACATCATCTTTTACTTACGTCATTGCTTATGTCATGGCTTATGTCATGATGTGCTTACCTCATCATATGATTACATAAGCCTTTCCTCATGTTTATGTCATATGTGCATGTATTATGTACATGTTACCTCTCCTCTTATACTTATGTACATATACCTTATACATATATATACTTATACATCTACTTAAATTTATACCAAATTTATACATGTATACCTACTCATATACCTATACGGTTGGATACGTATTTTTATACAAAAATTCGTATGTCTAATTTCCTCTTAAGAAAATCTTCCCAATTTCATCCTTTTGTATTTTTATGTATGTATTTAGTATAGTATACACATATATAGCTAGATATGGTCTTAATTCAAGTTATGTACATGATAAATACTCATGTACAAAGGTTCACATACTTGTATTCTTTTAGTATTCCCTTATGTGTACATACTTATAAGCATATACTCATGTCTTCCTTTCTTCTTCTTCATAATTTCTAATTTCTACACTTAAAGATGGAAACTTTGTTCCCTCTTCTTCAAGACAAAACTAAACACATAATTACTTATTTAATCTGTCTAATTAACTAACTAATGAATAACATAAACCAACATAAAATAAGTTAAGTACATACCTTTAGTTGTGTTGGAATTAAGGAGACAAAAGTGAAGTAATGAAAGTGAAAGGGGAAGGTGAAGCTCACGACAATGGAGGGCAAATTTTGTTTTGTTTCTTTTGTTTGATTTTCATAATGGAAGACAACAAATAGTGGGGTCTAGAAGGGGGAGATGTGGACGGCAACAATTGAGGGGAAGGGAAAAAGAAAAATCAAAAGAAAAGGAAAAGAAAAGCCATCATAAAGAAGTTGATATTTTCTTTATCTTTTAGTCTTTTGTTGACTTTTCAAAATGTTGACTTTAGTCAACATGTGTTAACTTAGTCAATCCTTTGACTTTGGTCAACATGTGTTGACTTGGTCAACTTTCCTTAAGTATGTGTAATTTTGTGCACATAATGTAGTAATTAAGGGAAATTAAGGGAAAAATGAAGGAAATGAGAAGAAATGAGGTATTTGATGAATTGATTAGTAAACATAGTTGATGAGGTCTTACTTTAGGTCTTTATAGCTTATATATCTTATTTGATAAACTACTTTGGATAACAAATGCAAAAAGTAGTAATTTGAGTATTAAAGTTCACTACATGTAACCTAATCTTCAACTATAACCCTAACTCTAAGTGAGACTATCTTAATCACATACTTAAGGGATAAATATAATCTATGACTCATTATCTTAGTTTTTAGTAGATTACTTGAGGGTTCGAATCATATAAGCATGAATGAGGGTCATCTCTAACCTTTTACTAATGATTTGGCAAAATATAAGCATTATATTATCAATTAGGGTTTTAGGGTATATCATGTTGGATTAGTGCATGTATGTCTTTAAGGTAATCATTTTTTAGGGTTTCTATCACTTTTGAATGAAATCGTTAGCATTTAGAAACATTTAAGGTAGAAAAGTTCTTTACACAATTGATTAATTCTTTTAAGGTTTTCACTTTCATTAGTCTTGTCAACTCCTAAATTGTCTAATATAGTTGAGTCTATTTCAAAAGCTAAGTTGATAATTTTAGGGGTTTACATGTAGAGTACCTTATTTATTTTTGACATACTCTTTACTGAGAAGTTGTTTGGGAGTCTAAAGAAGTGTACGTCCTGCCAACAAGAAGTTATCTTTCTTAGCTTTGTAGTATCTAGAGATGGAATACGAGTTAATGTAAATATAAGTTATCTTGGAGTGGTTAGTCCTAAAGAATGTTACCAAAGTGAGGAGCATCCATAGACTTGCCTTATTTTACAAGCGGTTCATTAGGAACTTTAGTACTGTAGCTGCCCCCTTGACTAAGCTAAATAAAAAAGGGGATGGATTCTAGTAGATTATGCAAGCTGAAAGGAGCTTATGGAAGTTTACGAAGAAGTTGACCTTGGCCTTGTATTGGCCCTTCTTTAACTTTGAGAAGCCCTTTGAATTGGAGTATAATGCCTTAAGCATTAGGATTGGTGCCATTCTATTGCATGGGAGACAGTTTGTGGCTTATCATAATAAGAAGCTAAGTGGTGCCACCTTGAACCATTCGGTTATGAGAAGGAGCTTTAGTCCTATTTTAAGCTTTAGTAGTATGGTAGCACTAATTTTTGGATTAGGGAAATCCAATAACAAGATCTATGATCCTAGTGCAATTTTGCGATGCTTTATTCAATAGCGATGAGGGTAGGGAATCTCAAGATTAGGAATTAGCTAAAGATGTGAGTCTAGCTAATTTAAAATCTTATTTCTATAGAAATAAGATTAGGAATATCCATGGTTTAAGGACTAATTGAAATTGGATAGTTGCATAGAACTAGAGAGTAGATGATGACAATTTACTAAGGATTATGAGTTATTCCTTTTAATTGAATCATGCTTGCTTGTTAGTTTAGTTTTAATCAGTATTGTCATCTTATTTTCTTTTATTTATTTTATTGTTCTTATTTTATTACTCATTATTCATCTTTCCTATTTAATTGATTATAATGATCCCCATTTTATAAAGTAGATAACTGGAGCTTAGGTAAATTTCTAATAATTAGGTTCTCATATACTGGTTCCCTATTGAATCAACACTTGGACTGATATGAATAGGTCCAAGGACTAACAAGGCTAGTCATAGTTATGGTCCAAGTTTGCATAAAGCTTGAAGAACGAAATGGGAATTGTGCAAAAACGAGAAAAGTAAATGAGCGAACTCTCGAATAGCTCTAAGGATATGACACACTAGGGAACTTCTAGGGACTTACGACTCAACTTGATATGATGTACGAACTGATCCAATGAGGGTACTCACTACCTAACCTTACTTAAGAGTTAAGATAAGAGTGAAGTAAGCAAATAAGCAGTGAGTAATGTTTAATGAAAAGAAGTATTATTAATATTCTAAAGTGCGATATCATGATGCGGCTATCTTTACTAGGGATGCAATTAGGCAGGTTTAAGATAGGTTTAACAGTCCTAGTGTCTATCCTGTTACTTGTAGGGTGTCTCAAAACTTTATAGGGTTTTGAGGGTGTTACCTGAAACCCACCCGATAAGCTCATTGGGAAACTCAATTCTTGCACTTGAAACCTATTTTCCTCTTCTTCTTCTTTTTCTCTTAACGATAAGTTGTGTAATTTTAATTACATAAATTAAATAGGTAATATAAAGATTAGTAAAAGTAAAGCACTTAAAATCTATAGATGCAAAGTAATACTACAAATCAACAATGGAATGTTGAATTATAAATTACCCAGAATTTGTTTCAACAAATAACAAGCTCCTCATTCTTGTTACAAACAAAGAAAACCTTTAAAATTGTTAATTAATCAAATCCCACTACTTTCGTACCAAAAAAAAAAAAAATACTTTTATACTATATAAACGAAAAAATGGCATACATTATAATATGAATATCTTTACAATTATCATTCACATAGTTTCACCCTATAATGAGGGGGTAAAATGCTTTTTGACTGACCAAAAAATAAATAAATAAACAAGCCATAAATAAAAGAATTAGCTCTACAAGTAAAGCAAATTTGATGCTTGCATATCAAAATATAATAGCATCTCCACAATAGTGTAAACCTAAGAGGATCAACATTTTGCTTTATTATATTCGATTTACTATAATCAAACATAATGATATTATGTCCATATTTAATCAAAAGCATGAAATCTGAGAACTTACTAGTTTTCTAACCAATAATTTTTATTTCCTCTAATATATAATACTTGAATTACTTCTTATTAGATAGCAAGTTTCCCAATGGGTTTTTAAAAATAACAAGAACCCGTCCTAAAACCCTATAGGGTGTTTAAACATTTCCCAAAACTCTATCAAAAAATACCTTATAGGGTTTTTATCGGGTTAGGAACCTTGTTACAACCCGCCCAATTGCATCCTTAATCTTTACAATAGGGTATTTATACCTAAAATATTAAGGCATCCTACCTAAAATGAAAAAGACTAAAATGGTAATATCCAAAAGAAGTAATGTACAAGGAATGATAAAAGGTATAATTGAAAACACAACAAAAATGGGTATGCTGAGTGATTGCTCAGACACGTGACTCTTTATAAATGGGTGACTTTCTGGTAGAAAGACAATTTTTACACTTAGATTAGTGATTGCCAAGCTGAAGTGTCAAGAAAAGATGGTAGGTCAGCTATGCTGAGTTGAGTAGATAATTCTCTCGAGATGAATTCACCTCGGACGTATTTAGTATGGCTTGTATTTAGGTTGTCTGAGCAGATGGTCGGTTGAGCCGAGTTGTTGTTCGAGTGCAATTTAGGTCAACAATTGTTGAGTACGAGGGGGTTCAACTCGGCTAGGACATCAAGTCCATAAACTATAGCAGTTTAGACTCATCTATTGTAGGGCATAAGGAGAGAATTTACCTGGCCATGCTTTCTAACCTTCAAGCTCGAGCTCGGGTTAAAGGTCCAATGGTCTAATTCCTATCATCTTCACTAGGTTGATTAGGATTTAGGATCAAATCCAACTAGTCCTTGTCCAAGTTCTCCTTAAGTTAGTAAGGGCTGAGGTCGACAATATTAAACATGTTTGATACTCCGAACTCTTCTGGGAGCTCCAATTGGCATCCATTGTCATTGATCTTCTAAAGTATCCTAAAAGCTCTTTTAGCTCTAGCAGATAACTTGTTCCTCCTCTTATTACGAAATCTTTCCTTACTCAAGTGTAGCCATGTTTGGTTGCCAAGCTGAAACTGCTTAGTCTTCCTTCATTTTCCCTTCTCCTTTAGTTTTTTGGCCGCTCAATCAATTTTTTGGGTGACTCATTAGCAGATCTATTAGATGGACTAAGCTTTAGTCCTTACTTCTATATCTTTTAGGTCAATGGGCGACGTAAGGGTGTGATCGAGAGTTAATTCAGGGTTGAATCCATAGACGCTCAGATGGAGCATGTCCAATGGTGGCTTGTATTGTCCTACTGTAAGCAAATTCAACCACAAGTAGGTAAACATCCTAGTTAGTCAAGCTCTTTCTCACTAGAGCTCGAAGTAGTGATGCTAGGGTGCAATTGACCACTTCTGTCTAGCTATCGGTTTGGGGATGGCAAGAGGTGCTAAACAGTAGTTAAGTTGCCATCCGATGCTAGAGGGTTCTGCAAAAATGGTTTAGAAATTTTATGTTTCTGTCCAACACCATACTCCTTGGTACTTCGTACAAGCAAATTACTTCCTGCAAAAACAAAGAAGACAGTTGAAGCATCGTTAGTTATGGTGCAAGCCACAAAATGTGCCATTTTGTTGAACTTATTGACTACAACCATTACAAAATCTTTGCCTCGAGCAATTCAAGAAAATCCGAGGACAAAATCCATACTTTGGTCAACCCATGGTTTTGTTAGAATAGGTAGAGGCATTGCCTTCTCTTATTCTGCTCGACTCTTCACTTTCTTATAGATGGCACATCTCTTAATTACATGATGCGTGTCATGCTTCATTCTAAACTAGAAGAATCTATCATTCAGCAAATCATATGTCCTATGTTCTCCAAAGTGTCCAAAGAGTCCTCTACTGTGGGCTTCTCTCACCAGCAGCTCTCTTATCGAATAGGTCAATACACACAACTTACCACCTCTAAATAGATAACCATCCTCTATATGGTATTCATCTATAGTTCTTCCTTCTCCACACTATTGATATATAGGACCAAAATGAGAATCATTTCAATATTGCTCTTTAATGCTTGCAAACCCTAACAATCTAGTCTACAACTCAATATAAAGAACATGTCTTCTTAATAAAGCATTGACAATTACATTATTCACACCTTGTTTGTATTTGATGACGAAGTTAAATCCCTCCAAAAACTCAATCCATTAGGCTTGGCATTTGGAAAGCTCTAATTGACTCTATAAATATCTCAAGGACTCATAATCTATGTATACGACAAATTCTTTTGGCAAAAGATAATGTTGCCATATGCGAAGAGGTTAGATTAGGGCCAAAAGTTCTTTGTCATAAACATAATAGTTTAGTTATGCTCCTCTAAGTTTCTCACTATGATAAGTGATAAGTTGGTCTTCTTGCATCAATACAGCTCCGATGCTAACACTAGATGCATTGCATTCAAGCTTGAATACTCTATCAAAGTTTGGCAAGGCCAAGACTAGGGTATAGGTCAACCTTGCTTTTATCTTAGTAAAACTCCTCTCCTCTTTCTCTCCCTACTTGAACTCCACACTCTTCTTTGTAAGCTCAGTTAAAGGTGCTATTATGGTGCTGAATCCTTGGATAAAGTGTTGGTAGAATGATGCCAATCTATGGAAACTCCTCACCTTAGCATAAGAGGCTGGGGTCGACCACTCGATAATGGCTCATACCTTCTCTCCATCAACTCACAATCCCTTTCCACCAACTACGTAACCTAAGAAGATCACTTCTTCTTGACAAAAACAACATTTCTTCATGTTTTTGAACAATCTCTCTACTTAGAGGACATTGAAAATAGCTTAAAGATGGTCAGTATATATTGCTAAGTTGGTACTATAGACAAGGATGCCATCAAAATAAACAATGATAAATATTTCGATCAGATCTCTTAAGGCATGATTCATTAGCCTCATAAAAGTGCTTAGGGCATTTGATAATCTGCTAGCATAACCATCCACTCATACTAATCATTTCGAATCTTAAAGATAGTTTTCCATTCATCCCCTTGCCTCATTCGAACCTGGTGGTATCCTAACTTCAAGTCAATCTTACTAAATACTCTCGGACTACTCAGTTTATCCAACATATCGTCTAGCCTCGAGATGAGGTATCGATACTTGATCATAATCTTATTGACAACTCTACTATCCACACATACATGCCAAGTACCATCCTTCTTTGATACAAGCAACACAAGCATAGCATAGAGGCTATGGCTCTCCCTCACATATCTCTTATCTAATAATTCATTGACTTGCTTCTAGAGTTTAGCAGCCTGTTCGGGTTCATCCGATAAGCTTGTTTGTTCAGTAAGGCAACACCATGTATCAAATCAATATAATGCTCAATGCCTTACAATGGAGGTAATCCTTTTGGCAGCTGTTTTGGAAATAGGTCAGCATATTCATCTAACAGTTCCTTTACCTCTAAGGTAGTTTAACTTGCTCCTTCAACTCTAATAGTTCTTATAGCCCTTCGGAGCTTGTCTCGACTCAAGACCAAAGCCTTCTTTTATCCTCGAGCCAATTTGGCCTGTAATTTACTCACTTGACTCAAGGTCATGGGGTTCAGCATGGTTTTTCTCCCATCCTTATTAAATACATAGGTGTTCCTAAATCCATCATGCATAACCCTTCGGATAAAAAGCTAAGGTCTACTTAGTAATACATGAGATGAACACATAGGCAACACATTATGGAGAATTTCATCGGAGTAGTTTCTAATTGAGATCGGCAGCAACACTTGTTGTATAACATGTAGTGCTCCCTTCTCATTCAACTAATGCAACTTATATGGCTTCGGATGTGAAATGGTTGGCAACCTAAATTTCCTAATCAAATTAGCAAATGCTACATTGGTGCAACTTCTACTGTCCACTATTGTCGAGCTTGGTTTTTTACCCTCCTAATTTTTTAAATTAATTTTCTTTAAACTGATTAGCATTAAACCCTTACCTGTTTAGTACTAATCCTCAACTAGGGTTTAAAGAAAAACCATTTAATTTGACAAATGTATTAGAGTCATCACCCGACTAAAGTCGGGAAAAAACAATTAAGTTATAATAATTAGGTGAATTGGTTATAACTTAGCTATTAGTCTAACGATTAAAACCAATTTTGTAAAATGATTTTTTTAAATCAAAGAATTTGGATCCAAAGGTTAGGAATCTTAAACCCTTATGAATACCATTAACTTTCTAAATTTAACCTTAATCTTAAAAAATCACCTTTTTATTTCATAAGACAAAACTTAATTGTTAATTACTCTAATTGGAAACTTAAGTAATCTAGAAAAAGGAAAATTTAGATTTTTATTTTTATCATCACCTCGTAGGTGCCTACATACCAGCTATTCAGGATTAAACGTACACAATTTTTTTTTCCTGTAAAAACTTTAGTGAGTTGATCTTATTTTAATTCTAAAAATCTACTAGATTTACGTCTTTAATTCAATTTGGTTTATTTGATAAAAATTTCTAAAAAAGGGTCCTAAATTGGAACTCTTTGTTTTTTTAGAAAAAAATTCTAAAACATCGTAAATTTGAATACGGGTTGGTTTATTTTTTCTTATTTGGAAAAACGCTTTTCTAAGTGATAAATTATTCATTCACTAACCTACTTATTTTTATTTTTCCTTATTTATTTTTTGTCCTATATTTTTTCTTATTTGTTTATTTGTTTATCTATTTCCATATAATAAAAATATTTAAATAAATAAACTATTTTTTTCTGGTTATTATTTTTTCTTTTTCCTTTTTTTTATTTTTTCCATTAAAATTTACATTTTACATGGATAAATAAATAAAATGAATAAAGAAAAAAAATTACAAAACCAAAAAAAAGGCTCGGACTAGGAAGGGGACGTAAGTTGGGTCTTGGAGCGA
This sequence comes from Lumnitzera littorea, assembly GCA_024138015.1. Taxonomy (NCBI): domain Eukaryota; kingdom Viridiplantae; phylum Streptophyta; class Magnoliopsida; order Myrtales; family Combretaceae; genus Lumnitzera; species Lumnitzera littorea. Next base: position 76,873,537 of record JAMXBB010000011.1, read on the forward strand.
TTGGTCGGGTCGATTTGCAGGTCGTTAAGTCAAGTCGGACATGAATCCAGGTCGTCTCCAAGCTCTACTGTAGTGGCTTAGCAAGGCACGACTTGGCCTGATCTGTTGGCTAAAGTGAGCAGGGGAAAAGGGATTTGTATGTATTGGATTGACAATAGGGGGTTAAGCTCGATGCCATGACCGTTAGGGGTGGTTTAGGTGGTGTTGGTAAGTGGCAATCGGTAGTGGTGCTTAGGTGTTGTCGCTGAGGTGTTTGGTCGAGTCCAAATGAGTGGTTAGGTAGGTTCTAGGTTGTGGCAAGCTTTGTAGTACGGTCGTTTTCGTGTAGGGAGTAATAGTGGTGGTGATTCGAGAGGGGGTAGCTATGGTGGTCAGGGTTTGGATCTTAGTGGTTCGATAACGTTGCTAGGGGGTACGATTAGAGACAAAGGTGGTTAGGTTCGGAGGCTTAAGCTCAAGGAAGCTCGACCATAGTGGTAAGCTTGGTCGAAAGTGGCTAGAGAGAGAGATTCGAAGAGAGAGAGAGTTCGATGGTTGAGTTAGAGAGAAAGTGATTGCAAGAGAGAGAGAGAGAGAGAGAGAGGGTGTTTTAAGTGATTCTGGTTAGTTGTCAATGTGGATGGGGGTCCAATTTATAGCCTCCCAAGCTTGCACGAGCTTGTTAAGCTAGTTAATGGCCAAAATCCACCATTAATATTTTCATTGAAAATTTGATTTTTTTGGATTTTCCATGCTTAATTTAGGTGAGCAAAAGGATGAACGAGGATAATTTTTTCATTTCAATTCATAATACGCCAAGTGTACTACACAATTTCACCATTAATTTGGTGAAATCATATAGTAAATGGGGTAAAAAATGACCTCAAACTGAGCACCTAAGAGAGGAAAAAACTGAAAAACTGGAGAGAAAGAAGGAAGAAGAAGGTTAAGGGCGAGGACATGCACAGGGCACGTGCCACGTGCCCCTATACGCGCGTTTGATAAAAAAATGGGGTACGTAAACCGCGCCCCTAGCTCATTGCTCCTATTACATTTTTCAAAAAGGGCCTTGGGCCCTATTCAATAGACATACGGACTAAGTTTAGCCTAGTCCAATAATTATACACCTATATCTAGTAAAAAAAGAAGTAGCACTTTGTACCTAGTGAAAATCGAACCCTAAACCTCCAACTAAACCCAATACCAATACTCGAATGCTTATCTGTTAGGCCATTAGTATATATCTTGTCCATATGTACAATTAAACTAGATATATGGATCAAGTTAGTTTGAACTAGATTTAAATCTAAGCCCGAATTCAACGACCCAACTTCTAAACCTATTTTAAAACTAAAAAATCTACCCTAATAAAATGTTATTTTTTAAATTCCTTAAAATCTTCTATTTTTCCATTTTTTATAATTTTTTTCAATTTTCTAAATTTTTTCAATTTTTATTTTCTAAACCTCTTATTTTTTAGGTTTCTTTCTAGATTTCCTATTTTTGATATTTTTCCAAATTTCTTATTTTTTTATGTATTTTCTTATTTTTTTTATTTTTTTTATATTTTCTAAAATTCTTATTTTTTTTCTAAATTTCTTCATTTTTTTTAGGTTTTCTTTAATTTCCTTTTTTTTGTGTTTTTTTTTTAATTTAGGACCTATTGAGAAAAGAAAGAAATAAAAATAAAGGGGAGCAAAAATTAGGTATTTATAGCTACCCCTCTTTATAAAGAAGCTTAAACAAAACTTTGTCACAAAAACAAAGAGACAATGTTTTTGCCCATAAGAAGACTTTAAAACAACTAATTAGCTATCCTAGAATTAATCTACTAGGGATTATGCGAAGAAATGAAACTTGGTCGTGCTTCTTTAGGCTCACTAACCTAGGTGGGAGTATCTCTAAGGGATAAGCCATCCTATGCTGGAATTGATTTAAGGAACCTAGTTGTGCCTCGCTAGGCTCACTAAACTAGGCATAAGCGTCTCTCGAAGATTAGCAACCTTAATCTAGAATCAATCTAAAACCTAGTTGTACCTCACTAAGCTTACTAACTTAGGTAGGAACGTCTCTCGGGGACTAACAACCCTAATCTAAGGTTGATCTAAAATCTGGTCATGCCTCACTAAGCTCACTAACTTAGACGGGAGCATCTCTTGAGGACTCGCAACCTTAATTTGGGATCGATTTAAAACCTAGTCATGCTTAGCTAGGCTCACTAACTTAGGCAGGAAAGTCTCTCGGGGACTAGTAACCCTAAACTAGGATCGATCTAAAACATAGTCGTACCTCATTAGGCTTATTAACCTAGGCAAGAGCATATCTCGGGAACTAATAACCCTAAATCGGGATCTAAAGGACCTGGTCGTAGCTCATTAAGCTCACTAACCTAGGTAGGAGCATCTTTTAAGGACTAGTAACCCTAATCTAGGATTGATCTAAAGGACCTAATCGTACCTCACTAAGCTCACTAACCTAGGTAAGAGCATCTCTCGAGAATTAGCAACCCGAATCTAAGATTAATCTAAAGGACCTGATCGTGCCTCACTAGACTCACTAACCTAGGAAGAAGTGTCTCTCGAGGACTAGTAACCCTAATCAGGGATCAATCTAAAGGACCTAATCGTGCCTCGCTAGGCTCACTAACCTAGGCGGGAACGTCTCTCGAGGACTAGCAACCTTAATCTAGGATCAAGCTAAAGGACCTAATCGTACCTCACTAGGCTCACTATCGTAGGCGGAAGCATCTCTCAAGGACTAACAACCTTAATCTAGGATTGATCTAACACCTGGTAGTACCTCACTAGCTCACTAACCTAGGCGAGATCATCTCTCGAGGACTAGTAACCCTAATCTAGGATCAATCTAAAACCTAGTCATGCCTCACTAGGCTTACTAACTTAGGCGAGAATGTCTCTTAAGGACTAGCAACCCTAATTTAGGATCGATTTAAAGGACCTAATCATGCCTCATTAGGCTCACTATATTAGGCAGAAGCATCTCTTAAGGATTAGTAACCCTAATCTGGGATCTATCTAAAACTTTGTCGTGCCTCACTAGGCTCACTAACCTAGGCGAAAGCATCTCTTAGGAACTAGCAACCTTAATTTGGGATCGATCTAAAGGATCTAGTCATGCCTTACTAACCTAAGTAGGAGCGTCTCTCGAAGACTAGCAACCCTAATCTAGGATCGATCTAAAGGACTTAATCATACCTCACTAGGCTCACTAACTTAAGTGGGAGCATCTCTCAAGGACTAGCAACCCTAATCTAAGATCGATCTAAAACCTAGCCGTGCCTTGCTAGGCTCTCTAACCTAAGCGGGAGCGTCTCTCGAGGACTAGCAACCCTACTTTGGGATCGAACTAAAGGATTGGGTTGTACCTCACTAGGCTCATTAACCTAGGTGTGAACATCTCTCGAAGATTAGTAACCCTAATCTGGGATCGATCTAAAACTTGTTCATGCCTCACTAAGCTCACTAACTTAGGTGACAACATCTCTCACAAACTAACAACCCTAATTTGGTATTGATCTAAAACCTAGTCGTACCTCACTAAGCTCACTAACCTAGGCGAAAGCGTCTCTTACGGACTAGCAACCCTAATCTAGAATCGATCTAAAACCCGGTCTTGCCTCATTAGGCTCACTAATCTAGGTAGGAATGTCTCTCAAGGACTAGCAATCCTAATCTAGGATCAATCTAAAGGACCTAGTTGTTTCTCATTAGGTTCACCAACCTAGGCAGGAGTATCTCTCAGGGACTACTAACCATTTATACTAGGAATGATTTCCTTGGGACATACGAAAATGACCCTGACTATTGTGGTCAACTTTTTGAGATGGATTGAAAACTTAGCCACATGGGTTGATGTAGAAAAAATACTTTCTCTTTCTTTTTTTTTTTCTCTCCTTTTTTTTTCTTTTTTTTTTTTTAGTTTACTAACAGGTAAAGAACCCTTCTTTAATGATTACATGGGGCCTCTTACGTTTTCTTAGATTTGGATGCCAAGTCACTTGGTAGGCTTTTGGATTTTTAAACACCCTTATTTTTTTAGGAAAGGAAACTCATGACTAATTTAATCAAAGAAGACTTCCTTGCAAACTCTTAGTCTAGATTACACTTTTGACTATAGCCCCAAAATTATAGTCTATTTTGCATGTGATATGCCTTGATCAGTCCATTAGGTCTTTTTTTATTTAACATTATGAATTTAGGCTTTTGGTTCAAGGGTTTCAAAAGGAACTAATGAAAAAGCCTATTTTGAAATAAATATTAATCCTGAGTGTACAAGTCAAAAACCTTAGAAACAATTATAAATATGCTTGCCTCAGTTTCAAAACAACTTTTATTAAAGATAGACTACTTTTTAAGATCGAAAGAGCTTATATTGTGTAAGGGTGGTATTGTGGGTGGGAAGGACTGGTGTGAGAGAGGCTTCAAAGTCAATGTAAAGATTTTAGGTTTTTAAACTCGAACTATGATTAAGAGCTTTACGTCTTTAAAGTTATTTAGGCTTTGACTTTTGATTCAATTTAGTTGCCTCTACTGGGATATGCTATATCTCTTGGGGGTTTTGTCTTACACTTAGGCCCTCTTTTCCAACCTCTTTTTTACTTTTTTCTTTTCTTTTTATTATTATTTTGCCCTACTATCTTTTCCTTTTCGCACCAAGAACGACTATCTCTACTAGTAAGTTTTTACTTTTCAAGCAATTCAGGGCCCTAAATCCATGGATTTTGTATGAGCTTGGGTAATATAAGCTTGAGGTGTATTAAAAAAAAAAAAAAAGGATACAACTCTTCTTCATTTCAAAAGAAAAATAACTTATCAAAAATAAAAGTTGTCACTAAAGCAAGCACAAACCAATTTTATCCTTCTTTCCTCATCAATGATGCTAACCTCCAAATTTCCCCATTGTGGGGTGGTTTTCGACAAGGTTTAATTTGAAAAAATTTTTGAATAGGTCCAATGGGGTGAACAAGAGATGATCATGTTTAAGATTTGAAAATGAATGCCTAACTTCATTTTAATCTGTGTATCACATTCAAAGTAGACCTTCTTTAAGGCAAGTGGAAAAGCAAATCACATATATAAAGAGTAGGCATCGAATGCTGCTATTGAATGTGCTGGTGTTGCTAAGTGAATAACTGGTCTTAGAGAAGTAGTTGCTCAGGTTGCATATATAATAATAGGCATCCGAACCTACAACTAAAAGATAGGATATGGTTTTAGTACCCTTAAGGACAAATTCTCTCTCATGACTATTTAATATTGGACGCTTTGTACCCTAACCTGCTTCCTCTCATGCTCCTTACCCCGCGAAAACCACACCCAAGACAACTTTTCGTTATTGCCCGTTCCTACAACCTACCAAGAAGGTAGAAAGTCCCAGTCCTTATAATGGTGAACAAATGCTCTTTCGATAAGAAGTAAAAAGGGATTAGATGACTTTGATAGGTGCCGAGAATAAGGAAGCACTTTCTATCAGATTAAAAAAGAGCTTACGAGAAAGCGTTCTTCCTTATAACTAGAGCCATATCCTATTCGTTAACTCTCTACCTGTAGGAAAGATTATATTAAAGAAACCAGACTTAAGAAAAGAGAGGACGATTAATCGATATTGCATTTCTTAGCAATAATAAGATATAATAAACTAAATATATTCCCCCTCCCCTATCCCCAAAGCAGTTGAGCAATCTAAGACAGCTTGGGCAAGGAGATTGAAATCAACTAAACACCTAGAGCTGGGGAATAAGAGGCTAATCAGAGTGAAACCAATGGGGAAGAGGACTTATCCAAAGGTGAAGCAGATTTATAAGAGGAAAGTATGAGTCAAAAGTATCCTCATCATTATGTCGCTCAACTCTCAAAGTGTTTCAGGTTAGTATGTGGAAAATAGTTTGCCTCTTTTCATTATAAACCTTTTAAAAGTGAGTTACCGACTCCTTAAGGAGAATTTATTTGCTCCAATAAAATTGAAAACCCAATTGCATTATTCTAGCTATTACAAACTTTATTGAAAAAAACAACTTTCTTTGTCCCTATCTTAACAAGCATCCAATTACTTGAAACAACCTGTAAGCTTATTAAAAGGCATTGGTAAGCTTAAAAGAAATGGAGCTTTAAGTGACTCAATTGGACTACCTCCATGACTTGAAGAAGGACCAACCTATTATAACTCTATCTGAATGACTTTTGCATCAATCAGGTCTTAAATCTTGTTCTTCAATCTCCACAATTTTTCAATGGAGTACCCCTTCTGACCCAAATGATAGTCGCATTGTGCTTTTGGGTCAAAGCTGCATGGTTTGTAATTTAGATTAAAGGCTTCACAAGCTATAATTCTTGCTGCTCTCAAATGATAAAAGATTCAGGAAATTGAGATCTCCAATCAGGTGAATTGTCTCCTCTAAGTCCCTTGGGCTTGTTTTTTCTCATTCTTTAGCTTTTCCCTTGTTAGGCCTCATTCATCACTTAAGCTTACTAACATTTGATCGGTACTGAACATCGAGTGTTGTAATCTTCTAAGCATGGAGCCCATTGCCATTTCTAGATCCGTAATGCTCTTTTATAACATGACTACCTTTTTGTCTAAATTCAAGAGTCTCCTTTCCAGGTTTAAATCTTAGGATATTTAGAAAGCGGTGATCATTGGGAACAAGACTTGCCATTGTTGGGTCATTTGATGCATCATCCTTTCTAAGGAAGCAAGTTTGTTATCAGCCATGTAAACCTGATTGAAAGAATTTCTTTACCAGTTAGCAACTTTTCTTTTCTTTTTTTTTTTAACTTTTATTTTTAAATGAGAGAGAAAGATAAAGTTTTATTTTACAGAAACCAAAAAAGAAATCCAAATAAAGATGATGATTTTTGTGTTTGCACTTCCTTAGTTAAATAAGTGCTATTGAGGGACTATCTACGAAGAAGGAAAAAACGAAAAATGATAGACTAAAGAGAAAATTTCTATTTTGGAAAGATTAGAGTACAAGGAACAAAACAAAAGGAAACCTAACAATTATTCATAACGAAACTTAAAATTTATTCAAAGCATTTTAACTCCATCTAAAGTTTATAATCTAACTCTTGCAGTTAGGCTTTAATTTTATCCAGCATTTTTAAAGCCCAATTCACAGTCCTCTCGCTTTTTTCGACTTAAGCTAACAAAACCCTATTAAAGGCCTCAACACGCCTAGCCCTTTGCTTCCAATAGGTAGCTTCGGCTTGTAGCAAATACTTATGGATTCCTAGGGCATCTGTTAGTCTTTGATTATTCTTTTATTGGTAACCTGTCATTCTTAGGTCCACATATTTCATGGATAAGAATCAGTCATTAATGTAGCAAAAGAAAGCATATGGAAATATGCAAGTGTTGGGATCGTTTGGGTTAACACATTACTCCCTTAAGTTGCAACTCTACTATTATTTTGAAAAACTTGATTATGTTTAAACTCTTGAATGATTAGTAAGGTTGCAATTTCTTAAGGGTAGTGCATTAACTCAAGCTTAAGCAGGTTCTAAAAGATCCTTAAGTTTTGTGACCTCACTTGTTAAAGAACACTTTCATTAGTCACAGTAAGCTTAAGTAAGGCAGCATAATCAACCTTAAGTAATGGTTACACCATAGCACCCGAAGCCTACACAATGATTCCTCTCCTAAGGTCTTAAGACAACCTAGGTTTAACCACATCAACCTTGCATCTTTGATGTAATAAATGACCCCCCATATCCTAAGGCATATGATAAGATAATAGTATAGACAAATAAACAGAAACTAAGAGTGAATTCTAGAAAAATACAAGAAAAGAAGCTTTAGGATTGTCTTTTCTTTTTCTCTTTTATAACAAAGCCACCATAAAACCCTAAAGATTGTATGCAAGAAGGGTAGGTTCTAGAAATCTTTAAACTTTGTGACCTCATGCGTTTCTTACAAAACGATTCCTTGGTAACATCGAAGTTTAAGTGGGGTAGCCTAATCGGCCCCAAACAGTGGTTACCTCACTATGCCCGGAACTTACACAATGGCTCCTTGTCCTAAGGTCCTAAGATGATTTGAGTTCGACCGTATCTATCATGCATTTATGGTATAAGAAATAAATCCCCCCCTTAAAACAACTAAAAAAGACTAAACCTGCAAAGACGTTAGTATAGTTATGATACAAATGAATAAGTAAATAAATTGCAACAAGGTGATTTTTAGAGATTAATTCTAATTTTAGAAAGTCAAATGATTAACCCTCTTATCATCCCTAATGGAGTCGCCAAGCTATCAAGCTTGGTTTTTTACCCTCCTGGTTTTTTAAATTAATTTTCTCTAAACTAATCAGCATTAAACCCTTACCCGTTTAATACTGATCCTCGACTAGGGTTTAAAGGAAAACTGTTTAATTTGAAAATATATAGGAGTCGCCACCTAATTGGAGTTAAGAAAAAACAATTAAGTTACAACTAATTGAGTGAATTGGTTATAACTTAGCCATTAGTCTAATGATTAAAATCAATTTTGTAAAATGGTTTTTGAAACTAAAGAATTTTGATCTACGGGTTAAGAATTTTAAACCCTTATGGGAATCATTAACTTTCCAAATTTAACCTTAATCTTAAAAAATCACCTTTTTATTTCATAAGACAGAACTCAATTGTTAATTAATCTAATTGGATAACTTAAGTAATCTAAAAAAAGGAAAATTTAGATTTTTTATTTTTATCATTGTCCCGTAGGTGTTTATGTACCTACGTACCTACTATTCAGAATCAGACATACGTAGTTCTTTTTTTGTAAAAACTTTAGTGAGTTAGTCTTATTTTAATTCTGAAAATACACTAGATTTATGTCTTTAATTCGATTTGGTTCATTTAAAAAAAATTTCTAAAAAAGGGTCCTAAATTAGAACTCTTTGTTTAAAAAAAAAAATCTAAAACATCCCAAATTTGAATACAGGTTGGTTTGTTTTTTCTTATTTGGAAAAATGCTTTTCTAAGTGATAAAGCATTCATTCACCAACCTACTTATTTTTATTTTTCTTTATTTATTTTTTATCCTATATTTGTTCTTATTTTTTTTTTATCTATTTCCATTATACTAAAAATAAATAAAAAATTTTTCTTTTTTTTTCTTTTTATTATTTTTTATTTTTCCTTTTTTTCTTTCCCCCTTTTTTTTTTATTTTTTACATTATAATTTACATTTTACATAGATAAATAAATAAAATGAATAAAGAAAAAAAATTACAAAACCAAAATGAAGGCTCAAACCAAGAAGGGGATGCGAGTCGAGTCTTGGAGCAGTCGGTCGAGTTGGCTTGTGGGTCATCGGGTCGAGTCGGACGCAAATCCAAATCTTCTCCAAGCTCCACCATAATGGCTTAACAAGGCACGATTCAGGTTAATCTATTGGCCAAAGTGAGCAGGGGAAAGGGGATTTGTGTATATTGGATTAAAGATAGGGGGTAGGCTTGATGTCGTGGCCATTAAGGGTAGTTTAGGTAGTGTTGGTGAGTGGCAGTCGATAGTGGTGCTTAGATGTCGTCGTCGGGGTATTTGGTCAAGTCTGAATGAGTGGCTAGGTAGGTTTTAAGGTGTAACGAGCTTCATAGTACAGTCATTTTCGTTGGGGGGTGGTGGTGGTGGTGGTTCAAGATGGGGTAGCTAAGATGGTTAGGGTTTGGATCTTAGTGGTTCGATGGTGCCACTAAGTGGTATGGCAAGGGAAAAGGGTGGTTGGGTTCGAAGGCTTAAGCTTTGGGGGGCTCAATCGTGGTGGGGGGCTTGGTTGAAAGTGGCTAAAGAAAGAGAGTTTGGTGGTTGAGTTAGAGAGAAAGTGATCGTAAAGGGTGTTTTGAGTGATTCTGGTTGGTTAATGAGGATAGGGATCCAATTTATAGCCTTCCGAGCTTGCACGAGCTTGGAAAGCTCCTTAATGGCCAAAATCCACCATTAATATTTTCATTGAAAAATTGATTTTTTAGGATTTTCCATGCTTGATTCAAGTGAGTAAAAGGATGAATGAGGACAATTTTTTATTTCAATTCATAGTACGCCAAGCGTACTACACGATTTCACCATTAATTTGGTGGAATCGTATAGTAAATGGGGTAAAAAATGACCCCAAATTAAGCACCTAAGGAAGGAAAAAGCTAAAAAGCTGGAGAGAAAAAAAGAAGGTTGGGGGTGAGGACATGTATGAGGCATGTACCATGCACGTGTTTGAAAAAAAATGGCTGCCTCATTTTTTAAATAGGGCCCTGGGCCCTGTTCAATAGACATACGGACTAAGTTTAGCCTGGCCCAATAATTATACACCTTTATATATATATTTAAAAAAGAAGTGGCACTTTGTGTTTGGTGAGAATTGAACTCTAGACCTCTAACTAAACCCATTACCGATACTCTAATGTTTATCCGTTAGGCCGTTAGTCTATACTTTGTCCATATATGCAAATAGACTACGTCAGCTTGGGTTAAATTTAAATCTAAGCCTAGATTTAATTGCCCAACTTCTAAACCTATTTCAAAACTAAAAAATCTACTCTAATAAAATGTTATTTTCTAAATTCCCTAAAATCTTCTATTTTTCCATTTTTTGTAATTTTTTCAATTTTTATTTTCTAAACCTCTTAGTTTATGGGTTTCCTTTTAGATTTCCTATTTTTGATATTTTTCCACATTTTTTATTTTTTTTGTGCTTTTTCTTTTTTTTTTTTTGTTATTTTTTAAAATTCTTATTTTTGCTAAATTTCTTTATTTTTTTAGGTTTTCTTTGATTTCCTATTTTTTTGTGTTTTTCCTAATTTAGGACTTACTGAGAAAAGAAAGAAATAAAAATAAAAATAAATGGGGCAAAAATTGGGTATCTACAATTATGAGTATACAAATCTGTTCGTTCACTTTACAAGTGATATAAAATAAGTTCTCTCTCTACTCTTCCTCAATAGATGGTTTCAAACTCATCACATTTCAGATAACCAAAGTTAACTTGTCCAGGTCTTCTACAAACACATCTTCCTCAATCAAGTTAACATTAACCTCAACCTTATCTCCCACTTCTTTCTCTTCCTCTAGTTCCTCATATGTACTATCTACTTCAATTTTTAGGATATCTCCCTTACTAATCATGGTCCTTCTATTCGGACACTAAGTAACCATGTACCTAAACCTTTGACACTTAAAGCACTTGATCTGGCTCATCTTCTTCTTAAATCCCTATCCCTTCCCATAAGTTCTTAGTAGCACTTCACCATCAACTAGTTACCCCTTCTATTCAACTCGGACATTTATCCTTCTAGTAGGCTCAGAACCATGTTAAGGTCTATAACTTCCCTAAGCAAGTCGGCTTGATTAATTGAGTTGGCTCATCGAAGGTTGGCGCAACTTATTCTTTCTCTGTCTCTCTACTCGTTAGGCTATTCTTATAACCTCATCCAATGTGGCGAACTTCTAAAGTTCCACAATATATTGGATGTCATTTCTTAATCCAGTAAGAAATATGGATACCATTTAGGTTGATGGTTCATCTACTTCATAACAAATCATGAGCATTTGGAACTCCTAAACATAACATCAATTGTTTGGCCTCATCACCTTAGCTTTTGAAGCCAAGCAAAAGTGTTTTATAAATAAGTATCCGACGCAAATCAATTTTCAAGGGTCCTTTTCATTTCAGGCTAAGTATTTACTTTTCTATAACCTTCTCGTCGCCTCATTGTTTGGAAGTTCTTCCACCACATAGTGGCATAATTAGAGAACTTGACAGCAGCAATCCTTACCTTCTCACGGTCCTCATATTGGTAATAATAAAAAACTCGCTCCACCTTTTCCTCCCAATCTAAATAGTCATCAGCGCTTCTAAAACCATTGAAGCTCAAAATCTAAAGCTTAACATGGTTAGCCACTCGAGGTGCTTGAGCTCGTTTCTCTTCCTCATTATACTCTTTTTCTTCTTCTCCATCCATAACATCGAAGTAAATCCTTCCTCGTACTTATTCTCCTACTCCTCCACCTGAAATTTGTCTAACTGGGATTTGTCTTCTAGTGAGTCAAGTAGCTTGTGGAGTGTTCTACATGGCTTCAGTAAGTCAACAAGCCATTGCAAGAACAAGTCTGGTCAAGTTAGCCATGATGTTAGTTACCTCATTAATCTGTTCATTTGTACTTTTAGGGGCATCTTAGGGTTATCGTCCATAGTAGATAACACCATTATTGTCATCTCCAATTTCAATGTTGACGCTAGGATCTATCATCCTCTCGAGAAAACTTAGTAAACAGGCTTAGAATCTAGAAAACAATGGGAACTTCCTTCTTAACTAAAACAAATCACACATAAATACTCTTTTATGTGAAAGTTCATAGACCTAAACACAACAACTACTCAAAAGCACAACAAAACCAACTGAACACTTACTTTGTTTTCATATGTTCAAAACAGGGCAAAACAAAGTATATAACTACAGCAAACTACGACATCTTCTACTTGCTCAACACTTGTAGCTAACTTCTACACAACTACAGCATATTACTATAATAATCACTACTTCACAAGAAACTCAAACACAACTTATCCAAACGTACCTCTTCTTTGATACCAAGATAATACAAATCGGTCCCAAGACTAACAAAGCCGGTTACAGGAATGGGTCCAAGCTTATAGAAAGCTTGAAGAATGAAATGGGAATTGCAGAAAATAGGAAAAGTAAATAGGCAAACCCTCGAGTAGCTCCAAGGATATGATGCACTAGGGAACATTAGAGAACTTATAGCTCAAGTCAATATGACACACGAACTAATCTAACGAGGGTACTTGCTGCTTAGCCTTACTTAAGGGTTAGGATAAGAGTGAAGTAAGTAAATAAGCAGTAAGCAATGTTTATGAAAAGGAGTATTTTTAATATTTTGAAGTGTGATATCATGATGCAACTATCTTTACAACAGGGTATTTAGACCTTGAAATATTAGGACATCCTACCCAAAACGGAAAAGACTAAAAGGGTAACATCACAAAGAAGTAATGTACAAGGAATGATAAAGGGTATACTTGAAAATACAACAAAAATGGGTATCTTATACGGAGGATTCTATCATATGATTGCTCGGACACATAGCTTTATGTGGATGGGTGAATTTTTGGTAGAAAGACAATCTGTATGTTTAGGTTGGTAACTGCTAAGCCAAGGTGCCTAGCATAGATGGTGGGTCAATTGTGTAAGTTGAGTAGATAATTCTTCCAAAGTGAATTCACCTTAAACATATTTAGTACGGATCGGATTCAGATCGATTGAGTAGATGGTCAGATGAGTTAAGTTGTTATTTGAGTGCATTTTAAGGTTAGCAGCTGGAGACGATTGTTAAGTACAAAGGGGTTGGGCTTGGTCGAGGCATCAGGTCAGAAGACTGTAGCAACTCAAACTCCTTAGTTACGGGGTGTAAGGAAAGAATTTGCCTAGCCATGCTTTCTAACCCTCGAGCTTAGGCTTGGGTTAAGGGTTCAATGATCTAATTCATATCATTGACTCACAATATGTTTTATTTTATACTATAACTTGACTAAGTGCACTTGCTTGTTATTGCAATATATGCCCAATCATGAAGTAATGCACTTTTTGATTCCTCATAAAATCTTCCATCATCCTTCACATCATTAATCCTAAAGCAATATATTAGATCTCTTGTTGTGATTCTTACTATTGAACTTCCTAATGCAGAATTCAAACTATCTTTGATATCTATGTTCACATTTTCATAAAATTCCCAAATCAATTCTATTGGGATAGAGTCTTTTTACTCGCATAAAGAGTTCCATCCATGTCTCTCAAGAGATCTTTCTATGTTAATTCCAAGTTCCAGAAATGATTCTTAATCTAAAAGCATAACTCTATTAGGTCAATTTATTAAGATTCTTTTCTAGTTTTTCTCTTCTTTCCCTTCTACAATTCCCTCTACTTTATGTCTTCCTTCTAGATACTCCTTGATAGACATATTATCTTCATCTTTGATGGTGTGTCAACCAGTAGATCCCTTACCTGAGCTACACTTTAAGGCTTATAGGGCTTGGCCAAGAGAATTCTAGTTGTTCAGCTTGGCCTTGACGAACTCATCTATTAAGAAGGTCAAATGGCAAACACTCTAAATGCTTTGGTTAGACATACACTAGTCTATTTGGTTTCTCATTCTTACACCAAGCATTTAAATGCCAACTTGTCAAGTGTTGAGAACCCCACCACTAAACAATCCCTTGTTAAAGGCTTAAAGGTTGATATCCTTACCCTTTCCTCCTGTGGAGCTTCAAAGCACCAATCTACTTAGAAACACTAACACCAACCCTGCTCAATTACAATGCCCTAAGATTCCAAAACGTGAACCCACTGATAGGCTACCACCTGTTCTTTACTTTCTAACATTTATACTATATTCCTTTTGTCCTTTGTCATATTTAACCATTTTTATTTATAATGGGAATCTTCTTCATACATTATCCTTTATGTAATTTCCATTATTATGTTGTTACTCTAAGGGGCTTATTATAGCTACAGTCAATCAATTTTTGAACACATACATTACATATTATTCCCTATTCTTGCGAGATATACTCTTCAAGCAATAAGCTACACTCTTATCTAATCTTGTTAAGTAGCTTGAGATTAGTGTCAAGTGGACCTTAGCATTAGCTTGTACGTCACATCAAGTGAAGTACTAAGTCATATTGTGTTCATTGGTGAGTTATATCTGAAAAGTAGCTTTATGGAAGCTACTATGTTTGCCAACCCATCTCTTATTCCTTCAATATATTAGAGGATCCATTGGTTTCCTTCCCTATAATCCTGTTATCAAAACTTAAGATATCAACCGATAGCTAAGTTTTTATGGTGTTTTATTTTAGTGATCGTTTTACATATTTTGTTGTATACTGTCTTTCTACTATGAAATAAAGCAAGTGTTAAGGTTGTTGAAGTATATGAAGTGTTTGGTAGCCTTTTGTTGAATTTCTTATTGGGTTGTGTAAGTATGGAAACCTTGTTGAAGAATGTCGAACCCTAGTATACAGGGAGAGATAAGTGATGTTAAGAGTAATGCTCTTAGTCGAAGATGTGTTGAGCAACAAACCCCATGAACTACAGACAAATAAATGCAAAACCTTACTACTATTGTTGAAAGACTCAAATGATGAAGACTTGAGTTAGGAGAACTTAAGGACATTGAAGATGTTGAAGATGAGGATGAGCGATTCCCTAAATTTGATGAGCATGAACTCTGAGCCCCTTATGGGACTGAGCACATTATGGTGCAAGTTCCAAGCTTCTCTAGTTCTAGATGTGCTAATGAGTATTTGGACTAAGAAGAGAAGGTTGAGAAAATTTTTTACTTCTATGACTATGAAGACTCTGTGCATATCCATATATTAGCCTTAGAATTTTTTGGGTATGTAGCAATGTAATGGAAGAAATTGTTGAACATGCACGAAAAAGCTCAACAAGAAATACGAACTTAAAATGAGATGAAACAAGTTCTAAGGAGTAGATTTATTCCAGAACACTATAAGTAAGGTACTTTCAAATGTATTCAAGAACTCAAGTAAGGTAGCCAATATATAGACGATTATGTCTAAGAGTTCTAATTGCTAATGATCTGTTGTGA
Organism: Lumnitzera littorea; assembly: GCA_024138015.1. Lineage (NCBI taxonomy): Eukaryota > Viridiplantae > Streptophyta > Magnoliopsida > Myrtales > Combretaceae > Lumnitzera > Lumnitzera littorea. The sequence goes on from JAMXBB010000011.1 coordinate 76,889,145, forward strand.
TGTTGACGAAGAGTTTTATGCCCTTATCTAAGCACTTCAAAACTAGCAACATTACTTATTGTCGATAGAGTTCATTATCTATACTGACCATGAATCTCTTAAGCATCTCAAAAGCTAGTAAAAACTCTCCCGACATCATGCCAAGTGGGTAGACTTCTTAGAAACCTTTTGCTATGCCATCAAGTATAAGAAGAGAAGTATAAATACTGTCGTTGATGCCCTTTCTTGTTGGCTTGTTCTTATTACATCATTACAAGCTAGAATACTTGGGTTTGGTACCCTACCTAATCAGCATGAGCATGATCCGTACTTTGGACCCTTAATGGCCGATTGCAATATTAGAGGAGTAGTAGATGCGTTTTACTTAAGTCATGGATTTCTGATGAAGAGGAAGCAAATTTGTATACCAAACAGTTTTGCTAAGGAACTACTTGTACGGGAAGCCCATGCTGAAGGCTTAGTTGGCCATTTTTGTGAGAAGAGAACTACTGAGCTATTGAAGGAACACTTCTATTGGCCTAGGATGATGAAGGATGTACACAAAGTTCTTGAATGTTGTGAGGTGTATAAGTAAGCTAAGGGAAAAAAAAAGGAACCGTATGGGGACCCTTATCTGAGTGGCTATGGATTGATCTAAGCATGGGTTTCATGCTTCGTGACACGAATCATCGGGAAGGGATGACACGTAGCTACCGATATCAAATGAACCAAAAGGGTGGATCTAAACCGTAAGATGGACCAAAAGGTAAATGGTAGTTAAAGGTTGAGCAAAGATCCTCGTGCACCGATGATGGATATGACGTACCAACGCCTTATACGAGCTCAAACTATATTTGATATGGCGTACAAGTATAATGCAAGGTTACTTGCCATTAGTCCACACTCAATGGTCTAGATAAGTCTAGATAAGGGCTCTTTAAGTTCTCACTTCTCAGCAAGAAAACACAAGCTCTAAAAGGAAGAATATTAATTCATTGATGTGGCTATTACATGTTACAACTATTTATATGGCCCAATTAGGACAAGTTATAGGTATTCGTAAATTATAAAAAGGATTCCTACTAGAAAATGAAAGGGGAATAGATTACAAGGGTAAAGTAGTAAATAAACAATAAGAATATTCGATTACAAAAGGACAATATGGATGTTAGAAAATGGGACACATGTCAATTCTCCATTCTATGGTCTAGATGAAATTGGTTACCAAGTAGAGCTGATTAAGTCAGCAGCTCAATAAGCCGATAACTTAACAAATCAGTGACTAAAGAGGGTTAGTTCAACAATGGGTCTTAAGTCTGCTTGGACTCGGCAGGTCAGCTAGGTAGTACGGTAACTTAGACATGGGAAAAGTTCAACTTGAAATCAGGTAGGAGCATTGTTCGGTTTAGATTAGGCTCAAGATTGTAAGTGGCTTCTTCCTCTTCTACTTGTAAGATAGTAAACAATTCGGAGGAGCTTAGAAGATACGTTAGATTAGCTCAGATGAATAGTTCTTCAAGAATGAGATGTTGTTCAATAACATGACATACTAGGGAAGTAAAGCCATGTACTCAGGATCATGTGATCGACCCTTGATTCATATCACTTAGCCTACCCGAATCACCCTAAAAACATGACTCTATTATGGTGGTGGTCGATCGGTTTAGCAAAACAAGCCACTTTATCTCTTGCCACAAAACTAAAGATGCTTTATTCGTTGTTAACCTATTTTTGCAGGAGGTTGTACGGCTACATGGCGTCCCAAGAAGCATTGTCTCATATTACAATTCAAGGTTTATAATCTTTTTCTAGCAAACACTAAGGAAGAAGCTCAAAATTAAACTCATGTTTAGTACTTCTTGCTATCCATGGATAGGTGGCTAAACAGAGGTCGTAAATAAAATAGTAAGTAACTTGCTTCGAGCTACTATTGATCAAAATCTATGTGATTGGGATCTTTGTTTACTAGTAATATAATTTGCTTACAATCGCTCTACCCATAGCTTAACAGGAAAGTCGCCTTTGAGGTTGTCTATGGACTTAATCCAGATTTACCACTAGACATGATTGCTTGCCTAAGCTTTTTAGGAGAAAGTCAATCAAGTTTGCAATGCCAAGTAATTCTAAAGATTGCATCAGAAGGTTGTTAATAGCTAGCCAAGATGATTGCTCAATAACAAGAGCAAGTAAATAGAGGATGAAAGTATGTCATTTATAACCTCAGAGACCTTGTTTGGTTTACCTCAATAAGGAACAATTCTCGTGAAGGAGGACAGACAAGTTGTCCCCTAAATCAGATGGCCCCTTCAAAGTCTTATGGCGAATAAATGACAACCTTTATGAGTTGGAGTTACCTAAAGGCTAAGGGGTATCCCTACCTTCAATGTTTTTGATCCAACGCTCTATGTGCTGGAAGGAGAAGCTAACCAAGAGTTAAAGGAAAATCTTAAATAAGTCAAGGAGCTGATGGTGTGTCGATCATCGGACCCCTCACCTGAGTCAGACTTTGAGGCTTGTAAGGCTTGGCTAAGAGAATTTTAGTTGCTTAGCTCAGCCCTAACAAACTCATCTATCAAGAAGGTTAGATGGTGAACACTCCAAGTGCTTTGCTTGGACATACACTAGTCTGTTTAGTTTCTCATTCAAATACTGAGCATTTAAATGCCAACCTACCAGGTGTCCCCACATCTAAACAATCCTCTACCGAATACTTATAGGATGACATCCTAGCCCTTCATACCTATGACAAAGGGTGTTGGCTACGATGTTGGTACTCCCCCTCTTGTATCTGATGACATAGTAGAAAGTTTCCAAGTATTCGACCCACTTGGCATGGCATCAGGAAAGTTTTTGTTGTCCTCTAAGATGTTTGAGAGACTTATGGTCTGTGTAGACAATAAACTCTCTTGGTAGTAAGTAGTGCTACTAGTTTCAAAGTGCTTAGACAAGAGCATAGAACTCGTTGTTATACACCAAGTAATTCAGTATAGCACCTTTAAGCTTCTCGTTAAAGTATGCAATTGGTCTACACTCTTATATAAGGACAACTATAATGCTAACTCCATATTCATCACATTCTAGTTCAAAAACTTTCTCGAAGTCGGTAAGATAAGTATTAGGGCAGAAGTCAACCTGGACTTAATCTCATCAACACTCCTTTAAGCCTTCTTAGACCATTTGAATTTAGAGTTCTTCCTAATCAACTCAGTTAGTAAGGCAACAATGGAACCAAAGTTTCGAATGAATCATCAATAGAATGAAGCTAGACCATGGAAACTCCTTACTTCAATAGCACTAGTTGGCATTGGCTATTTGAGAATAGCTTAGACTCCCTCGTCATCAACTTTGATACCTCCTTCAAAAACAACATAACCAAGGAATATTATCTCGCTCTAATAGAACACACATTTCTTAAAATTGCTAAATAACTTCTTGGCATGAAGGATATCAAACATAGATCTTGAGTGCACAACATGAGAAATGAGGTCAACATTATATACCAAAATATCGTCAAAGTAGACAACAACGCATTTTCCAATCAACGATCTCAAGACATGATTCATTAGTCGTATAAAAGTGCTCCATACATTTCAGCCCAAATGGTATCATCATCCATTTGAATAAATCGTCCTTCGTTTGGAAAGTAGTCTTCCACTCATCCCTAAGTCTCATTCTAATTTGGTGGTAGCCATTCTTTAGATTAATCTTCGAAAGGACTCGGGTACTATGCAACTCATCAAGCGTATCATCTAATTGTGGGATTGAACATCAATACTTAATCATAATTTTGTTGATTGGTCAACTATCAACGCACATTCTTCATAAGCCATCCTTCTTCAGCACCAGAACAGCTGGCACGACACAGGGGCTTATGCTTTCTTGGCATCAACTTTTTTCTTCAACTTGGTAGCTAGATCAAGGTTAAGCCTATAAGCAGGTCAGTTAGGTAGAGCAACTCCAACCTGAAGGTCAATACAATGCTTTGTACCTCTAATAGGTGGTAATCCTCTTGACATACTGATAGGAAACAGGTCAGCATTTTCCTATAGTAAAGTCTACACCTCAGCAGGTAAGGCTAACTCTAGAAGTTTCCTAACTAACAAAAGCACACACTCTTCTATCTTGGCATCTTTAGAAAATTAGGCTCAAGAAATCATTAAGGACTTCTGGTGCAAAGATCGGGTAATCTTCTCTTGCAACTCCTACACTTCATTAGGGCTCATTGGGGTCAGTATAACCTTCTTTCTATTCTTCTAGAACATATAAGTGTTTCTATATCCATCATGCAACACTTTCAAATTAAACAACTAAGGTTAGCCAAGTAAAATGTTTGAGGCACACTTAGGAAGGACGTCACGTAACACCTTGTCCTTATACCTACACCAATAGTAATTAGCACTTTAACTTGCTCAGCAACAAGTAGTCATCCCTTTTCAATTAGCCAATGAATCTTATATGGCTTAGGGCGTAGGTAGGTTAGCAATTTCAAGGCCCTCACCACTCCTTGAGCTATTACATTGGTATAGCTTCCTCCATCAATGATTAAAGCACACAATTTTCCATTCAATCAACAATTTGTGTGGAAGAGGTTCTACTTCTACTTATTCTCATTAGACACATAAGTAATGAGAGATCTTCATACGACCATTTAATACTTGGCTCCTATTTCAGGTGGTGTCATGGCATCAAAATCTTCTTGAAATTCTTCTGGCAGCTAATCAACTCTTACTTCATCTTCTCCTTCACTAGCACTCTATACTTCAAATTGGGTTCTATCTCCCTTAATGGTCATGACATGTCTGTTCGAGCACTTACTAGCTACGTGGCCAAAACTAAGACATTTGAAACACTTAATTTCTTGTGTTTTCCTTCCTGAACTCTAACCTTAGTTCTTATTGACCTTGGGATCCTTAGCTTTGCTCTTGCCTTGGCCATCATCAAGTCTACTAGGCATTTAACCTCGGCGATCTACCTCAGCACTATAGTAAGCTCGATCATATATGGCTCGACTCAACATACCAATCCTACTCGATAAGCCAAGTTGGCTGCTCGACGCTTGGCTAAGTTAACTTCTCCTCTACCATTCTACTCTTTGGGCTACTCGAATGGTTTCATCTAGACTTCCTATCCTTTACACCTTTACCACATTACCAATCTTAGTCCTTAGCTTAGAAATAAACCTTGTTATTGTTTGTGTTTCAAGCTAATCAACATCAAATCGGATCATTAGTAACTAGAAGTCTTGAACATAGTCATCAACTGATCAGCTACCTTACCTAAGTTCTTGGAGGCGTCAAAAAGTATCTTGTTCATAGTGTTTTGGAAAAAATCTACCCCTTAGAACTCTCCTCATCTTGTTCCATGTTCGGCTCTCAGATCGGTCTCTCCAATGTACATTCTATAACTTCTTTCATCACATTGTTGTATACTCTGTAAATTATAACACAGCTACTCAAATATGAAAAACATCTTTGTAATCATAAAAGTATAATATCTTTTCAATCTTCTCCTCCCAATCCAAGTAGTCATCAACACTATTAGACATATTAAAGCTTAAAATCTACGCTTTAAGATGCTAACTCCTCTGTGAGCTCTAAGCTTACGTTCTTCGAATTCTTCATACTACTCTTCATCCTCATATTCCTTAACCTCATCTAACTCTAATCTCCTTCTCGTAACTCTATCAACAAGTCAGGGTGGAGCTAGGTTTATGTTCATAGTTAGGTATTCGATGTTCACCCATCTGTCATCTCAGCCCTATTCAGTGACAGCTCTCACTTACTATCTAGTCTTTATGGCCCTTTGTATAATAATAGCCAGATTGGCCACAATAGTAGCAAGATTTTGTATTTATTCATCAATAGTTCATGGGGTCTCTTAGGTAACATAGCCATAACCATGAGCATCACTATTGCCATCATTAATCTCTCCTTAAACACTAGGATTCAACATTATCAATGCAAAACTTCTAAGAAATCTATTACTACACAAAAAACTCTCACAACCCTTGTAAATACTAACTCACACAGTGACTTAAGGGCTTACTATATTTTTCTACATGAAACAGAGTACAACAGAACACATACACTAGAACAAGAACAACTATTTCAACACTAAGCTTTCAATTGCAACCTCAAGCTTTATTACCATGATTATATGATATGCCTATGAGTTTAATAATTATTAGGGCATACCATCGAGAGTAGTAATTAAATGGGTCCTTTAAGATATCAAAGAATAAGAAATTAACAAACTATCAAATACAGTAGCTTTCATGAGTTGCTCGAAGAATATGATGTACTAATGAACACAACATGACTTAGTACTTCACTTGATATGACACACAAGCTAATATTAAGATCCACTCGTCACTAGTCTCGAGCTACTTAGCGAGATTAGATAAGAGTGTAAGAGATGTACTCGGAGAAGGATATCTCTCAAGAATAAGTATATTCATTAAGTGTAAGTGATATGATGATTTCGGCTGCAAGGAAAAGAGACTATTTATAATAAGTCCCTAAGGTAATAAGAAAACCTAAGCAATTACAATAAAGGGTGATACAAAAATTACTATTATAGTACATTATCAAAAGGGTAAAATGTAAAAGGGACAATTAGAATAAAGGAATATAGTACAATGTCATAAAAAGGCATGACAGGTGGCATGTTGCGATTGAGTATACGTTCTGGAGTTTTGGGATACCATGGTTAAGATGTACTTATGCTGGGGATGTTAATGAAAAACGGTACTTAGAGTTGTTGAGATAAATATAAGACATTGTTATTCGATAGGCCAAGTAAGTAGAGCCTGACATATAGGGGACTCAGCTTCGGCACTTGACAAGTAGGCTTTAGCACTTGTCATGTCAATAGATAGGAAGAGTAAGGCTTGGTGTGTAGTCTCCTCGACTTCGGCACATAGCTGGTCAGCTTCGGTAGTCAGTAGTTCAGCATGTTAGAAGAGAAGGGTATGATGCATAGTAGCCTCGGCTTCTATACTAGATAGATCGGCATTAGCAGCTAGTAAGTTATTGATTAGGCAAGGGTCAAGACAGAGTAGGGTGTGTCCAAGTTAAGACCTTAAGGAGTTCACCCATAAATCCTCGTCATACAAGAGCTCATCTTCAACAATCTAACGTAATAATATCTTCCTCGCGAGAGACTATAGGCCTCAGAGACAAGCACGAGTGAAGGGTCTAGAAGTCGAAAATCCATTACAATTGAAAAGGTTTATCATTGAATTACCACTTGAAAAGATCCAAAACAAAACAAAAGTGAAGAAAAAGAGAAAAATACCAAAGTAAAAGATAAAGGACCTAAAAAAATTGAATGTAACTGATGAGGTAAACCTAAAAATCTAATAACAAAAGAAAAAAGAAAAGAAATAGTCCAACAATAAAAAAAGAACACATCAAAAGAAATTCAAATCATCCCCTTTGAACCCATTTCCTCATCAGCTTCTTCATTTGCATCTACATCTATGATGTTCTCCCTCTCGTAAGCCAAATATTCCATACCATCACTCTTTTCCTCATCTCTTGTACTCTTTTCTTTGGATACATCAATAAACTCATCATCCTTAGCTGAAGGAAAGTTGACTTTTTAACTTGTTAGCCGCATTGTTGTAAAATTCCATAAGTCGAGACTACTTCTTAAACATTCTCTTTAGAGCTTGGTTATAGAGCTGTTGAGATTTAATTAACTCTTCAAATTCTCCCCTAAGCTCTTGTATTTGATGTGTTATCTCCTGTGGATGGAGCATCTTATTCTTTCCTTTTTTGTTTCCTTTTTGAAGTCATCAAGTAAAAGACCCATCTAACAAAACATTGAGATTCCTAAATAAAATGATTGAAGCTCCTATCATAAGATAATTGAAGTTCCTAAGATAAGGATTACTAAGGTTCTTGAGCAATAAGATATCAAAGCTCCTTAAGGATGGCTAAGGTTTTTGAACAAGATGACCGAAGTTCTTAAATTTAAGGACAACTAAGGCTCTTGAATATAAGATAATCAAAGTTCCTAATTTTAAGGATAACCAAGGCTTCTGAATATAAGATAACCAAAGTTCCTAATTTTAAGGATAACTAAGGTTTCTAAAATGTCATACGATGATTAAAGCTCTTAAAGGATGGCTAAAATTGCTAAATAAGATAACTAAAGTTCCTAAAATAAGGATAACTAAGGCTCGTGAATAATAAGATAATTAAAGTTCCTAAGAAAAGATAACTATGGTTCTTGTTAAGATGACCAAAGTTCCAAAAGGATCGCTAAGGTTCTTAAAATTTCCTTAAGAGATTACTGAAATTCCTAACTCGAGGATGGCATTTTTCACTTTTTAAAATCTTGAAGGAAAAACTGGTGCTTTCATTCAAAAAAATGTTCATCTTTTTCTTGCTAACATGTAATGAAATTATATTGACTGTAAATGTTATAGATAAATGGTATGCTCGTTTTTTTAGCCCATTGGTCATTTATTCTTCATCTTCAATTGCTTGTCTACCATGATGAGGGAATAGGAAAAAAACTTTAGCTAAACACCTTGTTCTTTATGCCATAAGGAATTCTCATTCGATTCTAGGGCGAAGTGCTTCCCGTACCCTAAGAGCATGCTTGATTTTTGCATTCATAAGTTTCATACCAGGAAAAGTATCCCAATTATCTAAATTGTGTATTCCAAGAGAAGTTCCTTACACTCTTAAATGACTTGTTTTCACTCTCGACTATAATTCCAAAAGTTATGGTTAGTTTTGTAACTAATACACTTTGATTGATCTGATAGGTCTTTTCCTCATGGTTATAATGTAAGCTTTTGGTCATTAGTTTAAGCAAAATGGGATATAAATGCATTGGCCAACTTTCAAAAATTAACATCTTAACCCAAGTTTATAAGTTAAGAACCTTAATAGAAAATGCTAAGATGAGCTTGCCCTAGTTTCATGAGCAATGATTGTTTAAGATAAGTCAATTTCTTTAGTTAAAAGAGCTATGTTAAGGGTAGTATAGTGAGCAGGACCATTTGTCGAGCCTGGTTTTTCACCCTCTTGGTTCTTTTATAATATTAGGTCTTCTCTAAGCCGATCAGTACTAAATCCTACCCATTTAATACTGATCTTCGATTAGGGTTTAAAGAAAACCAATTTTTCAATTTAAAAAGGGTTAGGAATCACCACCCAACCGGAGTTAGAAAAAAGGGTTAAGTTATAACCAATTAGGTAAATTAGTTATAACTTAGCTACTGGTCTATCGATTAAAAAAAAAAAACAATTTGTAAAACAACTTTTTTGAAAACTAAAGATTTAAATCTAGGGGCTAATTTATTAAACCTTAAACGGGTACCACTATTTAACTTTTTGAATTTAACTTTACTTTTCAAATATACCCTTTTTAATTTATAAAACAGCTAATTATAATACACGCGACTAAATTGATCAATTCACATAAATATCAAAAAAGGGAAAAAATAAAACTTCTACATTTTAAGTCGTCCCGTACTTACATACAGGTACCTACGTATCTACTATTCAAGATCAGACATACGTAGTTCTTTTAATAAAAATATAACGGGTTGATTGATTTTAACTTTGGAAAAAATAGTCAAGTTTACATTTTTACCCATTTTGAGTTGATTTAAGAAAAGATTATAAGGGGTCCGAAGTTGGATTTTATTTTTAGAAAAAACCTAAAATGCTCTAGTTTAGAAAGGATCTGTTTTATTTTATTAAAAAAATTGATTTTCTAAGTGTCAAAAGTAACTTTTCTATTTTTATTCCATTTTATTATTTTTATTATTTATTTATTTTCTTTTTATTGTTAGTTAGTTTTCTTTTCATGGTTTTTCTTTTGTTTAAATGTGAAAATAAAAAAAAAACCAAAATAAAATACTTCCTATTCTTTCTTTTTTTTCTTTTTCTTCTCTTTCTTTTTTTTTCTTTTCTTTTTCCTTTCTCTTTTTTTTTTATTTTTTTATTACATTTACATAGATGAAACAAGTAATTAAATAAATAAATAAAAAGAAATTGAACGAAGGCAACAAGATGCGCGGCTCGGACCTGGGTCGGTCGGGTCGGGTCAGGTCGAACTGCTAGACAGGGTCGCTAGTCAATCCTCTAGGTTGGGTCGGGTCAGATCTTGGCTTCCTCTTCAATAGCACTAACAGGGCACGATTCAACCTGATCTAGCCTCCAAATCGAAGGGGAAAAGGGGTTTTTGTGTGTTTCTGATTGAGATTAAGGGGGGTAGAGGAAATGCCGTGGTTAATGGAGCTCATTTTAGGTGGTTCTGAAAGTAGTGGTCAATGGTGGCGTTCACTCCTCTAACGTGGTGGCAGTTGGGCACAAATGGAGTGTTAGCTTGGGGATTGAAGGGTACGGGAAGAGTGGCCGTGATGTTAGTTTAGGTCGAAGGATGCTAAGGGTGGTGGTTCGAGGAGAGAGAAAGGAGCGAAAATTAAGGTTTGGTGGTAGCTACCTTAGTGGAGTTACTAGGGGTCACGGCGGAGGTCGAAAGCAGTTGGGTTGGGGAGCCTGAGCTACGAGTAGTCTTCCTAAAGTGGTGGCTCAACTTAGGTTGGAGTGAAGAGAGATAATCAAAGAGAGAGAAAGTGGGTTAGACAGAGAAAGTGATCGAGAATGGATAGAGAGAGTATAGGAATTGATTCTGTTTGTTGTGTGTGTTAGTTTATGTCCCATGATGATCAATTTTTACATAAATTCAACCTAGAAACAAAGGAAAGTTGGAATCGAATTTAATGAGAAATGCCCGAAAACCTAGCTTTTTTCTGATTTTTTAACGCTAATTTGAATGTGCTTTTGGCTAAATCTGGACTTGTTCTTAACACCATTTTGAAGCATGCCATGTCTAGTACGAGATTGATGCAAGAAACTATGTGCCTGTGTGTGGAATTTGTGCAAAAATTGAAGCTAAAGTAGATGGAGTGGGCTATTCTTGAGAAGGAAAGAGGAGGAAAATCAAGAGAAAATGGGCAAAAACCTAGGGAAAGAAAGGGAAAGTGCTGATGTGGCGCTACGTTAGCCAACTCGACAAACCTTAACCTACCACATATCAACACTTGACACGTGGCGGCTAATATAGCATGCCACGTAGCTGACACATGGCACCATGTCAACAAGGCAGTCCAATCCAATGATACCACGTGTTAGGACATGTAGCGCAATCAGATCCTGACACATGGTAGTCTCTGATGTGATTAAAAACAAAAAGTAAGAAAAAGGCCTCCCTGCCTTTGCTAAGTTTCGAACCTAAGACCTCATGCTCAATGCTAGTACTATATCTATATGCTTAACCATCTAGTCGTTAGCCTGTGCTTTATTTATATGTGCAATTAAATTATACATATGAACTTGGTCGGCTTAGGCTAGATTTAAATCTAAACCCAGGTTTAATGGCTCAACTCCTAAACCTAGATTAAAATTAAAAATCTACTCTAACAAAATGTTATTTTCTAAAAAAAAATTTATTTTTTCAATTTCAAAATTTCTTATTTTTTTGTATTTTCTAAATTTCTTATTTTTTGTGTTTTTTTTCCTATTTCCTATTTTCTTATATTTTTCTAGAATTCCTATTTTTTCTAAATTTCTTCATTTTTTTTGAACTTTTCTTGATTTAAGACCCTATAACATTATTTGAAATAAAATAAAATAAAAGGGAGGCAAAAATTAGGTGTCTACACCATTGAATTAGAGTTCCATTCCTTTGGGCTCGAAATCTCTTGCTTAAGTTTATGCTTTGAAAGATATTAGGGCAAGACTTAAGTCTTTAATTTTGGAATTCATGGACACAACTTTCCTAATATATTCAAGCTATGGGCCTTTTAGGAGCTTTAGCTTGGCCTTTGGAATGTGATCACCTTCCTTCCATTTTCTTCTTCTTCTTCTTCTTTTCTTTTTCTTTTCTTTCTTTTTTCCTTCTCTCTTTTTTTTTTCTTTCTCTATCGAGGTGATCATTCTCCATGTGTCTAAGTTTCCATTTAGGAATAGTCAAGGCCCTAAAATCGTAAGTTCAGATTGCATAAGCTTAGTGAAGCATGTATTGCTTTGAAGTGTTTAGGAAAAATCTGTGGGCTTAAGTGTTTGAACAAGATCATATGGGCTTAAGTGAAGTGTATACAATTTAGCTCTTTTTCATTCTAAATAAATTGAGAGTTATGAATCAACACAATTGAAGCAAGCACAAGTTAGCCTATCTCTTTTCTCCAAAATCGATGCCCCTAACCTCCTAATTATCCTAGTTTAGGGTGGTTCTTGATAGGGTTAATTTTTGAAATCTCTAAAAAGCTCAAATGGGCTTACAAAGGGTAGTTGTGTTTAGGGTAATGAAATGAATGGCTATTGTCCTTCCAACCTATGCATCACATGTAAGATAGACCTCCTTTAAGAAATGAGTCTTATCTTTGCTTTCATGTCTCTTTACTCTCATGAGTGTTTTAGGGACAATGTTTGAGATGAGGGCTTGCCCCTTATCATTATAAAACCTTCAAATAATAAGATACTTTCATTAGTTTGAGGAGGAGACATTTTATGTTTATTTGCCTCATCTGCCTTAGTCTCATTTGATAAGACTGGATAATTCATGATGCCTCAATGAGTCACATACCTCTTTGCTTTTAAAAGGTTGCCACATTTGTCGTTTCGCTAGACCAAGCTCATTAAGCTTATTAAATGAATAATTCATAATGGAGACAAACTTTATGTTCAATTTCAAGGTTGGAGTGGGTGTGCAAACCCAGAGTAAAGTTAGCAAGCCATATGTTTGGGTTCTCTCTCACTTAAAGCAAGTTGGAATAGAAAGGTAAGTCCAGTGTTTATGTTTAAGCTTTTGTGTCTAGGGCTTCTAAAAAGATTTGGTAATGAGCTTTTCTTTAAGGATCGTATTTGGCTTAGGTTCTTCTTGGAGGGAAATCAAGAGTTATATCTCATTTAAGGGTGGGTAGATGAGCTATGTCTCCGCTATTTTTATATATTAATTTCCAATGTCCTTTCCTCTTTTTCCCTACTTTAGGCTTAGAGCATGTGATCAATAAGATTAGGTTTAGGTCGGAATCATTGTGGTTGTCAGTCATCTTGTTTTAGAAGGATTGACTATGGGCTTTAAAAAATGGACTTAACCACTTAAAAGCAAAAACCTAAAGCTTGTAAATTCCTTACTTGTTAGTAGATTTTTCTTTTGAAATCTTGATTATTTTTTTTTAAATTTATTCTAAAACATTTAAAAACACTTATTTTACAAAAAAAGTATGTTACAAACTAAATCACCAGCTTCTCCCTAATTTATTGGATGAATCAGAAAGTTAAAAGGTTGATGGGAATGAGTGGCTATCTTACAAGATTAATAAACAAAGGTAATGACTTATTTACAACTAAAAATTCTTTTTATTTTTTTTTTTAAATGAAAAACTCTTGAAGACCCTAAATGATGTTAAAGATAACCTTTGCTATAGATGATTAGAATATTAACATTGCCTAAAGAATAGAAAATCCCAATTAGAAGGCAACACAAAGAGGACAACAAAGCTACAAAAGGACCATTGGCGATTAAAGGGTGGTAATTTTACAAGAAGTGTATCTAATGTTATAAAAAGATGATAAGGAAAAGTCTAGAGATGACAGCTATTCACAAATCAAGAGTAATGAATATTTACAAATTGAAGAATATTTTACTTATCTTTCTTTTTTTTTTTTTTTATGTACACATGTTATTGAACAAATTTCTGATACAACAAGTAAAAAAAATAAGTACACAAATAGCGTACAAGTAAAGCACATCCATGCGAATACAGAATTGGCAATTAAATAAAAGTGTGATAATTTATTAAAAAAATTCAGAGTTCAAATTTATTAAAACCCCACAGTAGAATCAATTGAGTACAAAGAGGCTAAACCCTTAACAAGTAAAAATAAATAAATACACAAAATAACATACAAGTAAAGCACATCCATGTGAATACAGAATTGGCAACTAGATAATAGTGTGATAATTTATTAAAAAAAATTTAGAGTTCAAATTTATTAAAACCCCACAATAGAATCAATTGAGTATAAAGAGGCTAAACCCTTGTTGGGTTTATAATTTTTCTATAACTGTCATAGGAAAATAATAAAATTGCAACTCATTGCCCCTAATTATTTTATTCATTTTTTAAAAAACGTTACATCTTATCCATTCACTATCCCTAAAAAAAAAAAAAAATTAATGCAATTTAACAAGTTTCATATTGACTTTTTGTTGCACAACTTTTATAAAAAAAAAAAACATATATAAAATATGAACTAATGCAACATGCTACACGTACATGCAATGTAATAAAGGTAGGTAATTAATGACTTATAAGAACAAAATCACATAAACCCCTAGTTAATTCGCTACACTTATATATATGAGTGTATGAATTTCTTAACATAGAATTTTTTGAAAATAAAGCTCATGTATACTTAATTTTTTTTAATTCCTATAATTTAAAAATTACTAATCCCTTTTTCATTTAAGATAATGCAGAAGAGTGAAATCTATAGGTCTCAAGCTTTGTTACCTCAAGTATCATCGAAGCATAAGTAGGTTCACCTATCACTATTAGGCGGAGGTAAAGATCCCAACAACCTGAGGGTTACACAATAACGATATGTCTTAGGTTTCTAAGGTGGCCCATGTCCGACCACATGTAAACATACACATGATTTTTTAAAGAAATAAACCTCTTGTTCCCTAAGATATGGCTCATTGGGCCAGACATTTCCTAGTAAGCCTACATCACTAAAAACCTGTTAGTACAATTATATTACAATATTAAATAAAAGAAAAAATAAGGAAAAAAAATAGGGCCATTAATTAATTTTTTAATTTTTACACAGTTAACTATTAGGTACCCTTAGTAAAGTTGCAAATTCTGTCGAGCCCCATTTCAGTTTTTCTTAATTTAACTTATATTAAGTACAACTCGCTTAATATAAATTACTTGACATAAAATTAAGAAAAAAAAATTTTCTTTAAAAAATGTTTAGAAAAAAAAAATATATTTTGAAAAAATAATTTAGAGTCATCAACCAGTAAAATTAGTAAAAAAGTCAAATTAAGGTTTTCAGACGAGAATACCCTAATTTAACCACTAGTATATAGATATTCTAAAAAACTAATTTTTTAGAAAATTGAGATGTAGGGACTAACTTATTAAGACCTAGTCATCATATAAAAAATAAAAGAAAACTAACGGGTTTTTATATTTTATAATTTTTCTAAAGATGCCAAGATATGCAATGATATACGAAAATGCAATTTAAAATGAATTTTTTAATAATTTTTATTACAAATTTTCAAAAAAGGAGAAATTTTTTACTTTTTTTTTTTATGATTATCTTAAAGGTGTCTACGTACCCTCTAGTAGGAATTAAACCAACGTAATTTTTTTTTTTTAGAAAAGATTTAGTGGGTAGATTTTTTTTAATATTAAAAATTGAGCTAAATTTACGTTATTTAACGATTTATTATTTTCTTTAAAAAAAAAAATAGGAGATCTAACTACATAAATCTATTTTAAAAAGACCTAACTAATTGAATCTTTTGAAAAGATTCCAGTTAAGATTTTTTTATATTTACAAAAAAACCACTATGTGTCAAAAGATTTATTTTTCTAAAACCCTAAATACAAAATTTATGTGAATCTACTGAGATATGCAATTTTAAATAGATATCTTTCCTAATGATATGAATCTTGAGAATATATGCAACTCTATTCAATTTTTATGGAAAAGATGCAATTTATCTAAAAAAGCAATTTATCTAGAAAATGCAATTTAGCTTAAAAAAAATGTGATTTTGATAAAAGTATGACATGATTGTGATTTACGTAGGAACTACTTTATTAAAGAAAACTAAACCAAAAGCTTACACTAAAAGACAAAATCAAGTTAGTAAAATAACATGATTAATTAAATAATTCAACTAAATAAATAAATAAAATTAAAGAATCCAACTACTCAAACGGGTTGGATCAAGGATAAGACTTATGTGATTTATGTTGAATTATTGTTCGTCGGGGTGCTACTAATCATGTGGAGTCGCTATGCATTGAATTACTGATCATGTCACTGTTGATCTCATGTGAAGCGGATCATATGTAGGGTTGTATGTAGACTAGAATTGCATGTTGAGACCGTATTAGATGTATACGTAGACTGGAATCGTACGTGGAGTGTTATGTAGAGCTATGTGCATGAACTAAATTGTAGAGTATGTGTTGTATGCGTGAATTGGAAAATTGATTAGACAGTATGCGTAGTCAAGGGTCTATATACATGTGTGAGATGGTCTAGTAAGGTTACTCGCCATCTAGCATTGTTTAAGAGTTAGGATAAGAGTAAAGTAAGCAAACAAGTTGCAATAAATGTTTACAAAAAGAAGTATAATTAGTATGTTGTGTGGTTACATTACAATGTGTATTTATACTTGAGAAATTAGGGCAACCTACCTAAAATGAAAAAGACAAAGAACAATATCCAAAAGAAGTAATGTACAAGGAATAATAAAGGGTACAAATGAAAAATCAGAGAAATCAATGGATTTGTGTAATAGAATCCTTCATGTAGGTCTTAAAGACGTGGCAACAAATTATTAGAGATGCTTTTAGTGGAAGTAGACAAAAGGTACCGTTAAGATGGGGAGTCGAACGGGGGTATTGAGTAGAGGTGCTAAGTAGACCTAGGTCCATCGGAGAAGAAGTGGTTATAGATGTGTATTGGAGCTCTTGAATTCTCAACACCAATATTGCCAAGTTGGAGGTCAGTTTCGTCATGGCCTAATAGGTGCATGAGGGATCGGGTTGTTAACAAAGCATTAATCGAATCAGCATTCAACTACTGAAAGATGTGTAGTGACTCAGCTCGGTATAAGGAATTGGTCGGCAATAAGGATTAGCTGGGCCTAGGTAGGAGCTGGCTGGAACATGAGAATTTGCCTTGGTAATCCTTCTAGGCCTCAAGCTCGGCTTCAAGTTACATGTCAAGTGGTTCGATTCCTATCAATATTAATTACACCAAGCTACAAATCTTTGTAACTATACATGGCGTTATTTCGTATTCCAAAGGATACTACACCAATCAACAAATAGTAACGACGATTTACTGTTTATTGTAAACCATCATTTCTAAGTATAATTACTATTAGATCGTGTCACATCAACAATATATTGTCATAAAATCAAAATGAATACAAACCATCAAAAGATCGAGCTTCAACAAAGGCACAATCCAACAACTTGACTCCTTATGGCTACTTAATGACCAAGGAAGGAGCCACTTAAAGGGGGAAGAGGAGAAGGAGAAGAGAAGACAAAAGAGATGCATGTGACCTTACCTCTACCAAATGAAGAAGACAAATCGAAAGCAACAAATGACCGAACCAAACCTTAGAAGTCCCTAACCTACACTACCCATATAGTAATGATCTACTTCTACCTTCGTTTTGCTCAAATAGGAGTTGGGGACAAGTGTTGATGCTAGCTATTGGATACAGCCTAATAGCCCAAAGCATAAGACTAAAGGGGCTTCGGAACACTTCTCTAGCATGTAAGAACCATGTGCAACCTAAGTCTACAAGACTAAGTAGCTACCACCTAGGTGACTGACTGATGTCTCCGCCAGGATGTTAGGAACCCCAACAAAATCCAAAACCACAATCACATTACCACCTCAGCCAACTCCCTCCTAATTGGTCCTTTCCCTAGCAAAGTCCGAGACTACCCCAAAGAAAAAGCCAACTTAGTAGCAAGCCCTCAATAAGCGCACAGCATCTGGGACATGATTTCTCATTAAGCTACTCCTTACCTTACAACACTTGCATCACATTTAATATGATGTGGTGATTAGTGGCTCACCCTATACCAACTAGTATGGCCTAATAGTACGGACCATAAAACAACAAGAAGGATGAGACAGTCACAAAGCGTGAGTAATCATATCCTTCGTGGATGATTGGGAGCCTTGTCAACTCTTCTAAATCCTAAGGCCATGCAAATAGATGCATGTCCAATAGATACCTTCCTTTGACTCCTTAAAAGGTAAGCTCATAATCTAAGCCAATAATCTAAGTGCACTTTCTTAACCTAAAAGCAATGAGAACCACGTACTCGTACATTGAGTTTAAGCTCTTTTTTTACTTTTGCTAACTTAAGCATCAAAATTATCAAGTTAGACAACCCCTCAATGTAGCAACTTACCCTTTATTTGTTTTATAGGAAGCTCTCCTAACCATTTTAACCTCTTAGATAGAGCCCATTCTAACCCAAAAAGCTAAGATATTATATTAGCAAAAGACTTAAGGCAACAAAGTCTACACCAAGTTTCCTATTCACAATATTAAACTTCATCATAATTTATATTATGAAAAATCAATTTTTTTATTTTTTTTTTAATTTTCAATCACAAAAATTCATAACTAGTAATGTACATAACAAATGTAGCATTAAACAGACATGTTTTTCTTGTACTATCTAGTTTTGCTAAATAAACATTTCCTATGTTTAGTTATCGATACCTATTTATCTTTGTCCTTTTTTTTGGCTAAAAGAATCTATTTATCACTATATAAGTTTTTCGATAAGTGACATAAACAATTCTGTATGGGGTTTTATTTGTAAAAAGATATATTTCTAGGCTTAATGTTTACCCACTTTTTCATTCAAGTCTTCAACCTTTTCCTTTTCTTCTATTTCAGTTTTCAAAATTTTCAAAATCTTATAAAGGTAAAAATTTCATTTGATTTGTTGAAGTATTCTTACCTCAAATTGGTCCATAGTAATTTGATCTAATAAAATGACAATATTAAATATATCTAATTACATAATATAATAAAAATAATATCAAGTAGATTTAATTATGCAATATGATAATAAAAAAATAAAAAATTGCATGAAAATAATTAAAAGTAAGAAAAATGGGTTAAAAAATTTTATGTAGATTTAAGTTATATTACCCAATTATGTAAGGCTAATGAGAAGCTAACACATACTTAAGAAGTGAGAAAATTTTAGTAGATTTATTGGAAATTCTACTTTTATAGAGTTTTGAAAATGTTAAGGAATCAAACAAAATTAAAAAAAAAAAATTCAAGAACTCAAATAGAAAAGTGAATAAACATTAAGGACTCAAAGTGTTTTTTATTTACCTATCTAGCAAAACACATGATTTATTCATGCATGATATTAATTATTATATTGATTAAATAATTTGGGAAAGAAAAAAAGTTGTGAGATTATTGGTAGTCATAAATTATACGCACATAGTTTTTTGGAAAGAGAAAAAGAAATGGAAAAAAAAATTCCAAAAATACCAAACCCAAGAAAATAATTCTAAAACTGAAACACTTAAAATAATCTCTTGAAGAGGTGATTTCCATAATCATATAACACATCCAAATAGATGTCTATTAAAATTCTTTAAGAGGCAATTTTAAATGCCATAGTCTTGGGAATATTTTCCTAAGAACGATATTTTTTTTTATTTTTTTTCTTTCCCATGGTTTTTCAGTCTTTATGTAATAATTACTAAGATAAACATATGAGTTTTCTCCCAAGGTCACTTAACTTTTCATAGATCCTAACTTCACTAGCATTTTATTTCAAGAGGCAATTTCAAGTAAGGTAGGCAAAACTTGATAAAAAATAAAAAATTACACAAGAAATTTTGAAGTCATTCTTAAAGTCGTCTTTTCATTTTCTTTTTATTTCTTCACACTATATGACATCATATAGTGGTTAGGAGCGTTCGAAATTAATCAACTTGTTTATTTAATAGAGAAGTTTAAAAAAAATCACTTATCACAACTTATAGGATCAACAAGGAAAAATAGTTACGTAAGCTAAGTAGGGCAGGGTGGGGCAATAATGGGTCCATCTTAACCTTTACTCGGGCAGGTCTCGTGTCTACAGAAAAAAAGAGAGAGAGAAACAATCTAACAGGTTTTTTCCCAGTAAATAAACTATGTTTTAGTTAAAACATGACAGCAATGTTTTTTTCTTTTCCCTTCTTTTTTAATAATCCATGATGACATCCTTTAAGGCTTGTTTCTAGATTGCATTGCTTACTTTCATATTATAGACATCTCATTTTTGTCATCCTTTTTATTTTTCAAAATTTTTAAAATAGGTTAAAGGGTTCTAAATTAGAAAAAATATATAAAATTAAAGAAAACCCAAAAAATAATAATAATAAATTTTAGAAAAAATAACAAATTTCAGAAAAATACAAAAAATGGAAAAATTTAGAAAAATACAAAGAAATTTGAAAAATCATAAAAAATAAAAATAAAATAAAAAATAGAGGATTTAGGAAATATAGAAAGTAATAAATTTCTTATTTAAAATAGAATTTTCAATAAAAGTAGAAAGAGAACCGTTGAGTTTAGGCTTAAATTTAAATCTAATATAGACTGATCTTATTTATATGTGCAATTTAATTACATATATGTGCAGGCATAAGCCAATGACCTAACAAATAAGCACATAAATATTACATTTGGGTTAAACTTGAGATCTTGGGTCTAAATCTTGGTAGAAGCATGGAAAGCTTTTTTATTTTTCTTAGAAGACACACTGCCATGTGTTAGGGGTTCATTGTACCACATAATATGCCATGTGGCAACCCCTTGCCACATCGGCTGTCACATGTCACATGAGAACATGTGGTACAACGTAGTTGGAAGATACGGTTGACTTAGCGAAACGTCGGCACTTTCCTTCCTATTTCTCTCCATTTCTTGCATTTTTTCCAAATCTTTATTACACTTTCTTTCTTGATCGTCAACTTTGACATTAATTTGAGGTAATTTATTGTTGTAATTTTACCAAATTAATGGTGAAATTGCAAAATAAGCATATCTTACTGTGAATTAAATCCAAAATCAAGGTCGGATTCATTCATTTACTCATTAGAATTGTGGTTCAAAAAATGGAAAAAGGAGGAAATCTTAGAGGATCATTACTTTCATCCATTCAACCAAGTGGGATCCACTTTCAAACAAACAAAAACAACAATTCATATACACATAGATTGGGGAACTCTCTCTCGCTCATAGGATATACGTACAAGGGAAACTCACAAACAAACATACAGTAGAGGATCTTTCTCTCTCTCTTAACCTATCTCCCTCACTTGCACACCATAAGGAACACACACACGCACTACGATTTCTCTCTCTTACCAAGTTCAACACCAATCTCCCCTTCTCCTTCAATATACTCTTTTAGCCACATACTACTTAACCTAACATAGCAGTACATACGTTGAACCATGCTAAACAATGCCGATCCACTATTCAAAAACCAACACCATTGGATACCCTCGTTCCCCCACTCTTTCGGCCACTCGCAGATGAATTAACCCTTGCACACATTGAACCACATACACCACAACCAACTACTAGCGCATGATCGACGATCACTGGACAGCCATAAACCCCCACATATAACCCTTCCCCACTGTCCACTGATCAATGTGCACCACACATTACACCTAAACCACCCTTGCAACTACCGATGTCGGCGGTTATGACTATTTTAGATTTTTCAAAAATAAAACCCTAATTAAGACTTTTAGAAAAACTTTCTTAAATTGAACCAAGTAAAAATGTAAACCCAATCTTCTTTCAAAAGTTAAAATCAACTCAACCCGCTATACTTTGAGAGAGCGAACTAGGGAAGTTTGATCCTAAATAGCAGATATATAAGCACCTATACGTACGAGGCAACTTAAAATATGTAAAGTTTTCTTTTTTCCATTTTTGTAAATATTTGTTCAATTTAATTAATTTAATCGCATGTGATATAATTTGTTGTTTAGAAATTAAAAAAGGGTATTATTGAAAAGCGAAATTAAATCTAGAAGGTTAAAAGTGGTACCCGTTTAGGGTTTAAAAAATTAGCTCATGGATCTAGATATTTAGTTTTCAAAAACCGTTTTATAAAATTAGTTTTATCGTTAAACCGTTAACTAAATTATAATCAATCCATTCAATTAATTATAATTTAATTCTTTTTCACAATTTTGATTTGGTGGCAACTTCAAAGTGTTTTCAAGATATAAAAGACTAGTTTTCTTTAAATCCGGATCGAGAGTCAATATTAAACTAATAGTTTAATATTGATCGGTTTAAAAAAAATCTAATTTATTAAAAAACCGAAAGGAAAAAACTAGGCTTGACACATATATTCTATAAAAGTCAATTGTATATTATTTTTTAAAATTATATGCATGTTTTGTTAGTTTAATTTGCTTGTTTTGAAAATTGGGTGTATTAGGTGAATGACATATGTGATTGAATTATCAATTCAATACATAATAGGGTGGATCTAATTCAAATTAGCATGCCACATGCCTTTAAATTGAGTTGGATAGTATAATATCGGCTTTTTTTTTTTAATTTTAATCTAATTATATGGTTCAATTTATAAATCTTTCCAACATATAAAAATGATTCAATTTGATTTAATTCAAAGTTTGACTCACAATTGCAAAATTAGTAATTAACTCAATCAAGAGTAATATGTTTGGTATTTAATATAGGAAATATAGCTGGACAGGATGGACTCAATCAAATAATAAAATCAACTAAATAATATAACTGAATATGGTGACCTCCAGCGTTGGAATAATACTAAACCTGAAAGGAAATATATTGTATTAAACAGATAGTGGGCGATGATTACGGTCAATTAACATAAATTATTGAGGCATTGGTTCAGCTACGACAGCTGGAAACTATCCAATCTTTTAGAAAATTGCGAACATGTTAGCTACCGCTGGACTTTAAAAGGAAAAAGAGGAAATGCCATTGTCAAATAGAAAGCAACTTTTACAAAAGTGACATTCCAACTACCATCTCAGGAAATTACATAATCAATGGATTCTCCTTCTTTCCCTAAAGAATGTAGATTTAAAAGACAATGACTTCCATGTCCTGTTAGATGACAACCGAGGTGAAACCAACACGCCAATCAGAGATGCCACCCTTGCTGTGCCAGCTGAGGAACAAAAACTGAAATTTCGAGGCAAAAGGGAACAAAACAGTCATATAGAGATGAATTGGTCGCATCCGTATAAATGATGCGTATGAGCGGTGCTTTTTCCTAAATGAGCCAGATGAAGACATGGAAAATTAGGAAGAGATTAATCAACGACAGATGAAAGTGGATCGGTTGAGGGACAAGCCCAAAATTCGGAGGGATTAGGAGTGGTCACTTTCTCTAAGTTAGAAAAACAAGAAATTAGAAACCCATGGAAACACGCCATCATAGTAAAACCGTACGGCAAGGCATTAGGATTCCCAATCCTCTAGATTAAAAAAGCGATGGAAATTACAACATGAATTTGAAATGATCAGCAAATGGTTAGGGTACTACATTATAATTTTTCAGTGCGTAGAAGATTTAAAACTAGTAATAAAGAATGGTCCTTTGTTTGTTAACAGATACTTTCTAACCATAAGACGACAGGAGCCAAATTTTCAAATATCCAAGTTAACCTAATAGGGCAGAAACTTAAGACTTATGTTCGTCGGTTCTTTTTGTGGCTAGTGACCGATGGAGGGTTGTCAATAGTGAAGGGCATGGGGTCCATTGGTGGTGGCGGGCGGGAGTTGCTGACAGATCATCGTTTAGGTTGGCAACATGAAAGGTGTAGTAGGGTCTCCTGTTTTTCTTATTTTTTTTTTCTAATTTCTGTTAATTTCTTCTAATTATCTTTAGGCATCCTAGGTGTCTAAAATGTATAATTTGAATCCTAATATCTTCTTTATACTTATTAGGGTCGGTTAAATTTTTTTCTTAATAATTAAGTAGTTTTTTTTAATTATTTTGTATATTCTCATGAGGAAAAGCTAGTAAGAGCTATTTAATTCCCCTTGATCTACCTTTTGATTCAGCTTATTAATGGTTTCCTAATCTGCTACAATGAAATCCAACAAGTTCCAAGTGTTTTGGATAAGTTTTAGGTGATATTAGGTCAAAGTTGACGCTCAAGAAAGAAAGTGTAATAAAGATTTGGAAAAAATGCAAGAAATGGAGAGAAATAGGAAGGAAAGTGCCGACGTTTCGCTAAGTCAACCGTATCTTCCAACTACGTTGTACCACATGTTCTCATGTGACATGTGACAGCCGATGTGGCAAGGGGTTGCCACATGGCATATTATGTGGTACAATGAACCCCTAACACATGGCAGTGTGTCTTCTAAGAAAAATAAAAAAGCTTTCCATGCTTCTACCAAGATTTAGACCCAAGATCTCAAGTTTAACCCAAATGTAATATTTATGTGCTTATTTGTTAGGTCATTGGCTTATGCCTGCACATATATGTAATTAAATTGCACATATAAATAAGATCAGTCTATATTAGATTTAAATTTAAGCCTAAACTCAACGGTTCTCTTTCTACTTTTATTGAAAATTCTATNCTAACACGTCTTTTATTTTTAAGACATATTTCCTATTTAATTGCTCATTATATATAACTATATAATTTCGAGTTAATTTACAAGTATATTTACTATTTATATCAGGTATATTCATAAAAATACTCATATATTCATATCGTATATTATGTTATATTATTTCTTTTTATAACTTAAATAACCTATCTTTAAGTCCTCGTTACATTTTAGGCTCAATTTTAGGGATTCCAAGTTTTACTTTATATAAAATAATTGTACTTTTAAGGTTAAAATTGGGTTTTTATGATATTATTTTTAAAATCTAACTTTACTAAGTTACTTCAACTAAGTTTTCTAACTTAGTAAAAAAGTTTAGACTCAATCAGAGAAGTTTTTTTAAAAGCCTTAAATCCGGGTATGGTTGCTTTAAGTATGACTTTAGGGGCTTACATAAAGTAAATCATTGCTATTTTGATTATATTCTTGATATTCTAGTTTTCTTTTTAACTTCCCAACCTATGAGAATTCCTCAATTAGGATTACTAAGTTCCTCGTAAATTTTTAGCTTAATCAAGTTACTTTTCCTAAATTCCTTAAATCAATTGTAGATCTTGATCATATAAGAACAAAGCTTTGCCCTAATACTTAGAAATTCATGTCTTGATTGTTAATTTGTAGGATATCACAAATTATGCCATTGGATTAAACTATCCCCTCGTTAAAGCTAATGAGCTCGTGATGGTAGGGTTTCATCTAATAAGGCAACTTCTTCCTCATTCGATCATAGGTGTGTTTGAACATGATGTTAATGGAGCTACCTATGTCTATCAATATTTTGAGGACTTTAAAGCTCGCAATCCGATCTCTTATCACTTAAGCATCTTGGTAAAGCTTCTTAACCCCCTTTAGGTCTTCATTAGAAAATGAGATAGTGGTATCCCATCCCTACCTTTTCTCTTACTTGTTCATGACATGCTTATAGGATGGGCTATTAATTAAACTGCTAGAGCTTAGTTGGCTCCTAAGGTGGGAACACCAACGATGATATTTACGGTTCTATTGGGGACTCAGTTGTTTCAACGGTTGTTGTCGTCTTCTTCGTAGTATGATGCTTTTGAGAAGGCTACTTTTCATGGTCATTCATGTTAATAATGTACTTCCTGAAGTAGCCTCTTTAAATAGCATTTTTGGGAGCATTCTTCAATTGAAAGCACTCATCAACAATATGGTTGTAGTCTTCATGGAATTGACAATACTTATCTAAGTTCCTGCAGCTAAGGTTGCCCTTCATCTTCACAAGTTGAGGCAAGAGTCCCCTTTTGCAAATTTCCATATAAACATCCCCTAGAGGTTGATTCAGGGGTTTACCATGCATAGGTCATGATGGGTTGTGAGCACTTCTTATCTTTGGAGCCACCTTCATCATTGTAGGCCGAGGACTTGCCACCTAGTTAGTCTTTCACCAACCTTCTACCCTTATCCTTTTGTTCTAGCTAACCTCTCTTGTCAACCTTGTTCTTTGTACGAATGTTACCTTCTTCGTCTATGTACTTTTGAACCTTTTGCCAAATTTCTATCATAGTCTTCGATGTACATTTGGATGGAGATCAAAAGAAGTCTCCAGAAGCTCTTACACCTAATTAGGTGGCATGTACAGAAACTCCCTCATTTAGCTAAGGGAATTTAATCATGGTGTTGTTAAATTGGGTAACAAACTCAAGGAGTCTCTCAATCCTTCTAGTGAATCAAATGTAAGGATAGTGTGTCCTTGGATAGGGGCTTTTCTTGTCTAAAATTGAAGATTAAAACAAAGAGTGAGCTTGATAAAGGAGAGGATGAAATTCTTCGAATGGTGCTTAAACCATGTCCAGGTAGCCTTCCTCAAAGTGTTAGGGAAGGCTTTACACATAAGAGTCTAGAAACGGAGCAATGATAATTAGGGTCAACAATACCATTGTATTAGTCTAGTGACAGAAGCCTAGAGTTGAGAGGAAAGACTTCATCCTGTACTTCCTTAATAAAGGGGTTTTATTGTTTGCGACCTAATCAACACCCTTAATAGCTTTACTTTCCTGCTTTTTGAAATGCTTCTTCACCATCTCCCTTAACTGGTTCATGTTGGCATCATCAATAAGATGATGACTACAGCTATTGACTAGGTAGCACATTTCTTAAGAGTCTTTAACCTATTTATTCCTAGCAAGGACATGATTGTAAGGGACTGCGAACTGCATTTGCTAATATTGCACATTAAGGATGGAGGAGGGATGTAATTCCCCTCTTAACAAGGTGGCAAAGGGTTCTGCTCTACCTTAGCATTAGAGGCATCCATCAAAGAGAGCATGTTAGCCTTACTCTACCTTTCAAGCTCATTCAATTTACTTGCAATTCCTTATTTTGAGCCTTAAATTAGGCATTCTTGGCTAGGACCTGCTCAAGTGCCTTCTCTAAGTTCTCTAACTGTTGTTCATTGATATTTGGTTAGTTTTGGTTGCCCAAGTTACCAACTGGGGCCTGGATTCTGCTTTCCCCATTAGGGTTCCTGTTCAAGTTTCAATTCTTGCCATAGCAAATCAAAGGTTAGAGTGAAAATTTTTAGAAGAGTTAAATTGAGTGAGGTTTGATTTCCAACCGACAGCACCAAATATCATCTCTAGGATTCTAATGGTAGAGTTGGTTGAAAAGTGGTAAGCCTTGAAGGATCTCTAATTAAGACTGTAAAACAAATTATAGTAAGGGATGCTAAAGTGTTGTTTAGCGTGGCCACTCTAATATTTAGAGATTGTTCAAAGGAAGGAAAAGTAAGGATGTAAAGAAGCAAAAGAGTAAGAGAGCTTGAGAGTTAGGAATTATATGTAGGTAGTTTGCCGTTAGCATGGTGCCTCTATTTTTAATGGTGGGCCGAAAGAATTTGGAGGCCATGTTCTTATGATCACATAAGAAAGTGTGCCCATTAAGTTTGGACAAATGGGCTTCATAGATGCCATTATGCTCCAAGAATCCTAAGGATGTGTGGTTGATTGGGTCAAGTGTCATTATTTGTTATTTGACCTTTGTGTACCATTCATCACCTATCCTTAGCCTAAGCTCATGCTCCAAGAGACATTGGCCATGCTTTCCAAGATGACGAAATGAGCACGATGAAGACAGCCTTTGAATGGGAGTTTATCCTTAGGGTGGTATCAGGTCTATTGTCTAAATGAGCTCCATGCAAGTTGGCTATAGGGCGAGATAGGTAAGTGATGATAGAAACCCATCGGCCATGGGCCAGCATAGTTTAGCCTATAGCCTATTTTGGTGGGAATGGATCTAAGCGATCTATATCCAAAATCTCCTATCAATAAATATATATAAACTTTTACAAAAGCAAGTTCTCATTCTTTAGCACTAACCAATTTGGGATTAAGACTAGCTTTTGTTTTCGCATCTTCTTTTTAGGTTTACATCCCATAAGTAAGATTACAGCTCAATTTAGGTGTAGTTCTATATAAATAAATGCAAATACTATTCAACTTTTTAGAAAATGAGATAAAGCCAACATGATTTTTGGATACTGAGTTTTACTTTAAAAAAGATAAAAGAGTGTAGACCTGCTCGCGGATCAATACGTGTGGATTGGAACAATAGTTGGGGATCCTCAAACGTGGCGTGAAATCGGCCTTGGTTGGATTGACCCCCGTTCTCTATTGTGGGGAATCGAGAATTTTTTGTTCCAACTGTTCCCGATCCCATGCGCTGTTCTAGCCAGCAGTTGTCCTCTGGAAATTGTCAGGGCAGTGAGTATCAGAGGTATGATCTTTTCGCAATTATTTTAGTGGGGGTAAATTTGGAAATTGATTAGGTTGCTTGTGGATGATGATACATCCAAAGCTTATTTCTCTATGAATTCGCAGTGGCCGCCTTCATGTATCCCAATTCTGCAAATATCTATCAGTAATGAATATCTTGTGATTATTGTCGATGATGATGCCCAAAGGCTGGTTTTTAGGAAACATCCCCAGTGGCCGCCTGAGGGTTGCTATCCCGGGCTTTTAAGGTCGAGGACGACTTTTGTAATTTTTTTTTTTTAATTAAATGCACTTCCTTTCGATGTTTGAGTTCACCCATGAAGGGAGTAGCATGATTTACAACACTTCTATATATTACATTAGAAACTCGTACGAGGTCATATTCGTAACGGTTGCAAAACGCAATAGCAGGTAAATGTCTAAGAGTCTAGTTTAAGAAAGAAATATGTTTCCGATAGACATATCTCTTGGACAGATGAGCACAATACAATTAATTAATAGCTTCTGTGGTCGGATTCATATTTTTTACAGGATTAGCCTCACGTTCCCTCTTACTTTTAATTTATTATCAGTTAAATCTGAACTATTTAAGACGTAATCAGCCTAATATTGAAATTCAATAAATATAAAATCAAAAGTTAAATAAAAAGAGAATTGATACCATAAAAAATATAATCAGGATAGTTAAAAAATCCTAATTATTATTGTAACTTCTTTCTTCTTCTTCAGGAAAGCATCCGTTTACTAGTAAGAAGAATTAAGTGCATAAGAAGAGAGCAGTAAGATGATAAAGGATAGAAGGTTATGTTCAAATTTTCAAAAACAGTGATGGATAACGATGCATATGCCGACCAGCAACTTTGCCAACGTTTACAACTGGAACGGAAAACGACTTCATCGTTTTTAAAGATCAAAGTTCCCGTTCATCACCGAATGGAATACGATCCGATTTAAAAATTGAGGGGTGGAAAATTTTTAAAATTCCTGTATCACATGTGACAAAAAAAAAAATCAATAATAATATTATAATTTATTGTATCCTTCTCTGCGTCTCTAAGATGGTAACTTCCATTCTAATTTATTACATTATTTATTATAATATTCTTATTTTAGAAAATCGCAAATAACTCTCATAATATTTCACCTATATTGGATTGATGTAATAAACATTTAAATGTTACAAATTACCCCTTTAAGACTTAACTTTAATAAATTGGTAAAATAAAATATATTTTCATTTTTAGTAAAAAAAAGTCATACAATGGAGGTGTGTGATCCCTAATCTTTGATCTACTACTCGAGACTTGGAGCAACAGACTACTTCTACTACACTCAAGACACAGGAAGTATAGCAAAAGTAAGCAATAAAGCAAAGTCATTAATAGAAGCCTAAAAAATAGGTTAAGTCAAATGATTATACCTGAATTATTTGATACTGACGTAAATTAGGGCCTTTGAATAATTTTATCTAAATTAAAAAATTAAGCCAAATTTTAATATAAGTTCATAAAAATTAGACAAATAGTATTAGTAATATCAATTTCTCAAAATAAATTATTTATAATATTTAATCTTAATAAAACATATTATTACCAAGTATAATTGGTAATTATCAGAAACTCGAAATTAGAGTTTCGAATGATCACGAAATTTTAAAGATAAATTATATATATAATAAAAATATTACATAACACAAAATAATATATAGAATGTATGTATATACCTCACATGTAATTATTACGCATAAATAAATACTTGACTATTTATATTTTAAGCTAAAATAAGTTAAATAAATTATAGTAAATCAGTAAAAAGTTGTAAAAATACATGTGGTAGTTGGAGTTAAACTAAATTAAATGTATGGAGTTTTGGAGATAGGTGTTAAGAAATAAAGTTGGGATAAACATGCAAATTAGATTGTTTATAAACTCCAAATTGTGAAGAGAGAGAAATCAAAAATCCATTTCACACTCTTTAAACCTTGTAAAATTCAAAAACACTCCCCAATATGTCATACATACAATTTAAGATCTAAGAAGAGTTAGTATGGGGTTTGATAATTGAAGGAAAAAATTAGGAAAAATTACAAGAATTATTGCGTAAAGTGAGATTGGAAGAAAACGTGTATTGGAGGTGTAACTAGGAACTGACCACTACCACCACTTGAACCAACACCTAGCATTACCAACAAGGTGGGGGTTGCCAAAGGTAGTTGGAGCTCTATTTTTTGGTAAGGCTCAAATTTTTATCCGATTTGCGTAAATTATTAAAAATATTAAATGCACCTAGAAAATTTGGAAAATTTTAATCTTACCTTTTTCATATGTAGAATATAGGGAAAAGAAATATCAATTTGTACAAATTTAGTATTTATAATATATGTTCTTAAGAAATTGATGAAACCAAGTAATTTTTGTTATTGAAATAAATAGGTATAACAACATAGTCTCACCTTCGGAAGTTTTCTGTAAACTACTATATATTATTATTGAATTGCTATAAATAGATTTCTTGTGAAATTATTTTCTAAATTTTTATTTCATTTTTTAGCCCTAAATTATGCCCAAATAGTGTTTTTTTTTTGTGAAAAAAAAGACCCATATCTCCTATGGATCTTACTTGAATTCTGAGCTTAACTGACTTTCAATGTATTTTTTGGTATGTGGTTGCTATTCGAAAGGTTTTTATTGGAAGAAGCTAAGGAAGTCAAGAACATGCCACTGATATGTATAATTTGGTAATATGGGAATTTGAGAATTGGTGAGTGCTAATGTGTTAGATGAAGATTATGGAGAGTGATGAAGTGAAGAAGTGTTAAATAAGATGAAAAATGAGTCCTTATAACTAAAACTTAAGAGAAAAAATCAATTAATTATAGGAAGTTACTTAAGGGCAAAGGGTAACTCAAAGGAAAAGGAAGACAAATATTCTACCGAATATTTACTTAGAAGTTAAATCAGAGGCAAAATTATGAGTGAATGGTAAAACAAGAGAATCTCATAAACTAAGCTACAGGAAAGATTCGAAAGAATTTTGAAGTTGCTGGTTTTAGAGGAAAATGCAGAGGGTAAATTCCTTGAAATTATGAAGCTGACTAAACTTAGTAGTTGTATCAAAGGGTGTTTATTGAAGAATTTAGGATACTTATCAAACTTAAAAGTTAACTTAGAGATTGAACATGTTATGAGCTTCAACACCCATATGTTTAGAGAGTAGCTCAGAAGCTCCTCTAATTAAATATTTCAAGGGTATCTTGACTCATGGAATAGCTTAGAAGGCAACAAAGGTAAAATAAACTTATACCGCTATTCTAAATTTCCAATAGTTAAGGCATAAGTAATAACCTAACAACTAACTAGGTTAATTCTTATATAGACTAGTAAATTAGCAATATTTCATAATTTATATGCAGAATAATGTACTACATTGAGATAAATATCGAGGGGTCACCAATGAGGACAAATTAGCAAGCTTAGTTGGTGAGCAATTGAGTTCCAAGTAAGTAAATATTTATGTGTCCTTGAGTAAACTTATGTTTACTCCTAACTTTGTATGCTTCGTGATGTCTTAGCTTAGTTGAACTTGATTTCAAGTTGATATTTTGTTCAATGAACCATATGGAGCTCCCTATTATAATTGTTACTGATTGAATAGTAGTATGATATTAAACTTGGTTGTTATGTTGGTGCTGATAAATGCATATGTGACACTTGTTAGGGTTTGTGTTATCTTAAAAAAAAATTTAGGGACTAATGCTATCTCCTAAATTGTTCACTTAAGAGAACTCGGTATTGAGATCTTATAACTGATAAAACAATAAAGTAAAGGTTGGACTCTTGAGAGAAGTCATTGCATTCATTGCATGGTAGAAAAAATTGTATCAGAGTGACAAAGAGATTTCAAAACTCTAATTGAAGATGCACTCTTGAGAGAAGTCATTGACTATACGATATGGTTGAGTACATGAAGATGGCTGTTCAGGGAAGCAAAGGGTGTTACTTCACCAAAGATTTAGTATAGTCATGGTAATCCAAAAATGTACACTTATGAAAGAGCTACTATGTTATATAGAAGTGTGTAACTATGATACTTTAAGTACGGTTCGCTAATGTAAAAGTTTTCGTTGTTGTTTATCATCTTGAGTGAGAAATAATTCGGAAATAGTTGCTTATGGAATAAAAGAGTAAGTTAGATACAAGTTCTGCCTTATTCTTAACTCAAAAATGATAATAAT
Source organism: Lumnitzera littorea (assembly GCA_024138015.1). Lineage (NCBI taxonomy): Eukaryota > Viridiplantae > Streptophyta > Magnoliopsida > Myrtales > Combretaceae > Lumnitzera > Lumnitzera littorea. The sequence goes on from JAMXBB010000011.1 coordinate 76,921,572, forward strand.
GAACCCTTTTTAGGTATTAAGAGTTTGAGATAAATTTTTAAGTAGACAACTAGAAGGCGAGGCATTACAAGGTGAGCGGATAACCTTACAATACAAGATATCTAACCTACACCCTGAAAGGTTTTAAGTAGATAAGAAAGTTACAAGGTTAGTTTCGAGTAACAATTTCTTGGAACCTACTCCTATAGGGTGGGGTACGAGTATGACATCAAGGTACACTATAGAAATTTTAGGGTACCATGTACTCACTTTATAATATTAATTGAATAATACTAACAAATAAAAAATTAATAATATTGTATTTTTTAACCATGAAGAAAATAATAACAAAAGTCTAGCCTATAATAAGACCCTAAAACTACATGCTCTTATGTATCCTATCTTGTCCCTCTCTAGTGTTCTTTTTTTTTTGGGGTTCAACCCTTAATTAGATAAAGACTTCTTTTTTTTTTTTTTTTACTCTCTCATTTTTACACTACTTTCTTCCTCTTTTACTAATGCTAATCTAGAAAGGTATTAAAAACATTCCGGTTTCTAATTTATCATCCAATATATTATGTTGGAGTTTTTTTAACACATGGTTTTTGAATTCTGCGTATAATAATTTTATGATTTGATAAAACTTTTATTTTCATGACTTGAAAAGAAAAGATAAAAAAAAAAAAAAAATTTAACATGATCTAATTAAGGGTTGAACGTTTCTAATTATAGAAATATTCTTTATTTTACCCATAAAAGTTTCATATTGTTATAGTTACATGTGTTACAAATATAAGAAACTTTTATATTATTATTATTTGGTCAATTAGTCTAATTATAGATTTGATATTAATTATGTGTTTGCACAATATTTCAAAAGAAGATAAGGTAAATATATATATATATATATATATATGAGTTCTACACTATAAAATTTACAAAGTATAGAGCTATAGGTCCTAAAAAAAAAAAAAGAAGAAAAGGGAGGTAAATTGGTTAGAAAAATTTAAACTTTTTGCAAAGTTTAAATAAAAACATTCCTTTTAATTACTTAGTTCAGATATGGTATGAAACAATATATAAACAATAAACAAAACACAAAGTAAAGAGAGTAGGGACGAGAAGATCAGGCTTAAGAATTATAGTGCTTTAACCTTATATCTACTGTACTCTTTCAACTCAACCACTAAAGACCCAATATTCTACACCAATGTTGTTCCACTATTTACTTTTCACTATATCAATCAAGAGACAAACAAATACAAGTCTTTTGCTTTATCTCACTTAGTTAGCCTTACCTATACATATATCTATAGAATTTTGAATCTCTCCTCTAACACAAATCATATCTCTTGAATAATAAGATTTACAATAACAATGATGATAGAATATAATAGCCCTCAAAATCTAAGTACAAAATAAAATCAACATATTAAACTAGAATAAATAGGGTTGTCTTTGATTTAGCTTCTAAATGTATCTGTGAATTTTCTCGAGAATGAAATTTACAATAAATTGCAGATAACTTGTCTCTCGAAAACTTGAATTATCTTATTTTTATATCCTTTAAGTGTAACGTATCTTTGCTAAAATCTTGGATGATACTTAAACAAATCTTGAAAAATTTGAGGTTATCTTGAACTTATTGTTAAAAGTTGTGATCTCTTATTTTGTGGAAGCTAAATTACTCTTTTTGATTAATTCTTCTTAAATGTTATATTGCTGCACTTATGGTAAATAAAGTCTGCACATTTTTTTGTGTGTAAACTCTGATTCGTCCATATAATTAACCAAGATATCCTTCAAAAAATTGAATTTCCTTGAAAAGAAATATCTCTTAAAAATTAGGAGTAAATCTTGATACTTGATAATCTTGAATTTGACCTTAAAGCTTCTGATATTTTCTTATTGAAGCTTTGCATGAGTAATCTTGTATCAATCCTTATTTTCTTAAACAAATATTCTTCGAAAATATTGTTATATCAATTTAAATTGAATTTAATAAAAATCTGTGGCAATATAGTGAAGATTCATCCTTATCTTACATATCTTTGTCCACATCCAACCTTAATCAGAGCTTCAATAAAAATTTAATCTAAACTCCTCGAAATCATCTATTTATCTTGATAAAAATCCATCAAATAACTCAAGAAAAATCTGATAAACATCTAATAAACCTAATCTATTAAGAATCTATCAATTGTCATAAGATATCAGGTTTAACTAAGCTTTATCCTTAAAGAAATTTAATTAAACCTCTTTAATCCCCATACATTTTATGTCTACCTTAGTGGAACATGTTGGGTACATTTCCAAATATATCCAATAAGTAGAGTTAGGGCTTTAAACAATTAAAAATCTAATCAACCTTATGAATTTTACTATTTTGTAACATTCTAATACTATCCCGCATCTCTGAATTAGTCTTTGAATGCGCTTCTGATTTTCAAATTCAATTATAAAGTAAATTCTTTTGTTTGCCTTAATGACCTGCACATTTAGCATACCAATGAAACATCTTTGCTTTTTTTTTTTTTGTTTGGTTATCATTAAAACAATAATGAGAGAACTCAATAAAGTATGAGATTGTTCCAAAGTGTCACAAGATAGGTTTTGAGTACAAAAATTGAAACTTATACTTATAAGGTAGTGTATAATTAAGATATCATATCTTACTCACTATATACTCACTCACCTCTATTATACTGCAATCATAGTTTATGAGATCTTAAACTATGCTGTAAGTTTAGAGAATGTTTTTGCATCAACATCAAAGGTTAGGGAGGTCATTTGTGACTAATAGAGGGTTATTTATCAATTTATTAAAGTTAAAAGAATAATTTGCAACATTTAAAAATTTAAGTGATGATTCTACACATATTAAAGTTTAGGGAAGTTATTTGTATTTTTTTCTATTTTTTCTATATATATGATAACAAATTTAACACATTCACTTTAATATAATAAATATATAATATATATTTTAATTTTGGTTATATTTCATAAAAATAAAAGATGGGAAGAGCGAGAAAGAAAAGTAAGGATTATCTAAAATATAACAGGTAAATCACATCTTCATAACCTTCAAAATACAATATTTGTAATCGTACTTTTGCCTATTTAAATGCTCACATGGCAAGAAAGCCAATGTGTCATCACCATATTAGTATTACTCATTATTTTATTTAAATAGTATAACTATATATATATGTACGTATGTATATATGTATTAACTAAAATAAAAAAATTAAATAAATTCAATAAATTAAAGAAAGAAAAAAGTTGAATTTTTCTTTTCAAATAGTATGCAAACTTCCAATATATTAAATATATACACATACATATTAAATAATTAAATAAATCAATAAAAAAAAGAAAGTTGAAAAAATTAAAACAGAAGAAGAAAAAGAAAACTATTACAGGCCATTTCCTACCATAGAAGGGAAAGGTCGGTGGCAATGCCATTTTTTTTTTTATTTTCATTTTCATTTTATTAGTTTATTTAAATATACAATTGTATGTATGTGTATATAGTTAATATATAACTATGCTTCTAAAATAAGACTACTTGATAATACATACATAATATGTGTGAAAAAATAAATAAAGTATAGAATAGAATTTATATTATATTAAATACTTGAATCAAACTAGATGCACGCTGATGAGGAAAAAAAAAATAATAATAAATAATATGAAAAGTCTCTTGTAAAAAAAAGAAAAAATCTATACTAAGTAAATTTAATATGAAATAGTTGACCAGAAGGGATTAATTGCGTAATTTAACCTTATCGAAAAAAATTCTTAACTTAAGGTTTTTTTTTTTTAATTTTTTTAATTTTTTCTCTTTTGTTTAAGATCAAACAATTTCGTGTGAATCAAGGTTCTTGTGTCATTGGTAAAAGTATGGACGACACTAAACCCCCTTAAGCCCAAGTGTCGAGGGAATGAAGAGGACTGGAGGGAACTTCTGAAAAAGATGCTTGACGTCAGGAAAATCAATTTGGAATATTTAGAAATACGAAAGGCTAGCGTAGCTTGCTTTGCTATACGTGGAATCTGAAGAGAAAGAAATTGAAGAATTTTCAGACCAAATGAAAGAGAGGAAAACTAGATTGCACGAATAAGAGCTGAAGCATGAGAATGGTGGTAGAATACGAGGAAAACGGGAATTAAAAAAGAACACTCATGGAGGACATCGATGTGGGAAAAGCCTAATAAGGAATGGGTCAAGGTGAACCATGATAGAGTTGTCGACGAAACGGGGAAACTAGCAGGTGTTGGTGTTATCTGTCGAGATAAAGAAGGGAAAGTAATTGCTGGTCTAAGTAGAAAAATTGGACCCGCTACTCTTGTAGAGGCTGAGTTAAGTGCAATAAAACAAGGGCACTTGAGTTAGCGAAACAGTTAGGACTGAAGAAAATTGTCCTAGAAACTGATTCAGCTGAAGCGCTGAACTTAGTGGAAGAGGCTAGAGAGGAAGTGTATAGGAGACCAAACATTGTCGTGTCAACCATTAATGAAATTAGTGGATTTGATTTTGTTTCCTTATGCAGGGTACCCCATGAAGTAAATGCTGTTGCAGAATGGCTTGCGAAGAGATCCTTTCAAGTTCTTATCCTGTTCGTTTTCTGGAGAATTTTTCGAGGGAGCTCCTTGTTTCGGCTCCAAATTTGTTTTCTATATCTCTTGTGTTCCCGAGACTTACTTGCACCCAGTTTCTTGTAAAATTAACCTGTAATTACATTTGTTTGAATTTGGCCAACCTGTTATCGTATAAATAGAGTAGTTACTTGTACAAAATAAAATTTTGAGTAGGATATCCAACATTTTAATTGAAACTAAAATTAAGACTATGTATTTGAATTCCGATTACAAAATGTAATAATTTTTTCCTTAATATATGAACTAAAGGATACATTATTTTTTGTAGCTTTTTCGTAATTTTACGAAAAATGTACTAAGCTTACTTTATTTTTTAATATTCATAAGCGTTTCAACTTTCCCTACAAACATGCACATAATGCTGTGTGTGTACCGTAAAAACAAAAACTTTAGATATGTGGTATATAATATTTAAATTATTGCTAATTTCACTAATAAAGTGTGGATAACTTAATATAGAAAGTTATCTTGAGGAAGTTTTATTGCTCCCTTGAAAATATTTTGAAAGGATATTTCATTCAGTTATGAAACTTATTTAAGATGTCTATATATTTTTTAAATTTACTATGAAACTTATCACACTCCAATATTTAAGATAAAATTTCTCTAATCCAGTTCATTAAATATATATATATATATATATGTAATACAACAATAAATGTAGAATAGTTAGTACATGGAAATAAATATATCTATGGCTATATGTTAAGAAATTGGAGTCGAATAATCTTCTATTCCCTCAATAATAATAAATAAGGTAATGAAATGAAAATGATAATGATTATTGGAATTGAAAACAAAAACTTTATGCCTTTTTATTGTTAAAACCATAGTATATATAGATGGAGTCGAATAAAAGCCTATTGGCTTAATGTTAATAGATGGATAATAGATGATTATTTGTATAGAAAAAAAAAGTACATGCCTTTTTTAATATTAAATCTATAGTGTATATAGGTGAAGTTGAATAAAAATCTATTGGTTAAATAACAATAACTGTATATAGATAAAGTCTAATAAAAGTTTAGTAACTTAATAATAGAAGATAAATGCATAGATAATAGATGATTATTTGTATTGAAAACAAAAACTACTTATCTTTTTGAGTATTAAAAAGATAATGATACTAATAATGATAATGATTATCGACATTGAGAATAAAAACTACTTACCTTTATTAATATTAAACTATAATGTGTATATATATAGACCTATTGACTTAATAATAATAGATAATAAATAATACTAATATGGTGATGATATCGCCCCCTGTGCCATGTATCATCGTCTGAGTAAATGAAAGTAGGGATGTAATTGTGTATTAAAAAAATGGAATGCCTTAGAAAGTTCGTACGGTGCCAACGTAATTTCCCTAAATATAAAAATGCAAAAGTCGACTTTCTCTCTCCTCTCAGCAGCCACACCAGAAGTTGCCGCTGTCTCTCTAAACATTGGCTTTCTATTTTCTTTCTTTCTTTCTTTTTCCAAAAAATCCACACATCTTAACTCTATTTTCAAACTCCATTGCTCTCATCAGGTTCTCCACCTCCATAGGAAGTCTTCCAGCAATGGGGCACCAGTTTTGGCGGTTTTTATTGGCGTTCACTCCATCTTGTTCGAGAGAAAAATGAATGGAGCTTGCGAGTTGCACCGGAGTGTAGATAACTTCTGAATATGCTCTCTTTGTTACATTTGTGTTGTAAATATTGTTAGGAATGATTATGGTCGTTTCAACAGTAAGCGACGAAGTATGTGCGGTAATTTCGTGGAATCAGACTCTATATATCCCATTTACTACTGTTTCTAGTGATGGCAAGATGAAAATGCAGGGATGAACATTAAATAACCGAAGAAGAAAGAAAATACAGTCATGCAACTCCCAATTCTTTGAGATTCAAATAAATAGAGTGGGGGGAAAATCCCATTCCAAGGAATTTGCAGTGATGAAATCACTTTTCAATCCTCGTTCCTATGTTCTCTCTTGCAAAACAACATTAAATTGGACTCCATGGAACCTTATTCAGTGAAATAAACCAAATGAAGCCTGGACGATGTTGTGTTTCATCAATATAACCAAACAAGGCATATTTGAGCAACCCGTACACACTATCCTTGCAAGTAGATAACAAAAACAGAGCTCTCAATTCCCCCTGCTGCAATGCCGTCCCCCTATACTTCACTCTTGCCTGCGGACAAACAAATATCTCCTTAGCTCGCTATGGACCTTAGTTTGTAGAGAAAGCATAAAGTAACATAAAACATATATATTGAATAAATCAATAATAGAACAGTTATGCAAATGAAGCATACCATGCTAATCTTCTTTCTGTTCCAGTACCTTTGGATGTGTCTATTCCGACGTTATAAAATGCAACCAAATTTTTCATTGGAGAATGGAAAAATATAAATTTTCTTCGTTGTGTTAAGAAAGTGATGTGGGATCAGGGAGGGATCTCGCCATCAAGCAGCGGTAGATGAATATGTTTTCAGTTATGATCGATTTGCCCCGTTAAGCCTTTTCTTTTAGAAATTCACCACCGACTTGGGGATTAAGGGTTTATTGAAATGAGAACCCCCCATTAGGAAAGTTAAAGAGCTAAAACGAAAGAGACTAATTCTTTGCTCGCTTTTTTTCTTCTCAATAGGGGGCTTTTATACAAGCTTTTCAATCACTTACCTATACAGATATTCCTATTACCAGACTATATCATCGTATCATCCCCTAATGTCACTTGCAAGAGTAAAAACAAAAGATAATATAGATAATGGAAATTTGCTTGTCTATTATATGTGGTTTTCCTAAAATGCTGTTGTCTTGGAATGCACGTTTAACATAGAGAGAGGAAGAGATAAAAAAAGGGCAGATGCTGGAAGGATCGTACAACAAACCAGGCATTTGGCAATTCGAATCTGTCACCAGTGACAAGTACATTGAACACAGTGATGCTGGCTCAAAACAGTCAGGGGGTTTACGTGCAACTACAGCACCACTCGAATCGAGAATCTGGAGTTCATGGGTCAATCATTCAACTTTGCAATACAAGTGATGGCGGGAAAACTAGTGCCACTGAGAGACGTTATACTTCCAGCAAAGATATAGCCATTCTCAGTGGAAAGCCTGTAAGAGTTACTTTTACCGCCAATATTAAATTCTGCCACCGTTGCAGTTGGATTTTGGGTTTTAATGCACTCATAGTAACCTGATCTACATGGCCAAATGACCAGGGACATAACCTAGGGCTCTGGAAGTGAAGTTGCTCCATTGGGTTGCTGCTGCATACAGAAATTGAGATTCTACACTGATTTTGCAAATTAATATGTGCTCCAACCTTTCGCTCACTTTCTTTGTTTTCCCTAAATGTCACCATCTCCATGTCAATGCACATATCCGTCCAAACGCCCCCCTTTTTGGTCCCCCAAATAGCCAACTTTTGAGCTGATTTGTCAGACCATTGTTTACATATGCTCACTTGATTCTGGTGTCCAGCAAGTTTTACAAGGATAAGTATGTCCCACATAAAGCAACAGTGAAAGCAGACAACCTACCATACTTCAACGCAGTCATATATTTCATTCTTTCATTTAGGTTTACTAACAACCATAATTCCAATGGTTCAAGGCTAGCAGTACCACTCTAAGAGAGCTCCTAGTGCCTCCATCTTGAATATAAGAGGCTAATTCCTATTCTTTAGTATCCATCATTTTCTTTATTAGCTTGTTAAGATTACTTTCATGGAGCTGCTCTTACGATTGGTATCCTTTGAAGTAATCTGTCATCCACAGTTTCGAGCCTTTAGGATCATTCCTTGTTTAATTTGTTGGCCAAGAATCATTCTCATGTAGGTAACTTTAGAAGATCCAAATTCAAAGTATAGGTAATAGATAATTAGTAGGTTATTAATGTATATTATAAATAATCCTGTAAGATTATAACTGGGATTCATCCGTATATGAAAATAAAAATTTTAGATTTTTCTCCTTTCTCCCTCTAACTCCCCATTTATTTAGAGGTTTACCATTTTCTCTTTACTAAATTCCTACTTTAGACAAAACCTAGCGATGACCACATCACATTATGTCATAATCCACCACTTACCTTTCCGAACAATTTCCTCTCTTTGACACAATATAAGGATTTGTTTTTTGTCCGGCTAAATTAAGTCAATCAACTGATACTATGGAATTCATAACATGTATCCAGAGTCAAGATAGCAAACTTTTGCTATGTGGGTCTCATATGCTTACTCAAGTATAGATGACACGGTACACACATTGTAAACTCAAAGCAATCACCAAATAAACTAAAGCAGAAAGACTCTTTTTCAATCAGGGGCTAGGATAGGTAGTTTTGCATCATAACATCTAGGTCACTAACAATTGCCTTTTGCTGCTGGATATCTTATGAATCATGGGGGTGCAAGAATCATGGAATATGTTACAAAAAGGTTCTATAGTCATTCAGCTAGAACCGTTGAAGGATTTGATCTTATAACTTGAATAATTGATGAAGGAAAAGCCACATGGATTGTGTTGTGCAAACAAATGAAACTTTAACATGAAATTTAAACCAATTTTAGCAAATATAAAAGCACACCAGATTCCAGTAAATTTTGCTGTTGATTGTGACATCATGACCCTTTCATAAAATTGAACGATTTGTTGCCCAGATCAATTATGTTCTCTTGTTGAGTAAAACCAGTCAATAACCTTAAGGGCAAAATTCCAACTAACAGCACTGGACAAGTCTACCTTTTTTCTTGCTCATTTTTTTAATTTAAGCAGCTTACTCAACGAAATCCAAGGAGAAAAAATAGGACCAAAAGAATTTACCATCTACCAGACAATCACACTTCAGGGCCAAAAAACCTTTTAACTTCTCATTCCTCTTCGTTTTCCCAAATTCAAAAATTCTTACATCCATAAATGATTTACATTATTAGACTTATAAAATATTTAACACACATGGCAGATATTTATAATGATAATTGTCACAAGCTCATTAGTTGATTGTTAGCTGTAGTATACAGTAATATAAATAGTAGCTGCAGCCTTCAGTTAGTTGGTTAGCCCTTATATTTTTCTGATATTTTCAAGACTACTACTACGTAAGAGAATGAGTTTTGTAAGGATAACTTCAAGCTTTAATGGAGATTAAGTTTTTGATCGATCTTCTGCAATTTCTTTACTAAATTCTCATGGTATAAGAGCATTGAGGTATCAATTTCATTTCTTTGCAGTTTCTTTTGGTTATTCATTGAAGATTTTGAAACATAAACATGGCAAACTATCAGTCAATCACAGATCCTTTTTACTTGAGTGGTTCCAATAACCCTAGCATGTCTGTAGGAACTATTGTTTTTAATGGAAGGAATTACATTGCTTGGAACAAATCAATTCAAATGGGATGGCGAGTGAAGTTGAAAGCAGGCTTCATTAATAGCAGTATTAGTAAACCCTCGGATGAATCATCATATCTGATAAAATGGCTTAGGTGTGATAATATGGTTCATTGTTGGATATTGAACTCAATGGTGAATGAATTCTTACAAAATTTCTTATATTCTCAGTCTGCATTGGAACTTTGGAGTGAAATTCATGCACAATATGGAATTACGAATGCTTCATTAAGATTCCAATTGTAGCATGAGATTTGTAGTATGAAACAAGAGAATCAAACTGTCGGGATATATTACAATAAAATGAAACGATGTTAGGATGAATTGAGTAGTATAAATTTTTTCCCAAGTTGTGAATGTGGAAGGGTGTCATATTATACTAGTGGATTGAAGAAACAGATTGTTTGAGCATGAGTCACACATTCGATTAATGCAATTTCTCAAGGGGCTTATTGAGTCTTCTAAAAGTATATGAAATCAGATATTATCAATGGACTCACTTCATTCAGTAAATAAAGCATTTTATTTGATACAAGAAGTTGAAAACAAGAGGAAGTAGCAAGCTTGGTTAATTCTGGTCTGGAATAATCTGCTTTCTATACCAACAGAGTTGATGATAATAAGATTCAATCTGATAGAAAGAAGGTCAGAGGATCAAATAATAAGTTAGTGCGTAAACATTGCTGAGGTGAAGAACATTCTAGGGAATCATGTTTTCAACTCATTGGACATCCTGATTGGTACAAGGGAAAATGTGTATTTGAAGGGAAGAGTAAAGCCTCTGCCTCCTGTTGTTCTAGATACACAGCAGATACACCACTTGATTCTTTACTAGAAGCTGATATTTTGAGCCGGTGCAGGAATACAACAGATAAGAACACCAGTGATGGTAATGCACTTGATAAGGATTTGGTCGAGACTGTATGCCAAGAGTTCATGCGCTTGATGAAGAATAAGAGTGCACAAGACATTGCTGCTGCAAATGTAGTTCAATGGTGCAGGTATTGTTTCTAACTATTCTTTGTGCTTTAACTCAAGTAATTACAAGAATTCTTGGATAGTAGACCAAATGACACCCCATATTACCAATCTACAAAATGTTCACATGCTAAAGAACCCAATGCAAGTAATACCTGATGGCCAATTGACTCAGATAGAAAGAGTTGGATCTATCAATATCATTTCCACTCTAACCATACACAATGTCCTTTATGTTCCTCAATTCACACATACTTGTTATCTGTGTACAAGGTAATTCATGGACAAAAACTTGATGTTTACTTTGATATTAATGGGTACACTTTCCGGGACCAGATGACCAATAGAAAGATTGCACAGATTCCAGCTGTCAATGGATTCTTTGCAGACAGTGTTAGGTGTGAATTCCATAATCTAAACTAGGAAATACAACGATGGAGGGGAATGAAAGTGAACTTAATAGGCTAAGTTTGCTCTTAAGGGTTTGAACGAAGATAAGGACACCAAAGAGACTACTGACCCGAGGTTGCTTTCTGCCATTAGATCCTTTGAATTAACTTAACACTCAGCAGTTTTGTACAAAGCATAACTGATTGATTAAGGCCACAAGCAGATTCAAGGTAAAGAGAGGAAGAAGGTGCAAGAAATTTTAGGATTATTTTTAGGAATAGAGATGTTTGAAGATATTGGCGCTTGGGAGCTTTTGATTTGACCTCTTTTGGAAGTAAGATTTTTCAATAAGTTTGTGTGATGACCATGAGGAGTAGTGAGTTTAATGTGGACTTGGAAAAAAAAAAGAAATAAATTATTATATTTTTTGGTTTTAAAATGTTTTAGGATTAGTTATGTTTAGGATTTCCCTTGATAAAATATGTTATGAATATTAACTATTAAGTTCTATGAGCAATGCATTTAAGAGATTATGCAGATCTATGGTTTTAAAATTCATTTGTGGCATTTAGTTGGTCTTTTAAGCTTTGTATGCTCTTGTTGCTGTAAAAGTATCTAGCTGAACCATCCTATCCTTAATATTGATACATGACATGTGGTAGGAGCATTTGGAAATGCTACACTATTCTTGTTGCCTTGGACAATGTTGAGCCTATTTCAGGTCTGGAATTCAAATATCCTTTCAAAGGGCTATGCAATCCTGTATGGAGAACTAGGCATGTTAAGCAAGTGCATTGGCTGAACTTTTATTCTGGGAGGGTGGGGTCCTAATAGTCTGTTTGGGATTTGTCCTTATTTCATCATAACTAAACACCCAACATTTTGAGAATCTGGGCAGATTGATAACAAGAAAAGAGTGATTATTTTTCTCTCATAGGCAGGAAGTTTACAACTCATTGAGTCTGTGATCCTTTTTAACCAGCTCTACTGGTCAACAAATTTTATTCTCCCAAAGAAGGAGATCAAGAAGATTGAGCAGATCATGAAAAATTTTCTTATCGAGTGGCAAATATGATGGACAGACCAAAGCCAAGTTAAGTTGGGAACTTGGGTGTTCATCTAAAGGAGAAAGGGGCTACGAATCTCAAAGCTTGTTCTATGGTACACAAGATATTGCACTTGTGTGGTGGTTGCCTACAGGATTGTCACCTGAATGGTTTAGCTTGGATCAATTAAAGGTTGCCAATTTTTTGCTTGTGAATACTTCATCATATGGCTTCTAGAGTTGGAGTAATAAACTGAAAATCAAAAGCATGTCCATACCATCGTCTAAATGGAAGGCCACAAATGGAAATGGAATTTCCTTATGGTATCATTATTGCCTCTCTTCAAGGCTATTGCACAATCATCATGGTTTAACCTTTCAAGCGAGACCAGGCAAGGGTTTTGGGAACTCAGAGAACTTCTAACAATGCCCTATTCCTGTTTCCACCAGAGAGGATAGTTTTTTAAGCATCCCAGCGGCTGAAGACATGTTTACAATAAAGAGCAGGATGCAAGATTTAGGCACACTAATTGTAATTGGGTGGAATAAGAAGATTTGGACTTAAAATTTTACTCCAGACCATTATCTCCTCTAGATAACCTATCAAAGCAAGCTTAGCACCATTGATAGGTTCTGGAGTTTCACTACCATGACTAAATGTTCTCTCTGTAACCAGGCAAATCATACCAATCAAGACCCTTCTTTGAATTTAGCTACTAGTACTCAGGTGTGAAGAGGAGTCTACAGCATATTAGGCAGCTCCAGTTCTTATGCCCACTGACTCTTTGCTTCATTATTACTGATTCAACATTTATACCAATAGATAGATAAATAGACAGATGCAAACTAGGTGTCTTCGGTATCCAACTTGCTGTGAGTCTATGACAGTAAATGGCGGGTGGGGGGTGGGGGGGGTGGGTGTGGTGGGGGTTGAAAGAGAGTAAGAATAGCTATGGTGACAAAGGGTAGTGAGTGGAGAGGTACAAACAAAAAAAAGAAAAAAAGAATTGGAGGAAGCAGTAGGGGTTTTAAGTTTTAGCTGCATCATTTCAAAATATGTTTATTGAAGATCCTCATATACTTCCTTGCAGTAAGGTAACTTTGTAGCAGTAGGAATTGGCAAGGACCTGCGTCCTGATACCAAAAACTTTTAGTTACTAGGTCCTGGTACCAAAAACTTCTAGGTACAAAGTAATATGGAGAAACCATAAGTCCACAAACTGTCACTTTTAGCTATAACAAAATGCCAACTTTTACATAACTCTTTGTTGCAGGGTGAAGAAAATATAGTGTCTTAGTTAGTTAATGTTTGTGTTGTACTGCTTTTGTTCCGTCCATCGAAGAACTAGAGGGATTGATTTTCTGTCAATGAATTATTTTGTCTCGTTTTTTATCCTAGTTTGCATCAGTTCTGGTTGTTGAGTCTTTGTTATTTTTAGTTGTGCTGATATGGTCTAGAATAGTTAAGAATGATCCTTATCTAGTTTGATAGCAGAAAATCAGGAGGAATATCTTATCCATCTTTGTATCTCCTGGTATTGTATATATGTCTGTCTCGACCAGTTTAACAAAAATTCAAGTGATGTTTTCATCTCAATTTCCTTCAGAGTATATTCTGTCTTCATTTTCCCGAATATAGAAACGCCTGGGTAACACTCAGCTGTGTATAAACAAAGAAGTCAACACTTGAATTATCCCGCAAATCTTTCAACTGAAGATCACATTTCAACACATTGATTTTATATGCCAGAATGTAACGATCATCAGTTAAACTCAGTTATATATAACCTAATAATCAGGCACAACTCTGATCTGTATGACCAATAAACAATGCAAAAACTTCCTATTTTTCCTTTTGGTGTTAGCAGGTACCTTAGCAAATCAAAACAAAGCGTCCCCTGTCTATATATCTCTCTTCCCTAACCACATCTGCAAATGATTAGAAGATCATAGGAAATATCACAACTTGCACCTATTGGTTCATAATTAGAAGAGGGCTTTTGGCATGAATCATCCAAGAGGCCAGATGAGTAAGTTTGACATTGCTCTTCAGCTTCAGAACAATTGGGAGGTTTGCACGCAATGACACGGCTGTTAGAGCGGACCTTGAGATCATCAGGGAAATGATCCAATATTAGAGTACACCCAACAGTTTGACACCCGCTGCCTAGCGGCATAATCTTTATTCCTAGGTTATACCCATTCTCAGCTGAAACTCTGTATGAAAGGCCATTGCTGTTGGCATCGATTTCTCCAAATGTTACGGTCAGGTTCTCCATGTTCGTGCACGTGGTGTCAACCAACCTACCCCAAAACAAGTAGGGCAATTCGTATGGCTCGGTCACGGTAGCAACACCATTTACTTGCACATTAGTGGGTCCAGAAGCATTCCCGCTGCATACCGAGATGGGGAAGTTGCAATCGCTTCTGACGACAACAGATGTGGAAGCTGCTCGATCTGCAGAAACTACACAATTTTACAACATACAGACGAAGATAGGAACAAGGGATCCAAATCCAAGGTATAAAGTGGACAGAAATTCATTTCCCTGTAGAGGAAAATAATTTCCTCTTCTATGTGAAAATATTAACCAGGTCACAAGAATAAATAATACTTCCAAAATGGAAAGCCATTGGAACTTATAAATGCGAAAAAACTACCAAAAATGAAACAATGCAATTAGGGGGACAATACCTATCATGGTTATGCTTTTGCCTTGACATGTTATATATGACTAAAATGGTAACAAATAATATGAAAAATCTAAGAACATATTCCCTTTAAACAGTATCAATTACATAGGAAAAGTAGAAAGTTAGTTGTTAACATTTGGCTGCCAAATTATTGGTCAACATTTTTTTTTTTTCTTATATGAATACTGAACATGGTGTAGGAAGTGTCTCCCTTAGGCACTAAATTATAAAAAAATAAAATTTGAAGTTCTAAATTGCACAAATGATAAAGTTTGAAGCATTAGGTGTGGCATTTTCCCCAAAATTTTAGTAAGTGATCCCAAGCACTTTGAAGTAACTCTAAAAACTGAAGGGCCCATTTGTTCGACAAATTCTGTGGGAATACTAACAAACAAACAATAAAACCTGCACATTTTTCTCGCAAATTAAAAGAAAACGATTACAAGAAATTGAAAGTATCAGGTTTTATTAGCAGAGAGAACTTTACCTGCGCAATATATGAGCATCCAACGAATCAATCCAAATCGAGATATCATCGATGTCCAAGAACCTGTAACCTTTGAACGCTGAACAGGATGGAGAGAGCAAGAGAAAGAGAGATTGCTCCATTTTCTTTCAAGTACATTATGCCATTTTCTATTTACCAGCCTTTCCAAGACCCATCCAATTACCACACCACTGAGAAAGCTAAGGCCTGAAAACTCTATTACATGTTGTGAATGTAGGCTATCTTTGTCGTGGCTTTGATGTGGCATGATACTTGGCTCTTGAAAGCTACCGCATCTTTTTGACAAGGGAAACCCACGTGACCATCTATTTCCACTGTACGTGTCGGCTGGAAACGTGTTGAGCTGATTGCCCTTTGGTATTGGTTCCATCAAATAGTTGTGGGACAAGTTCAAAATTACCAGATACGTAAGCTGTGTTAATTTACTTGGTATCCTCCCATCTAACTCATTTGAAGGCAAGCCCAACCATTCTAGTTTTAAGAGCTTACTCAATGATGATGGGATAGCACCTATAAGATAGTTGTTGGAAAGGTTAAGCTCCTTAAGTGGAATGAGGTTTATGAATGCATCTGGTATTGGTCTCACAAAGCTGTTTGGAAGAATCGAGAAGAATGGTGTAATTCTCGCAAGCTGCATCGCCAACCATTTAATTGTCACCATTATTGAATCTTGATAATATATTCCCTGTCCTAGAAACTGCAACTTCTGCTCATTTTTGTTCTCCGACCTTATGGCTATCATACTCTTGAAATATGTTTCTTCCAGAAGTACAGAGAACTTTTTCAAGGAAATATCTAGGATTCGCAGTTGGAGGAAGTGAAATTTTGCAACAAAATGGCTTATCGTACCAAGAAATTGATTAGACCATAAGACCAATACCCGAAGGTTTGGCATGGTATCTAACCAACTTGGAAAAGTGTCACCGAACATATTCATCCCCAGGTCCAAAACCTCGGGCTTTCTACAATTCATTGGGGACTGTGGTAGTTGACCTTCCAATTGGTTTCTATTTTAGTGAATACTTCTCAAGTTATTGCTCTCTTGAAAGTTGAAGTTAGCAATGGAACCAGAGATTTGATTCTCTTGCAAATCCAACACTTTGAGATCGCTGCTGAATTTTCCCAACCGAGGTGGAATTTTGATGTTCAAATAGTTATTAGAAAGGTCAAGAATTTCTAAGTTCTCAGCCTGACAAGTTGAAGTAGGGATAGTCCCGATGAATTCATTGTCTGAAATTGAAAAGAACATGATAGAATCAAGCAGTTGGGGTGGAATTAGGACCTGGACCTTGTTAGAATGTAAGTCAAGAAACAAGAAATTTACCCATGGAACTTGTCCTAAACTTGTTAGTAGATTGTGAGAGAGATTGAGATATGCTAATGATTCGGACCCAACCTCCCACATCCGTGCAGGAAGTCTTCCTTGAATCCGATTACTTGAAAGGTCTAACATTTTCAAATTCCTCGCTATCCTTACAAACGAAGGGAATTCAGTGAAGCTGCGTCCAGATAGGCCTAATAATGATAGGTTTGGCAGAGTGCCTTCAAAATCATCATGGTCGATGTTGCTCAGATTTATCATGTTAGGTGAAAGATCAAGAGGTTGCTTTTTGTTCATTTGAGCGAGCATTTTAAGATCAAATTAACCAGAGAACCTAGTTGATGATAATAACAGAGTATTCAGGTTCGAGAGGTTAATCATTGAAGGCGGAATTGTTCCTTCAAGTTGATTATCGAACAATATGATGCTCCTCAATGAGCTAGCTCGGACTCGGTTAATGTGACCACCGAGCAGATTGTTGCTTAAATCAAGGTCTATCGTGGATGGTGCCGATAATAAAGACACTGACATAGGTGCATTAAACATGTTACTGGAGAAGTCTACGTAAACAAGTTTTGATATATTATTAGACAGATCTGATATTAGACCTAAAAAATTGTTGGATGAAAGGTGAAACAAAATGAGATTCTGAAGGTTAGGAAATGTGGGAGGGATTTGACCTGTCAATTTATTTACAGACAAATCCAATCTAGTGAGCTGTGTTTAATTGCAAAGCGAAGCAGATACCGATCCAGTGAAGTTACACTCGCGAAGCCACAAAACTTGTAAGGAGTTGAAATTGCCTAATTCAACTGGAGTGCACTACTCCAATTTGATCTCGGTAAGTGGCCGTAGAGATCAAGATTAAGAGACAAATCCAGAAGTTTAAGATTTGGTAAACGGAAAACTATCTCAGGGAAATAGCCTTGCAACTTACCGGAGTGAAGATTGAGCACTTGTAAAGACGAAGAGAGATTGGTGAAAAGGCGCAGATCAACTGTGGACATGTCTAATCCATCAAAAATAAGGACTCTTGGCTTGCTTGCTCAAGTTATGAAACAACAGGGATGGACTAGTGGATGTTTTACGTGGAGAAGTATCAAAGGAGTTATTTGACAACCTGTCATTGGTCTTAACGGACAGCAACTTTGAAGAGTACATGGAACTGTATCCTTGTGGGCTGCAGCCAAGATTAACGCTGATCACATCTCCTGCATTTGGATTGCACGCAATGCCACTCCATGTGCAACAATCTGATGTACTCGTGTTCCAGGAAGCAATCTTAAGTGGTCTAGGGAATCCCAAGCTTGTTTTACAATAAACAGATTCACTGTTCTGTAAAATGTGGTTTTTCATCTGAAGCAGATCAGGCTTCTGGTCAAGTGGGCATTCCCTTGCCTGTCCAGACATGGTGTATGCACAAAAACAGAAAGGCCATAGAAGAGCAATACTAAAGAAGTAGTAGAGCATAGTGAACGTAAATAAGTTATCGGTTTGATGTCTTTAGCTATGCTCCAGCGCTCGGTTTGAGCATCAACATCGGCTTTTATATGAAACCTCTTTTATGGGCAATGACGTAACTTCAAAGAATAAATTATAGTTTTTCGCTTTGATTATTAATCCTAAGGCCATCACCAAACGAAGTTTCTGAACACGATTTTTCAAACATGAAGGAATTCCATCGAGTGCTTCAACGTTGGTCTTGATTTCTTCACGTGACTGCAGCGCTTGTTAGAGTACTTTAGTTTATTTTTTTTTTCTATATTTTTATTTAATCTGATTAAAAATAATGAAATCTGAACCATTGACCTATGAGATCCAACGGCTACATTTTTGTTTTAAAAAAGTTATTATTATTATGGGTTTTATAAATAATAAAAAAAATTTATAAAGAAATTAAAATAAAATAATGAGTATTTTTAATGATGAAAGTTTTTTGAATTATTAATGTATCAAATAGAAATTTTAAACAAATAGTTTAACATTAGAGATATCTAATAATGTAATAGGATAGAGGATAACCTTAATATGGTCGTTGCCACAGCCTTTTCTTTTCTTTTCTTTTGCCCTTGATCTTTTCCCATCAAATTAATTAATGATGTGACGTGATGGTGAAATTCATGGGTTGGCTCATAACAACCGTAAATCCGTAAGCAGTAACCTTTTTCAGAAAACGAGAATTTGTTTTTTTTCCTCGTTCAATTATTAAGTATCTTGGCTTCCGGAAACGACTGAACAGTGCTCAAGTCGCTATTGTCCCTTCGCGTGTTTTCTCTCGCAACGTTCAATTTTTAGATAATTAAAATTTTTAGCGTTTAATTTTCAAGATATGCAGTAGTCACGGTCAAATGAGAAATATAAAAAAATTTAAGATTAGAGATTATTTTTGCACTTCTGTAAGTGTAACTCCTTATTTATTCATTTTTCTTTATTTTTAGGTTAAAATCATACATCATCATAGTTGTTTTTGTTAAAATTGCAGCTTAACTTATGCAATTATATAAGTTTACAATTTTATAAACCAATTTTAAATTTAACTTGTATATAAAAATATTTTCTTTTAAAAATGTATATTTTTAATCAAATTTACCGATTTTACATATATAAATTGAATGAGTTTTATATATATATAACCAAACTTTTACTATCTAATAGCTCTTAAAGTATTAAATTATCTTCTCTATTTTATTCCAATTTTTTTCTTTTTTCTCTTTCTCTCTCCTATTCAATATTCACGACCTTCATTTAAATACCATCTCCAATAAAAGAGTTTATAATAAAAATTATATATTTAAATTTATACTATTAATAACTAAAAAATAAGTTAAAACATTTAATTCTCTTCAATTTATCATTTTTTTCGAACAAAATAATAGAAAAAAATTAATTTTGACTTATTTTATCATTTTTCTGAAAATGTTAGATTATAAATTAAAAACTTCTTTTTATAGAAAAAGAACTTAAATTCTTTATTTTCATCATTTATATCAAATTTCCTATAACTAATATAAGAATATTTATAGTTTTTTCAAAACTATTTTACATATGTAAAAAAAATTTACATTTTTACGTTTCGATTATATATACCCTTTAACAATTTTAGGTAGAATCGCCAGTTTGACAACTTTATATATCATAGTTCAGATTTATGAAATAAAGAAAAAATATAATTGAAATGATCGAGAATAAAAAGCTCCCTTTGAAATGTAAATTGACAAAAAATAAATTTTCAGCTTATTATAGCTTTAACAAAAATGTTTTGATTTAGCATTTGAGAAAATTACATGAAAGGTTATCAACATTTGAAAGTAAATTTAAATAAAAAATTAACATTTCTATTTATAGTTAAAATAGAGGATCATCATTATAATACCTTTAGCTCTAGCTGATGCAACCATTATTTACCATATCGTGTTAGCATGCGCTAACTTAAGAAACATGTGACACTTACATGTTTGATTAAATAATAAATAAATACAAAAAATTAAAGAAATAAAACATTAATGAAAAATAAAGAAAATTTTCCAAAAGAAATTGAAAAATCAAAATTAAGTAAAATAAATCATAAAATTAAATATAATATGTATGTCATATATATAATATACAATATGTAAAATAAAAGATGTATGTTATATCGATGTAATATAATATCTATATTATATAATAACGTATTACATATATGTACATAATATAATATAAAATGCATGTAATATAATATATATTTAAATATAAATAAAAAAGTCAAAAAAATAAAAGGTTACTACAATTATCTTAAGGTTATAGATAATCGAAGACCACTTGAGAGAGATCACGAGACCTCTTTAAAGTGGCCAGTGGCCACCAAATAAATAAGTGGGTCCCCATCAAATTGGTTGCCTATAGCTAAGGGGTGGTTGCAAGACCCCTTCTCAGCTTTTGGAGGTAGTTGGTCAAACAACTTACATTAAATTGTAAGTCGTAAGTTCTTATCTATTGCTTGGGATAGTTGCAGTGGCCTTTTCTTCTATTTTTCAATTTTTTATTATTTTTTCAATTCTTTTAAATTCTAATTTTTTTTATTTTCTAGCTTATTATATACATGTTATATTTAATTAAATATTTTCTTTTTTTTTAATTTTAATTTTACTTAAATTTTCTTTTTTATGCTATAGTTAAATATATACATATTATATTTAATTATAGAATTTCATTATATAATTTTTTCATTTTTCTATTTACTTGTTATTTAATTAAATGATGCAAATGATGCATCTATATTGCATGTACAAAAAAATGCAAAAATAAAAAAATGAACTAAAAAATATAGAAGGATAGCAATAATATATATTAGTAAAATAAAAATTGTAATAAATTTTCCAAAAAAAAAAAAAAGGTTCTTACAAATCTTGTTCAAATAAAAACTATAATAAATTTTTTAAATAATAGCAATGTTGGGCAACTAAAATAATCGCCTAATAATATATGATTGGATGCAACGATTAAGAATTTTATAGGCTATATTTGATTTATTTAGGTAACTATCATATGGATATATTTAATGATTAAAACTATAAAATATAAAATAGTTTGGGAAAAAAACTTTCTCGGTAGCGCCCATTATGTAGTTTGATGTAAAGGCAAGCATTCATTATTTTTAAAATTTATGTACACATCATGGATATTACATCTGTTAGTATATATATATATATATATATATATATATATATATATATATTATATAAGTTGGAAGTGCTTTCAATAACTGTATGTTGGTGTCTATACCTTGTAATTACAAACTTAGCTTTCATATGTTTATAATTTAGATACCTTTTTAATTAGCAATAGTGGATGGAGCACCTGCGAATGGAGTACCTATATTGTGTGTGTAATTAAAAATAATTTTTTTGATATGTAATACCTATTTATAGCATTAAAGCTCCTTTTAATGTTTAAGGTAAAATGGAAGTTTTCACTTGATATGCTAATTCATAATTGGCAGCATTGGTTGATATTTTAAGTTCAACAGGTAGGATTATGCAAAGAATAATGCATGTCCAGCAAAATATAGTCCTCTAAAATATAAAATTTCACCGTTTTATATCTACTAATAATCACTTAAAACTATAAATGAAGAAAAAGCATTCTTTCTTTTTTCCTTTGTAAGACTATGGAAAAAAAAGAAGAGTTCGTCGTCGGTGCGCAGAATGCAAACTACATTAATTTCCAGGTTGTTCACCCAAGGATCAATTTGTAAGTTTTAGCTTGACATTGTGTGTGTTTCTCCAATAATAATCGATTTATCTAATACAACAAAATATTATACAATAATTACACCCAAAGTTGCTTTAAAAAATATTTTGGATGAAAATAAACTTTTGAATCAAATTACTCGTATTTAATTTATTTTCATATTATTATAGCTTAAGATCTCTAACTTCCCAATTCAATCATTACGAATTAGAATAATCGACGCAAATGCAAAAAGGACTCCATAATTAAAACCTCAATTCATTATATAGAAACTTATTACTTTCACCAACCACCAAAGGGAAACTTCACATTATAATAGATAAGTCAGACTCTAATTTTTCTTCTTACTTAAAATCCTGTCGTATGCATAGTCTCAAAACTGCGAAACTTCAATGTTAAAAAAAAAAAAAAAAATGCATTATTAAAGTAATCGTTAAAATATAAAAAAGAAAAAGCTAGGGTCACATAGAGCAATATTCCACATGTTTCAAACCTTTAACGCCGCTCGTTTCTTTGATTCTTTAATCTTCAAAATCTCAATAATCCTTTCACTGTTGTATTTTTATTACTTCCAAAGGATCTTTCCCTCATTACTAACTCAAGATTGTGCTGGACATCTTATGCTTAGCAGCAAGTATTGGCATAAAATCTGCTTGAAAAGGAAAGAAATATCAATTCGATGTGGTTCCTAATTGTAATAAAAAAGAAAGTTATGATTCTCTTGATCAATCACCAAAATGAACATAGAACTATAGTGATTCGAGTATCTCTACTGGCATCCATGTGGCATTAGGAAAATCAACATAATTTTTTCAAAATGATCAATGTGGATCCATGATGGAAGATATTTTAAAAAATGATTTTTTTACGATAACACTGACTAAGATAATTTGTTATAGAAGGTTAGCAGGTTATCTTTTATCTCTTCCTTTCCTATTTAACTAATTATTCATAAAAACTATAGATTTGTTATCTAAGTAATAAGTTAGCCTATTTTAATGAGATAGACGATGTAGATTAAGTTTTCCTAAATTAATAGTCTTAGTTAGTCAGCGTTATGATAACATATTTTTGCTAGTATTATTGAAATAAAAAAGCACATTTATGTACACTTGACTTGTCAAATTCCACTCAATAATCTCTACCTAAACATTGCATGCCAAAACAATTCTACTCCATCA
The DNA here is from genome assembly GCA_024138015.1 of Lumnitzera littorea. NCBI lineage: Eukaryota > Viridiplantae > Streptophyta > Magnoliopsida > Myrtales > Combretaceae > Lumnitzera > Lumnitzera littorea. The sequence goes on from JAMXBB010000011.1 coordinate 76,944,958, forward strand.
CAGCTCATTCTAATGTTTACTAAATCATGAAATTAGATTATATAACACAATTTGTATTTATTCACACTCATTTTATTAAATTCTAATAAAAAATCTCCACACCATAGAAATGAATACAAGATAAAATTGGATCCCCTTCTTAGCTATTTACATAACTAAAAATGCATTTTTGATTGTTTATATAGGAATAATTATAATCTTTAAAATGAGATCCATTTCAAATTATTATTAAAATCAGTACATCCCAATTGATATATTAAATTGATGTATGAACACTGTAAAGGTCTAAAAACATGAAAATTTAAAATGATTCATTGTATTAACATTCGTACAAAAAGAAAAGGAGAATGCAAAATTTATATAAAATATTCCACTTATTGAATTTATCACAAAAGAAAAAGATTTTCGGTATTCTATTTAAAATCTTAAAATGCCGATGAAGGTTGATTCCAAGTCACAACTTCTCTAATTAATAGAATGATGTCATCACGCTTTACTTGAACAAATAGAAAGTGTGGGAAAATCGAAAACTTAATAATTCAAACTCTATAAATTAAATATTTATACACTTAAGTTATAAAACAAGAGCTTCTATAGTCCCATCTCTCATTTTGATGGGATCGATTCAAACATTCATTCCATCATTAACTTATACTCCTTTTAATTTGAATTATTGAATTCACAGTTTATTCAACAGTTCAAATTTAAACAAATATAAATTAAGGATAGAATGTAGGGTTAGAACAGTCCCATAAAAAATAAGGATGGAGCCATAAAAAAATCCATAGAAAATAATATCTTGCATAACACTACATAATCCTCTTTTCTCGTTGCATTCATGCATGAAGAGATTTCTTCTATTAAACTGTTAAAAAAGAAAAAGCAAAAGATATCATCGATGTAAAGGAAATGGAAAATTACAAATTCAAAGTTACAAATTCACAAACTTTGAATTTAAATCTTGTAAGCCCTATAACTAGGTATTCGGGGTTCGGTACGTAAAATTTAAGACGATTAAGTAAGTTGTCCTATCAAACTCAAATTTTACAAAGAAATTATGAATATTATTAAAAGTCATCTCGTAAGTTTGGATTTAAAATAAAAAATAATTAAATATTATAATATTAAGTTATAATATATTATCTATTATTTAACAAAAATATGTAAAACGATTTTCAATAATTAACAAATCAATAGGGATAAATTATATGCATACTAAAATTTATAAAATAATTTAAATAATATTTATGAGTATTTATTTGTATAATATATATTTATGTATAAGTGAAAATACTTGAAATTACTTAAAATACCTTAAATACGATAAATAATACTGAATTAATTAAGCAAAATCAATAAAAATTCAAGAAAAGTGTAGAAAAATTTGGATTTAGGCTTGGAAAGCTGAGAATGAGAGTTAGAAAATCAGCAAATAAAATTTGGCCAAGAAAGTGATGAACTGAAAAGAAAAGAGACATATGGCCACAAATAATTCAATAACACCCCCTAGATCATCTTATAAATTTAGCAAACCTTTATTAGAATTCATTTTGGTCAATTAGAGACCATAAAAAATTAGAGAGAGGAGAGGAAAGAAGAAAGAACAATTTTACAAAAGATAAACAAATTATAGTGTAATTATGGCATATAAGGAGAGCACACACCTGACGACCAGCTAGGAGTGGATGGCTACCATTACTAGACAGTAGAGGCAACGCTCGAACTAGCCAACAAGGCCATGGTGGTCGGTGGTGGCCAGAGCTAGCAAGGTTGGTATGTTTTGATTTTGTTTTTCGAATTTATTTTATTTATTAAAAATATCAAATAATTATGAAAAATTATGAAATTTAGTATTTTGAGATTTTTTTGTATGTAGTTTTTATAAAAATATATATATATATTTTGTTAAAATTGGGTCTTAAAATATATCATGCTTAAGAAATCCCTAAACTTGAACCAGTTTTTAATACTGATTTAAATGATCTTAATAATGTGGTTTTAACTTCAAAATTTTTATGTAGATTACCTAGAGTATTTATGATAATGCTATGAAGATTTTTTCTAAAAAAATATTTTCTAAAGTTTTACTTAATTTTTAGGCCCTAAAATTATGCATAAAAAACTAATTTATGGGCTTAATTTAGTAATTTAATGATAATTTGATGGAAATTCTTATTTGATATATAATTAGATATCTTGGGATGTTAATTTCTTATGTAGTATGATGTTTTTGGAGTTTAGGGTGTTAATTGTGTGTATTATGCATACTAGGTAATAATAATAAATGAATAGTGGGTAAAAGTGAATAATTAAGCTAATTTTGTGATTTGGGGATTTAATAGATATGAATTATGATTTAGGAAATAATTAGACATTTTGATGTATTATTTTGTGATGTAAGATGATATTTGTAGTGCTAAAAATGTTAGATAAGAGATTTAGGTGTAAGTTACATAATAATACATAATATGCATATATAGGAAATTAATGAATAGAAAATAATAGATCAACATCAATAATATGATAATAATAATAATATACAACAAATTTGATATGAAATATAAATTTAAGCAATTATAAGAAAAATGTAATTTTTTTCCCACATTGAGAGCAAATTCAATAATTAAATTAGGAATGGAAAGTATTGTACGAACTAAAATATTGGTTAGGGGCGAAATACAAGATTTAGGATATCCAAGTGTAATGTGATTAATTTCACGTAATGGTTTGAGACAAGTTCTTAAGGTTTACATATAAAATCCATAATTAGAAACTGAATTAGAATCTAATTTTGAAACGGATTCAAAAACTAAATCAGAAACTAGCTTAGTTAGATCGATAATATATATATATATATATATAACTTAGATAATCGAGTAAAATCATAATTCAAAGCTTATATGTCATAAGGGTATAAAGAGTAAAAATATACTTATATTATAGGATAAGTAAAGACGAGTTGACCTATGGCAAGTCGAGTGAGCAAATTAAGGATTTAAGGTAAGTTTTAGATCAATACATTACTGTATTTCAGAGTACTGTTTTATAGTATTTAGGAACTTAAGATTATGCTTATTTGTGCCTGTAGGTTATATGATTGTGCACATGCTTATTTTTACGAGTTCTTGAATGTACAATATACTATTGACTTACTATATTGGTTTGCAATTGTTATATATTACATGATATGGACTAATCACCTTAATTGAACTTAATAATATACTACTTGTAAAATTAATCGGATAAGCATTTCAATCCATTAATTAGGGGATATATTTAGGGTTTTTTGGATAAATATTGACCTTTTCAAAAGGGATAGCATTAGATAATATAATTAGTCATTTTTTTATCCTTAGTCGACCTAAGTAACAGGAGAAAAGATCGCAGTAATGATAAAGGTAGTGGTTCAAAAGTAATTATGAGAGAAGCTATGTCTTCGTTATATAAGCCTGAATTTGGTCGTAAATTGTTGAAATGTGCACTAAACTCCTTAACTCAAATTAAAGCAAGTATAATTTCTCTAATCTCATAACCAACTGGATAACGTTGTGCAATAACATTTACTTATTGCATTATGTTAAAATAATTGGTTATAATCCTATTTGTGTTTAATGTATAGTTTTAAGTCTCCATCCCAACTTATTGAGCAGTTGATTGTTCACATTTATATAAATATTGTTGCAAGTGCTAGTTAGGAAGCGACTATATAATTATCCTAAAGCTAGCAATCGCTAGATCTTAGGAAGTGAAGCTTAAAGTATTAGGCCTTATTTGTAAATCTTTTAATACTAATTTATGTATTAATTGAGTAAAGTAAGATTAAATTACTATATCTTGTAAACAATATTCAAATATTTAAATCTCAATATGTATATTTTTTATATTTTCATAGATAAATAATAAGTTTAATTTGTGAACTGCTACTTTAAAGCCAGTTAATTGTGGATATCTTGTATAAATCAGGTGTAAGATAATGGTTGTAAAGTCAGCCTTTATTCTATAATTTTTTATGTGATAACTCTACCGCTTTGGGGCATAACAAATCCCAGGCAAAAAATGAAGGACTCAAAATGAAACTCTTCAATAACCACCAAATTTGGCTATTTGATACACCTAAATAGAACAAATAAAAATGAAAAGCAAAATTGAAGGACCCATATCTCTTTACAATATAAAGCATATAAAGCTTCCCATTTCTAACAATTAAAAACAAAAGGGCTAGTGGGTCATGAAAAAAATTATATCATCCAACATGGAGTGAGAAATGAAAAGGTTAGAGGTCATTGCTAAACCTTAAAAGGGTTAATATACACTGATTTTAATTGGACTAAATGATAAAAAGATCATAGAGGAGATATTTAATGATAGATAATGGAAAAGAAATTTGATTTTGTTTTTAGATTCAAAAGGAGATGTTATGGTAGAGATTTAGATGGTGGTAGGGAGGTTATGCAATTTTTAAGAAATTGAAAAGTAACTGATTGTATGAGAGAAGAGAGAAAGGAGAGAGAGACTAACACAAGGGAGATTATCATGGGGAGAAGTGAGAGCTTTTACGATCTCGTCCCTCATTTTGATGGAATGGGTTTGACCCTTTATCCTAAATTAATTTATATTCCTTTAAATTTGGATAATTGAAATTATAATCAATTCAATGATTCAAATTTAAAGTAATTCAAATCAAGAGTAGCATAAAGGCTCGAATTGATGTTGTAAAATATTAGGACATGATTGTAAAAAATCCAAGAAATTAAAGGAAAAGAGAAGTAGTTGTAAAATGAGAGAAACTAAGTTAGCAAATTTACACATTTTATAACTTGTTTATAATTTTAATAAGTTACTTAATGTTGGTTTTCTTTGTTAAATAATATTACATTGAGACTAAATAGGTAATTTTAGTGGTGTGATATAAATAATAGTTATTTAAGTCCCTTTTACCTTAAATAATATAGATGTACCTTCTATATAATTAATCTCCAGACTTAAAATTCATCCCATGAGCAAGAACTTGAGCTTCTCAATCTCATACAAAACAAACTACTCCAAAACCTTCTAAAAGCATGTTTATTTTGAAAGAACTCATTTCAGATCTTTAGGTACCATGTTAAGAAATTTTGTTTTTTAATAAACTCATTATTTATGCCTCAATTTCTTTATAGAAGTTCTTTATCATTTTTTTTCATTATTTTGTAAATCCAAATAATATATTTTTAACCAATTAAAACTTTAAAAAATAGAAAAAAAAAAGGAGCTACTACTACACTCCTTGATGAGGAACACCTCTTGGGGAAGCAATGCAAATAAGTAGGCAAAGAAACTCAACAACAATCTTTCATCATTAGTCAACACACTATGTAATAATCATTAAAGATGCTCCAATAAGTAGAGAACAACTTGAATTATGATTTTTCTAAAAAATTGCAAAAATAAATTATTTGGCAAAACTATTTTGCCATCTTCTTTCCTTTAATTGTAATTACTCAGCAATGAAGTTTTATCAAAAAAAAAAGAAAAGAAAATTAAAAAATGTCATAATAATGTCTAAATTTTTACCATAAATGATTTGAGAAAGTCATATAAGGAAAAGAGTATGCGCTAGTCATTTCTATACTAGAACTTAATTACTTTTATCTACAGTTTTAACATATGATCATTAAAATTATGGTTTAAACGATAATTATTTGATATATATATATATATAACCTTACCTTATAGGTGTTTACTTAATAAACGCCACCTAAATATGAAACTTGAATGATGGAGGAATGTACCAAAAATAAAAAAGGGGTTAGGATAAAAAATATTACGTTTAGGGCGTTGTGAAGGCACCTTTCCTAAAGGCACCTTCAGGTTTTGCAAAATTAACAAGAAAGACGCCTTTCCAAAAGGCATATTCTTTGTTATTTAGAGAAGAAGAAGGTGTCTTTTAAAAAGGTGCTTTCGGTTATAATATCAAAACAATTGAAGGTACCTTTTGGAAAGGTACGCTGCTTAGACAATTGGTGAGACAACTTTTGATTATGAATATTTTTTCTACTTACCTTGCTCTACATTGTCTTAACCTTCTTATCTTTTGTAGGCTAAAGAATTCCGGTAGATTAGGATCTTTCTTAATGGGACCAACTACCAATTAACTCAATCCTCTGCCGAGCGTGGGATTTAGTTATTGTACGACCATCTTGCGATTACTCTCTACCCTCTACATTTGGCTTAGGTTAAGGTACAGGAGCCAAACAAGGATATCTAGGGAGAGTATGACCTTCCAGATCCCCTCAAGCGAGGCAGACTAACCAAGATGAAGGGAGGTGGACAACATCGAGGACAAGCCTATCGTGGCAGTAATAGTATAGCTCTACTTCATGGGAAGGGTCGTTTGAGGGTACATACAAAGGTAGAATGCTTAAGACCTTAACTTTTAAGATGCAAGACGAACCCCTTTCACATTGCAACACTATTTAAGAGAGAGAGGAGGTTCATCAATTATGAGGGAGAGAGTTCTTCCTAAATAGCTACCATGAATCTGCCATAGTTTTTAGAGCCACTGCAGTAGCTGTTTAGACGCAAGAGTCATAGGCTTCACCTATTCCAGAGGAGAGGAGGTACAACGAGAGTTTGGTATTCAAAGTATCTAAAGTCTTCACTAGGTTTAGAAGAAGATGAGATTATATATGTTATTCACTAGACCTCTTGACATTTGTATTTATGGAAAACTTAATATCAGTTTAAGTTCTTCATACTTCTTTCTATATCCTATATGCCTTATATTTTACTTTGCATTATGGTAGTAATGGATTACTTTAAATTTCTAGTACATGAGTTCGATGTGTAATAATGAATTACAGTTAAGCTTGGTGTCGGAAGGTTGGCATGTAAGTTGAATGTGGAGTCTCAAGTTTTCAATTGCATTATTGTATTGTAATTGTTGGTTTTGCTTTGTTTTATATTTCATTGGATAGTTTGAGTTGTTGGTTTTTTAATTGAAGGTTTTTGTAAAGAACGTACCTTTAGTTATTTTAGTATTAAGACTGAAGGCGCTTTTTCAGTAGTAATAAAAAAACAAATGAAGATGTCTTTCCAAAATGCACCTTCCTTATTAATTTTGCAAAACCTAAAGGCGCATTTTTAAAAAGCACATTCATAACCCCCCCAAACATAATATTTTTCTTCTGACACCTTTTTTTTTTTTTTTTTTCAAGGGTCATTCCTCTTGAATGATCATTATTATGCTATTCCTAAGGTAGGAATAAGGCTTCCCTAACTTAAGACTTAGCATTTGATACCTAAAATAACAATACATCATAGTAACTTCACCTTCTATTTTTTAGGTTTCACTTTCTTTGATCAAGAATTAACCTTCTATCCTATAGTACTAAACTTCTATTGGTCATTAAAATATTTGAAAATCATTAATCCTAAACCACTTTTATTCCCTCAAATCTAATTAGGAAAGAGCTTCTTATCTTGATATTTCTTCTAATAATTTTGTCAATATAATGTGATACTTTAATAGTTCTATTTTTAAATGGGTAAAATAAATTCCTCTTTTGTAATACATTTGCTCTAACATCTAATGATCTATGACTTATATGAATAGCTCTATTTAAATGTCCAAAAAAAGAAAAAGAATTAACCGATTACTCATTATTTATTGAAAATGAGATAATTCAATTATTTTCTGCAATGATACTATAATCAATACAATTAGCTAAAGAATATAGAGAAAATATTCTTTAATAGCAATTATTTGACACAAATTTTTATATGTCAATAATTAATTATACATATTGTTGCTTCAATTTTTATTGTATCAATTTCATAAATAATTTAAGCAATTTCTACTTCAAACTTTTTTTTTCTTTTTTCCTTTTTCAAATGTACAACATAAATTTTCATACATAAACTCATAAGCTTTGATTATTAAATACAATCAAATGAACAAAGTTATCTAAAGACTAAAATGGTAGCTCCCACAAAGACAATGTGTCTACATATACACGCATGCACACACACATGTAATACCGGGTTTACATATGGTTGAAAATATAAACTTCTATTTCACTACTAGTGTATATATGTGTATAATAAAATAACAATTATCAAAGCAAGCATAGATGAAGTATATAAGTAATCAATATTGGCTATTATTACAAATAAATAAATAAATTATATGTTCATTATGTATATGTATGTATATGTGTGTGTCTATATATACATGCATGTACATATACACGTGTATATGTTTATTTGTATATATGTACATGTATATATTTATATATACACATACATACATATATATAACATACTATCAAGCATATACATAAGAAAACTACCATAGTCAAACTATTTGTGTATGAAAAATTTATTTCTTCATTAATCACCGACTACTAATCCAATTGCCATAGTTACATCCACAAACAGAAGGTGCGACAACTTTGCTACATAATTATTCCACAATATGAACATGTAAGAATTAATAACCACATTCTACTGAATCATCAACCTCTGAAATTCGTAATTCTTCTTAAAAGAAATATCATCCAATCTAACCTATTAATTAAACTTTAAAGAACAAAATAAATCTAAATCTTCTCTAATCATCTCCATATGAGTAACATGTACTATTGTTGCTTCTCCCACCAAAATAAAAGTTATATCCCAAATAATCATAGTAATTAATCTCATCATAAGGATCACTTGAAATAACAAATCCCTAATAGGTGAATGATAAAGCTAAATAAAAAGTCACTACTTGTAGAGCATACATATGCCATATCACAAACAACACAATTCAACCAACATATTCAACTAAGTTACTATTATCACCTTTTGCATGAGTTTTTGTATAAATTTGTCTTAATGATATCCACATTTATAGTGGAGATTTGGATAATCACATATTTCACTCAAGAGAGGTGGTTGGAGTATTGTCAAAAGAAAAATCACTTTAAAAGTGCATGTTTTGCCAAGATGACATGATATCTTTAAGGTTTGTTGTTTTTAGTTATGAAGTGAAGGTGGATGATGAGAAAATTAGGATCACTTTTAAGCAACCAATGCCTAAATTGCTTGCAAATGTACAAAGTTTTCATGGGACGTTTTTCAAGATTTTATTATTATTTTTGCATTCTCTACTGGGTTGACCAAAAATATGTGAAATTTAAAGGGAGTAAAGCAAGGAAAAAAAGTATTGATATGGTGAAGGAAAAACTAACAATAGTACTTATATTAGCACTTTCTAATTTTGATAAGTGTTAGTCTCTTACAAGCAATCAAAGAGGGGTGAATTGATCGCTTAATAATTATTCAAACTTTTTCAAAAATGGATAACCCCTTTCGATTGCTTATATAATAGCTTAGAGTTTAAACAAGAAATGTGCAAAAAGATAAACAAACACACAAATAAAAATAGAGAGGGTTCAAGAAGATTAGGCAAAGACAGTCCTCTCTTCCAACTCTACTCACTAAGGATCTAGCCTTCCATACTGGTCATTCTACTATTTTAATAATCAAGAAAGAGTATAAATATAGCCATACAATTACAATCAACACATTTTTGCCTTCAAGCTTATCTCTAGCTAAACAAACTACTGTGGCCTATTGTCTCTCTTGAATCTAACTCTCAAAATAATACGAATAAGTTTTGATGGACACAACTAAGATTTCCTAAGTCTTAACACACAAAATTCATTATATGATACAAAGGAAAGACTTTTTTTAGATTGCTCGCTACAAATAGCAATTGTATTCAATTCTTGTTTTTTTTTTTCCCTTTTACACGAGTTTTTCTCCTTTTTAAACTTCAAGAGCAATGGCTAGTAAATCTTACACATGATGGATGATCCTTATCTCAAACTTGAATAATTCGAACGTTTGATAATCTAATATCTTTCAAAATATCAGGTTAGCTATAGATATGCTTCCATAAAATCCGAAATTGAAAAAAGAAATGGTTCTCTGACTTAGATAAAAACAATTAGATAAAATATTTATGTATCTATTAAAGTAGGCTTCCATAACTGCTTACTAATTCAAATTTTATTTGCATCTCCACATGCTTGAATCTTAGAAGTAAGATTGTAAAACAATTTTCCTTAAATAGTGGAACATGTCAAATGTATTTCTTAAATACACTTGACTCAGTGGAGTTGGGCCTTGATCTATAAAACAAGGTTAAATAAAACTTCTTCGTGTTGCTTCTAAGCCAGATTCTAAGTCTTCTAAATGCTTTGTTACATCTTTTATGTCTGTTGAAAAATACTTCGAAGTTCTCTTCTAATTTACTTATTTACTTTTGAGTAACTTTTTAACTTTGTAAAGTTGCTTCTAAGTATAATTCTTTGTCTTCAAAGCTCTTCTAATCAAATTTGATTTTTATTGGAGTTCCTTTTAAGTCTATTTCTAAGTCTTGTTCAGTCATTCTTTTCTTTAAACTTTAGAAATGTCCAATAATACTTCTAAGTCTGCTTTTAACTCTTTGTCTCAACCGACTTGAGTTTATTTTTCACAAACTCATAACTTACTATGCTTCTAAGTTTTCTTTCTTTAGTCTTTATTATTGATTCAGATTCCCCATCTTGCTTCTATATTTACTTTTATATTCTCGTTTCATTCTTTATTAACACTTAACACTTTCATTAGTAAACTTAGGTGTTTGTTATCATCTAAATATGTTATCAAGGAATCTAACAATAAGGCTTTTGAATTGGAGTTTGACACTTCTTGAGTAGAGACAAAAGTAACTCTTATGCGAGAGAGGAGTCATTGCATAATTCAGCGAGAAACTGATGAAGCTACTTTGAATCATCTTATGTATGATAGAGAGCTATAAGCATTAGTGAGGATTTTTACTATATGGTGACATTACTCATTTCTTGAGGATTTTATGATATACAATAATCACATCTATTGATCTAATTATACACAAATAATCAAGTTCAATTCTTACTTTTGACCTTCCATTACCCTATTTTAAGTAAAAACAAGCCAAGATGAGGTTAAATTTGACTTTTAGGGCTTAAAGCTCTAACCATGGCAATTATCTCTATGGAGAATAAGATGCACATGCGTATGCTTAGCTCCATGCACCATTCAAGAAAAAAAAAATATGAAAGGAAAAAAAAAAATCTCACATGCACATGAAGGATCAAATTAAAGACCGTTACATACACATCTCACATCATAATCACTAAATTAGTAGCATACACAAGTTTACATGGATAAAAAATAATATTTAAGATTAGAAGGCCTTACTCTTTTTTTCTTTTTAGGCTAAAGAGAAATTTTATTCAATCGAAAAAGTACATTAGCTCAAATTAAGTTTAGGTGGTCTGGTACCAATAGCTTTTTCTAACAACTAATTAAAATAACAAGACTTAAACTTAGTAAAATAAGACAAAATGTCAAAAATAATGTTACATAATGCTAAGAAGTTATAGTTAATTATATAGCCTACCATGAATCATCGCATTAAAAAAAATACATTTATTGGTTGTTGAAAATCTAGCAGAAGAGGCCATCCACAGCATAAGAACATTGAATGTATTGTGAGACAATTAGTGAAGTTGTTGAGCTTAGAGGCGTAAAGAAGAAGATTTTATGAAAAGGTATCACACTCAAGCGATTTGCTCTTGTAAAGAATATTGATGGTTGTGAAGTAATCAAAAGAAACTAATTGTTTATTCCCCATTCTTCATACAAAGTCAATAACTCAAATTGTGAGTGAAGTTCAATTGCTTAGTTGTACTTAGATGAAGATGGGACTAAGTTCATTTCCTATGAGTTTATTCATTATTCGATTTATTTTGTCAAATACCTAGTTGTTTTGTAGGTTTTATTTACTTATCTTTCTTTATACTTGCTTGTCATCTACTTAGCATTTGTTTATTATTTGCTTAACGTGTGCTTGGTTACATACATATCATGACATGGCATTGAAAAAAATCTTCAAGTTAAGTTTTTGAAATGTTTAATTTTTGCTCAATTAAATGCTTGGCTATAAACCTTAGTCTCATGCATACAAGATTCTGTTATTAGGGGACCTACTCCCAAGTTGTACACTTTAATAGTTGATAGTTGCTAGACTATTGAGAATTCTCCTAGGCAGTATATATCAAAATGCTAACCTTTCCTTAGCCATTGGCCTAAAATTTACTCAATTTAGACTAATGATTACAATCGTGCTTAATAGATTGTCGCTGCAAGCCAAATCATGTACATTAGCATGATATAAAGGCATTGACATCACCATATGTTAGTTTTAAATATGCTTGTTTCTTGTTGGGGAAGAGAGAGAGAGAGAGAGAGAGAATATGCTTGATTCATTATTTTCTTATTCTTTATAATTCATTTAGCCTAACAATAAGCTGAGAGGATATTTGTTTTGTATCCCTAGAGTATACGTTAAGAAGATGAGCACCGCTACAATATTTGGAGAGTATTTGATTATGAGTAGCTAATGCTAAGTTGAACCATGGTAGTTACCTTATCAAAGAGAAATGAATTATTATCTTGTAATGGAAATGAGGAGTTTTATCATTGAAGTTTTGCTTTTGCTTTAAACTAATACTGAATTTAAATTTATACAAGAATGTATATTATTGATTTATTTGAAGTGTTTAGTAGTATTTTCCTAAAGAGAACCCCTTTAAGAAAAGTGATCCAATGCCTTTGTAGGAACCTAACCCAAAGTAAAATCTTCCTTATAGACAAATCGTTATATTATTTAATTGACCTACTTGGTGAATAACATTCATTAAAGCATGTTTACAAAGGGATACTCAACACAAATACTCATGCCACACACCCCTCTCCCTATATAATTTACACATGTAAATGGATGCTTAACTTGAGGGAGATGCTCCATGAAGAACTGGTTCTCTATTTTACTTTTTCTAACATAGTTAGCCATGTGAACACTTTACATTGTTTTACACTTTTTTGTATGCATTGTTTAAAAAAATGCTTAGAATCTACAAAATAGTAAAATAAAGGTGAAGAATCTTTACTTAAAGCACTTCTTTATAACAATAAGCAAAATAATATTTCTACATATTGCAACTTATTTAAAAAGATAACATGAGACCTATAGGTATTGGTAATATTAGTGTAAAAGTGTCTCTTTTTGAATTTTTAAATCTTCAATTGGAACCTTCATACTATGTTTGGGATGAGGGAAAAGGAAGGGAAGGAATCAGAGAGAAAGAAATAGAGAGGAAAAGGGTCCATTCCATTGTTTAGTTTAAAAAGGAAACTAGGAAGGAGAGGAAAATGGAGTTGTTTGTTTCCATGGATCTCACTCATTTTCTTTTCCTTCCAAAATGGAGAGAAAAAGGAGGGAAAAGTTGGAAAAAAATTGAAATTACTAATGTGTCCTTTATACTTGCTTCTCCTTCTTATTATTTTCTTTAATGGGTTTAATGATAATTTTAAATTTTATAATTACAATTCTCTTTATTTTCCTTTTCTCATTTATTCAAATGCATTGAAATGAATCAAATCCTTTCACGGTTCCTTCCCTCCATATTCTTTATTTCTATATTCATCATCTCTTTCTTTGTCTCGAATACAGTGTTACAATACAAACCTTGTCCTAATAATTTTTAATAAAAAAGCAAAAAGAGGAATTCTCCGAATTGTTTTATTTTATTTTATTTTTGTTTATCCTCCTTTATGAATGCATAATGGTTGTGATATGATATTATTATGTATGGGGTTAAAACGAAAACATCGAAAACTATCAAAACTATTATAATTTTCATTTTCAATTTACATTTACAAAATACAAATAACATGATTTCCTAGTCAATGATTCGAAGAACAAGTATTCTAAAGTTCATAAATGAGCCAAAAAGAGGAAAAATAAAAGGAAACTTTTATTGAATCGCAAATGGAAGCAATATAAGGTTACGTACTTTCTTGTAGCAATGATATCACCATGGAGGTTCTTTTCTTACGAACCGTTGAAAGTTTAACGATTCGGGTAGAGTTTAACGTAATACGATCTTGGTGATTTTTCATGAGTAAGTTGTCGGACAAGCTTTGAAATTTCTATGAGTGAAATATGGGATATGACCGTCATCCTACATACCAAGAAAATACAGCCATGTTAAAGATCGTTATGGCTAAGCAATAGTGGTAAAAGAATGGTAAAAACACATATTGACAGTCAAATATAAACACCGTTCTTTTAAACGGAATGAATTAAATTTAATTTCCCTCTCCATATAATTGCTATAATTATATTTTCTCCAAAAAAAAAAAACCTAGACATACACATATGGAAAGATGGTAGACCTTATGAATAACACAAGCAAAGAATTGGCTGCTTCACTATCATGCTGATTGTAACAATCAAAGGGAATAAAGGCTTTAATTCATCTTTTAAATTATAAAGTAATAATCTTGTAAAGAAAAATCAATGATAATAAATGAATAAATAAACAATTGACCATTCTAACTATCAAAATTAAATCTCAATGTTTATATTAACATTGCAATTCCCTATGTTGTCCATATAACAATCCGTTTGATTAGAATTATAGTTGAAAAAAAAAGGGATAATACAAGTAAATTGCATGACCACAAAACAAGCACAATAGATTTAGCAAAAACATAAACTTTCATGATGCCTTTTTATTTTTTATATCGACAGCACTTTTTAGATATGAATCTCTTATACTCATTTAGATTTGATGTGCCTTATTACTTAAAGTTCGTCATTGTGGGCTCAAGCTTTAGGTTGAGAGTGATTAAACTCAAAAAGCTTTTCAACAGTTAAAATGTATAAAATAAAAATAAGATACTAAGTTAACAGCTACCTTTACTATAAGTGGAACACTTCAAATACCACGTTCCTACTCTCTCTTGCTTATGGGAGAGAATCTCTTTTACTAACTGTACTCAAATTAAAAATTTTAATTGGAATAAAGAGGAGAAAGGATGAAAGATCAAAGGAAAAATTAAAAATGGAGAGCGTTTTTTTTTTTTTTTTTGGTTCTAAAATTTCTATTTTTTTCTTACAGAAAAAAGATTCTAATTTTTTTGGCAAAAAAAAAAAAAGTTCCTAATTTAAATTTCAAATTTCAAAAAGAGATGCTGACATTTCTTCTCATATCGGTTGATATCCGGAACTAACAACTCCTAATTCGTAAGCACATGACCATTTTTTCTTTCGGCAGTTGACCATTTTTTCCATGCATATCATTTTCTGAGGTAGATGAGCCTGACTGGAACCAACAACTTTGCGTCGTCAGTTGACATGACTGATTGTTCATTTATTTTTTATCAGGACTACCATGCCCATTGACTGACGTCGGATGAGGGTGAAGGATAAGGTTGTGTATAGTAAGATTCCACCTAAAATTTTTTATGGCTATACACCGTCCACGATGACGATGTTGACAGTATTAAAATGAATTATTGACTTGGTAAGGCTCCAGCGGTAGGAATATTCGCTCCGAAATCAAAGATTCTAAAATTTTTCAATGGCTCTCTTGACATAAAGGTACGACTTCTAAAAATTTGATGTATTAGCTTAGAAAAAGCTCCGAACGACCATAGTCATCTGTCAGTATGTGGAAATAACCGAAAATTTGAGCAAACTTAATATAGGGACTAATAAATTTTCCTAACTTGAAGTTACAAGTTTCTCTATGATTCACACGAATATCATAAATAATAAGGCAGGGGAAAAATTGAGGAGTTTTCTTTAGTTAATAAAACACAAAAAAAAAAAAAAAAAAAATTTGAAGTGACTCTCTCGTCCCCTTATGGTGCCAACCCCACTGTGCTCAAGGAGCTCTTATACACACATTTCCAAAGAAATTAAAAGTACCAAGCCTGTTAACAAAAAAAGAGAAAAAAAAGAAAAAATTAAAGCCACATTCCTATCCATCAACTAAACCCTTGTGAAAGAGATATCCAATACTCTAATCAACATAGATTTGTGTATAGGTTGATTATGAATTATGGACCAACTTGAAACTAGCCTATTAAGCTGTTGAACAGCTCTGGCTCACCTTGAAAGGACCTGAATTGATTAATGAACTGTAGGGCTGGCAAGCCATTAAACTATCAAGCTAAACTGTATTTAAACTGGCGGCTTGACTTGACAATTCAAGTCTAAACAAACCTTGAAAATTGAAAAATATATAATATATAATATACTATATATATATAATGTAATCATACTATATATACATTATATAATATATATACTAAAAGTATAATATATAATATACTATAAGATATATATATATTATAATACATCAGGTGATCTATATGAATTATTTCAAAATCGAAAAATAATTGAACCGAAAATAAAATTTTGATTCATCAGTAATGACACAAAGTTTTACATTTAATTGGAAAAAAAATACACAAATAGTCCACAAATGATTTATAATAATTAAGGAAAATCCAAAAAAAAAAAAAAAACCATCGATTCAAGGGTGGTTGAATTTACCCTTGAACTGCCGACTCAAGTGAACAAAGCTGGGCCAACCCCTTGAGGGCCAAGTTAGGGTCACTCCCTTTCCAACCTATAAACTAGTAGTTCAATGTCGGTTCCGAATAGGATTGAACCGACTTGTGAACTAGCAATTCAATACTAGCTCCCATTACAAATTTCTTTCTTCGTATCATTCTCTTTCTCTCTCTCTTGCTTGACTTCATTTAGCACTTTGCAATGTCCTTGGAGCCGAATAAGTAATTTAGATTTCATTTAAAAAAAAATTATGTTTTTTTAATTATTATTTGCTCAAGTTGTGAAGCTCTAGATATCTAACCGTAAGAAAACACATCTCATAATTGTAGTCTGCCAAGTGTCATTTATTTATTTGTTCTTATTAGTGTTTGTTAGTTAATCCAGATATTTACTTGCTTACATTGATATAAATAGTTCAGTGGAAGAGTTTTTAATAGATTGTTCATTTTTCAATACACAAAATGCTCTTCTTCCTCAGGGACTCGTCATTGAACTGTTAAGAACATTTCGAACTTTCTCATGCACAATCATTCCATAGTTGAATTTGGTAAATTCTCATACTAATTAGGGCTAGGAAGGAGATTTAATTGCTTAGCTAGTATTGAACATTCTTCTTGAAAAATAAATGTTCTTAATCAATTACCAAGTAATCTGTAGAAAATTTAATTTGTCAGTAGGCCCGAAGCAGATAAATAAATAAATATTGATATATTTTTTGGTCGGGCCCAAAGTATAATTTGATTGATTGATAAGTTACTTAGGGAAACATTATAGGCATTATTCATAGGATAGAAAAAATATATTAACTTAATGTATATGCTTGACTCATGTATATTGTGTAAACATGATAGTTATTTAAGCCTTAAGCTAGTGTGACCTAAGTCAAGTCATATAAGTGCTAGACCTACTTATATGTATATCTATAATATACCTCTATATGTTAACGTGAGATGGCTATAAACAATAATTCAAATATAAATATGTATATAAAATAAATATGCATAATAATAGGAAGAGTAGGGATCGGAAGATCAAGTAGTGATATATAGAGATCCCTCCTCATGAGTTAGTCCTCTCTTTTAACACCAAGTGCTAGGGTTACCAATCTTCCACATTGATGTGTACCACTAATTGAAAGAAATCAAGATGATGTGTACTAAGCTTTGCCTCTATTTGTTAGTTTCCACAACTTTTACCTTACCTTAAAATTCATTCTGTGGTTAATGCAAGTTTATAGAGTCTCCCTCATTATTATCTCAAATAGCACACCACTCAATTTAAAGATTTTAGTTGCTCTTTTAAGGATTACAATATGATTCCTCATACTTTAACTTCAATCTCTCTATCAACAATAGATATTAGACTTCTCCTAAAACAATTCACTTATGACAATGATCTTTCTCAATTCTTATGCTTTCTCTTGTGTCTTGCCATATATCATATGTTTTGCTCTTCATCTTTAGTCCATATGTAAGTTTAAGTCCAATGTTCGAATGTCATATTCTTATTAATAGCTATTGTCTCTTCATTTTTGTAATCTTCTTCTTAGTACTGACTTCAAATCTTCTTTGCTATCATTTAATATTTGTTATCTTGACTTTGTTCTTTTGTTCTTCTTCAAATAAGGTTTTTCTCATCTTGAAAGTGTTTCTTCATGTATTTGAAATATGATTTTATATCTAAAATGTAATCCGTGGTATGATCTAATATATTATCCAAATCTATCTTCACCTTGATATTGGGTCTTAACCTATAATCTTCATAAATATTTCTTTCTTCAAATTCAGCTTCTACTTTTGACCGTTAATCTTCTAATGCTTCATTTCAACTTCTATGTGATCATTTAGCTTTTTCTTCTTTTTTTTTTTTCATCAGTCAACTTCTGAACTTGTATTGCTTTTGAAATCAGTTGGTTTCTAAATTCTTATGGCTTTTGAATTTCTAAACTCGTGTAATTGCTGAAATTGTGTACTCCTTTACTCAATCAGAAGACTTGTCATTGCTTTCAAATACCCAATCTTTTCTTGTACTTCTGAAGTATCCTTACTCTGCTCGTTCAGACTTTTTTTTTCTTCTTTCATCCTTTGTTTATTTGCTTTCTTCTACTTCTAAAATATGATTCTAATCATATAGTCAATTCTGGCTTTGATAAGCATATGTCACTAAGATTTTGTATGTCTTTGATTGTGATCGGTACTTTGAGTATCTTCTTGTCTCATATCTGTATACTTAGTAACTTAATTAGTAATATTAAACACATATCTTTTGTTATCATTAACACACCTTTCATGGAAGTTCTAACAATCTCGTGATGATAACAAAACACTTTCTCTAAAAAACATTTTCTTGAAAAATATAAATAGCCAAGGAAAATAATTTTTTTAATACTTATTGATTGATAAAAAATTTTCAACTTCAAATTATTGATTTTCACGTATCATGTATCTCATTGTTTTGTGTTTCTCCATCTTTTAGTTTGATTTCTGTATTTTACACATATTTATGTTCTCTCCCCTTGTTTATGTTTTCTCTTCCTCTATCATATACATTTCTTTGTTCTTTTTACATTGTTTTCTGTTCTTTTTTCATATTTCCTCTTCTTATTTTTTATTTTTGCTTTCCCTTTTTATTATCATAAAAAAAAAAAAGAGATGCACAATGGGGTTATGAGAAAAAATATCGATGGACATTTGGAAGCACAATCATACAGATATTTCATTAAAAGAAAATTGAACCCATAAAACATTTATTTTTAATTATACATTCTATCATATTCATCTTTAGCTTCCTGGATAATCAAACATTCATTTTCAGAACGTTGGATGGATGTAACCAAATTGTCGCCCAAGGTTCAAATTTTTTCGCTAGGCGACACAATGATTGCGCTAGGTCACAATGTGCCGTTGTTGTAGCCCAAAGATAAAAAGTTTAAACGTTCAGCAACAACGTGGTGTCGTTGTCGCAAAATGTTCAAAGAATATACAGTCGTTTGGTGACAACGAGATCACAATGGGTGAAATACCAACATGTTCAAAAGAGTTCGACGGTTGGGTGACAACATGTGCACATTCGGAGGCAACGTGCTCATATTGTGCTCAACGGCTATCTCCTCTAGAGATGCCACCGAAACGGGTATAAAATAGGTTTTGAAAACATTTGAATCTAAACTCAACCCACTATCTTATAAAGCTTCTCAAAATCCTATAAAGTACCCTACAGGATTTTTATCCTCTTTTTAGAACCCATCTTTATAGAGTTTTATAGAACTCGTTAAAAATCCAATCTGACTCATTGATATTAAAAAATAAAAAAAAAATTAATTTGTTGGTGTACACAAAAAATAAAGCAAATAGCATATAGTTTGTTTTGAATAATAAAACAAATTAAGTATAGTTATTTAAGACTAAACTAACTTTTTTTATTTTAAATTAATACAATATTAATAAAAAGAAGATGGGTAGAATTGAGAAATGAAGCCAACTAACTAAGAGAGAGAATAAAGGTGAGAGAAGAGAGTAATAGAGATTGTGAGTAGAGCTATGTAAATGGGTTTAAGCCTACAGATTGGCTCATTTAACCTGCTTTTGAAACATATTACAGTCAAACTTTTCAATCTGTATAAAACGTAGACAAGTTTAGCTCAACCAATGGAGCAGGTTAACCCATGGATCAATGGGTTGGCTTGCTTTTTATTAAATATATTTGAAAAAAAAAAGTAAAAACATACTTTATATTTATAAAATAATAATATTTTATTTTGTAACCCTAAATCCTTATTTTACACTTATACTCACAGTTTACACACCACAATTCACAGCATAGAAGACAGAAGTCACGACACAAACAAAACGAACCCTAAGTCCATTACTCGCCACTCGTCGTGACCATGATGTACGCCGTCCATCGTTCGTCGCTCACCGCTCGCCATCCATCATTCGTTGTTCACCAATACTCTATAAGTGCTAAAATCAGACTACACTCCGATTTCCAACTCCAAGTGGTTCTATTCACATTTTAAGTAGAAAAGCTCATACATTGTAAATTGGATGTTATAGCCATAGTACTGTTACTATTCAAGACCTTGATGTTTGATTTTTTAAATGAATGAATTGGGATTGTGGACTGCCGTTTGCTCAAACTGGGTTTTTTTAATAACCTTATGTTGAAATTTGGCTTCACATCGTAGTAATTAGTAATCAATTATCATAAAAGGCATTTTTTTAATAACCTTATGTTGAAATTTGGCTTCACATCATAGTAATTAGTAATCAATTATCATAAAGGGCATTGAACAAAAAAATCAAGAGAAACCCAGATCACCTCCACTTCTAAATTTGTCGCTCGCATGGTCTTCGATCACATAATTTTTTCTAAAGATTCAAGCTATATAATCATTCCCAAAAGACCATGAAAAGTGAGTTAAATAGGCCGAGCTAGTGAATTGGCCTGTTTGACCCATCAATCCATATGAATCGAATCGGGTTAATAAATTTTGGCCTTTTTATAAAGTGAGTCAAGATTGGTTGGCCTATTTAACCAACAGGCTAAATTGGGTCAAGTTAGATTGATCCATTTAACTCACTTATATAACTTTAATTGTGAGAGAAAGAAAGAGATGGGGTTAAGATTTTTTTAAAAGATAAAGTATAAAAGAGATAAGATATTTTTTATTAATTATTATGTTTTATTATTTACAGTTGATACTAAATTACTAATATTATATATGTATATATTATAACTTTTAACTGGGTTTAAGTTTTCTTTCGAGTTTTTTTTAAATCTTAAAACCTGACTTAGAACCCTATAGAATTTAATAACCATTTCCAAAACCTAACTCACCACTATAAGATGAACTTATAAGGTTTGATTTTATAACGTTCTTAATAGGTTGGGCAGATCGAATACCTTATAATGACCCACTAAATTCCCTAATCTCCTCCCCTCCTCAATAGAAGCCAAATTCCCCCTCCTTAATTACACTTACAATTCCTCTCCTAGTACTAACTTTTACTGCTCTCACTGCTCTCCCCACTTTCTAATCATAAAAAGATATTCATTTCTACAGCATTTAACCATGGAAAGCAAGGAAACCTTTTCTTGTCGTAGTCATTCTAGGAGAAACTAGCAGTAGCCTAAACACTGTCAGGATCCTTCCCTTACCCCATAACCACCTACTCCCCCAGCTTAATAATTTGAAGACCAGCTTCCGAATAGTGAATACGCTAGTCGAATGTACTAATGGGGCGTAATTTCAATTTTCAAGATTTGCTACAAATCTACGAATTTTAGTACTGTTCTTCTTCCAGCTACCAACTTCCTCCTAGTGGTGGAATTGGAGGATGCAACTTATGTTGACCTGTTCCACATCTTTTACAAGCCCATATCACAAAAATCACATCCTAATAATCAGTATGCATAAAAGTTAAGATTTTGAGCAAAGTGGTCTCTTTGAGTTTGAGCGCTTCTTCTTCCCATATTTCCTTTCTCTCTTTTTTAACTACTGCATTGTTTATGTGTTGTTTTAGTTTCTTTGCTCCACATGTGTTTAAATGATAGTTTTTAGTCTTGTACGTGAAAGTAAGAAGAGTGTAAGGAAAAACGTGGGAGGGAGAGAGAGATATGATGATCATTGCGATGGGTGTCGATGAAGTACAAAAAGCATGGGGGGAAAAGAACGTGGGTTGATGGAGCCAAGAGAGAGAGAGTGCCAGATAAAAGGGAGAGAGCGATAAGAAAATGGGAGAGAAGAATTTAGGAGAGAGAGGTTACAGCTTTATAAAGGGCTGTTACATCCTAGATTTAAAAAAAAATGCAATTAACAGAAAATTAAGATTATGGAATAGATTTTGATAATATAAAGTGTGGAGTCCAATCAATTATTGCTTTTATAATAATAGAAAAAGAAGTCTTTACAACAAAACATTAGCCTCGCTTGAAACATGAATAGCAAAGGTGAAATTGAGACAAGTTCCATAACTACGTTGCTGACCATCACAACATTTTAACATTTTTTGCTGCATCATATCCTAAGACATCCTCCTGTAAAAAGGATCTAACATGAGCAGGAGGATTATCATAAAACAAACAGCTTTCATCTGCATCATGCATAACAATCGCTAATCCATCAGCAACCTTGTTCGTTTCCTTGGAGATAGCATCAATCTGCCAACCTTGTAACCGGAAGAGGATTTCCCTACATGCCATCACCGCATTATTGTATTTGAATTTGATATTTACGGGATGATTAACAAAGTATGCAGTAGTTATAGAGTCTGTACAAATTTCAAGATATCGGTATCCCTTTTGTACACAATAAAAGATACCAAAATATAATGCCTATAGTCTAGTAAAGCCACATCATGTAGCTTCAACTTCCTACCAAATCCAAATACCCATCGGCCTTCCCAACCTCTTGGAACTCCAGCAATTGTTGCACTATCTGTATTAGTTGCATTGATCCATCCAAGTTTAGCTTAGACCAACCTCGCATTGGTGGAAACCATCTCAAGTTAATTGTCTCTGTCAATATAATGCGTTGTCTTTTCTTTAATAAAGCCCAATACTCGTGCGAATTTCGTAATATGCTGTATATGGCAGGAATAGAATTGCTCAGGATGGAATATTTCTTGTTTCTATCAACTCAATTTTGATTGGAAGACTCGTCAATGTCGGTCTTATTATCGTCCGCTGCTTCTTATGCACACTACCATAAATACCAAGTTTAATATGTTGTAAGGAGTAAAGAAACTTCGAGACAACAAGAAGAATATTATCATTATTGGGGCTATCCACCGCTAACACCTCACCTAACAGTTGTCAAGGTCAATCATCCGATTCACAGATTCTGCCTTTTTATGAAATTTAGGCTCCTTTGCTTCGTTATTTTCTTTTATTTCTTTTCCAATGTGCAAGTTGTAAATACCAAATGAAATAATAAATTACCAATATTTTTACTTGTTTTTCTTAATTTTTAATGTTCTATTTGTACTTATCAATTAAATTATAGTTAATACTCATTTTTTAATAACTAACTTACGATAACAAATGCTTAACTAATTCATGAGCTTCAAGTAATAATTTTAATCCTTTTTAAATGTTTCTTTTTTTTTTTTTAAGATGCTTAACTCATAGTTTTTATTTGTACATTTTCAACAGATTTACAAACTCTAAGTAGCATTTCAATAAAAATTTTGAATACTATTTGCCCCCCCTGTTTTTTAAGATTAACACAAAATGCAAAATAGGAATAATAATTTTTATATTAATAATTTTTAACTGATTAGCAACATTTGGATAAAATTTTTAAGCATTATTTTGACCTTTAATTTCCATTAACATAAAGGGCGAAATTCGAGTACAATTAATAATTCGAACGTCTTCAACTAGTTTACTTATTCTGTTCAAAATTAATATAGGCTTTTTAAATATTATTTTCCAAATTTTATTTCCATTAACATATAGGAAATTTTAAGATTCATTATTCTTATTTGTACATTTTCAACAAATTTACAAATTCTAAATAACATTTACATAGAAGTTCAAATAATATTTTCCAAATTTAATTTTCCCTAACATTAAATTATAGAATTCAACAATTCATTCTTTTTTCTTTTTTAACTAACTTTCAAATGCCAAATAAAATTTTAAAAAAATATTTGTCTATTATTTTTCACATTAATTTCCATTAATATTAAGTGCAAATTTTTAATATTTATTTATTGATTTGTACTTTTTAAAATAATTTATTAATTTTAGATATAATTTATATAAAAAATTTAAATATTGTTTTCCACATTTTATACTCTTTAACTAATTTACAAATTCTTAGTAGAATTTAAATTAAACTTCCCTCTATTATTTTTTTCATTTTTTTATGCATTACAATAAGATAATACTACCAAAAGATGCTAGAAATGTAAGAAAAATATAGTTTATATTAACACTTGAGCCCATTTAAAAGCATGTGGATGACTCCAAATAAAGGGTAGAATGCAGGTAGTTCACGATAGGAAAAAGCATGCGAGTACTTAGCTCGATGGACATGCAAGCATGCTGAGTTCATTATGCGAAAGTATGAGTATATAGAGTATACAATTTTTAGCACACAAAGGCATGTGGGCTACACATTTACTACTCTTATGTGTCAAGAGACACAAATCAAAATAGGGGAAGGATTGATCTAAAACTAATTGATGAGTTTTACCCATACCTAAACAGTCTTCATGAGATTCAAACATCTTCCTGAACATTTAATTCTTATGCCTTGTTATTAGCTCTTATACTCTATCATTATGATGATATAACAGTTGCAAAATAAATATAAACTCTTAAATTGGAAACTATAGTTGGTTATTTACATGTTAAAACATAATTAATTTACACATTATCCTTGCAATGAGTCTTGGAGTGGTGACCTATACACATTTCAATCTTATTTGGTGATTAAGATTACAAATCCATGCGAATAATCCTAATTAGTAACTTCTAATTACAAAATCCAACGTATATGTAATGCTTATAACACCATGTTTAAAATTACGTGATCGTTGCTTTAGTATTATATTATATAAATCGTTATTCATCTCTTGGAACTAAACCAAACCTAATATTGGATTTTGGTTCTTTTTCTAGTCCAAACCTAACCTTACAAATCAATTTATTCATAATCTTTTCAAACCTAAAAAAAATAGCTCTATTAAGTTCAACTCATAGTTCAAACTAGGAATGTCAAAATATTTAGGAGAAATATAGAAATACTCATATTTTAATGCTAGTTTTCTTGACCAACAATTAGAAAAATTACTTTCAGTGTAGTTCTGAGGCCATGAACTTAAAGCATTCCCAAAGGTGACATTTTTTACATTTTACACAATTCAT
Organism: Lumnitzera littorea; assembly: GCA_024138015.1. Lineage (NCBI taxonomy): Eukaryota > Viridiplantae > Streptophyta > Magnoliopsida > Myrtales > Combretaceae > Lumnitzera > Lumnitzera littorea. The sequence continues at coordinate 76,970,318 of JAMXBB010000011.1, forward strand.
TAGGCATGAAAACAGGAAACAACAATTAAATCTTATTATGATTTAATTAGTACTTTAGAAGTTAGATAATGTCTAAATTAGTACAAGAAAAATAGAAAGCAATCATTCTTCACCTATTTCCAAAATAAAAAAAATGTAAGCAAAATATTTGGCTTCACTTCAAATTATTCATTCACATTCTTAACATAAATAGATGAACAAAAGAAATTCATATTATTTGGAGATAAACACTGTTGATAGGACCTGTTGGACCTAAAGTCTTCAAGCCTGTTCTTACCTTATTTGACTCATGGTCTAGGCTATAATTCTTCAGACTTAGCCTCTCCATCTCTATTGTCGAGCTCAACCTAAGCCTATAATATAGCTTGCCCAGTTACAACAGTTACCTACTACTAGAAAATTGTGGATAAGGCTAAAAGATCAAGTCAATTACTATCTCCTATATTTACAAACCATGTTAGACACTATAGCTCCATTACCCATTGCTTATGAACATGGTTTTTACCTATTAACTTCTCTCCAACTATCGGCTTCACTCCTCTATAAATACAAGATTATAACCCAATGGTAAGCTATTTGATACTTTGTGCACTAAAGCCTACTTTCTACTTTTGAGTACTTTTACTCCCTACACACACCAATCTAACTTTAGCATCAGAGTGACCATGCCAGACAACACTCAATACCCCTTACTATTCTTTATCTTATAGGCTTACAGCTACATGAAGCCCAATCTTAACCAAATCTCTACCAGTCAATATCCTAAGATGACATTTGGCACCGTTTATGGGAAACCAATCCAATTCTCTACCCCAATACACATAAAACACTCACCCAAACACCACCATTGATTCACAATATGTCTCATGTTGATAATCCTGAAAACAATTGGTTTGTGAATAACCAACCTACCAACAATTAACCCTTAGCCAGGAGGGAGACGCTTGAAGTGCATTTGGAGCATGCAAGGCACCTACTTAAGGAATTTACAGCCCAAAATAGGGCGCTCTACACCCTCCTAGAAGATGCCAAAAGGCATAATAGGCATACCCACCCATCGGAAGCATCCCATGCCCGTACTGGGCATAACTAATAGTAGCAATAGCAGAGTAATAGGGATCAACAACCTGATAGAGTAATAGGGATCAACAACCTGATCCCCCAATGCAAGAACAGCAAACATAGTCTGTGGCCACTTGCGATAGTACCTTTGCTAGCAACGAGCAGGTGGTCGACTCCTATGGAGCATTGGTACATTTTGCAACACACTAAGCTCATTCGGAAGACAATGCCAACTTCAATGAGATTCATGCTATTGTGAGAAGGTTCTCTGAACAACAAGGGAGTAAGGTAGCTGACAATGACGAGCTTGTCACCAGCAATAAAACCCCAATCATTAGGGGTATCTAAGATGAAGTGTTGCCTTCAAACAACAAGCTTCCTACCTTGGACTAATACGACATAACTAGTGATCTTGATGATCACATCTTCCACTTCCACACCCTTATGAACCTTCATAGTCATGGGGATGCCATTTTGTGGAAGGCTTTACCGAGCACCTTAAGGAAAGCAGCTCAAACATGGTTTAACCATCTATTCGAGAACTCCATTGGCTCCTTTGATGAGCTGGCACGAAAGTTTAGCCTCCACTTCAAGGCTAGTAAGCCCCTATCCAAGGACACATCGTCCTTATATTTGATAAGGTAAAGTGAAGGAGAGACTCTGTATGAATACGTAGCCTGGTTTAATAATGCCGTAGTCAAGATCCCTTAGCTAGATGGAGTAGCAGTGCATGCTATGTAGCTCGGTAAAAAACCTACAAGGGACTTCTTTCGTTTGCTTGTGAAGAGCAAGTTGAAGACCCTGGCTGAATTCTGGAATAAGGTCTAAAAATACATGGACCAAGAAAGGTTAGGCTGCAAAAAGGACAAGGAAAGATTTTCCGTAAAAGATCGCCTCAATTGTAGGGCCCCGAATAGAGCTAAGGGAGAAGGCTTGGGTAGTAAGAAGCACCGAGTTAAGTAGAACCCACTTGCCCCTCCCATCTACATACAGCATACCCCTCTGAACCAACCAATCGCGTAAGTTTTTACCAAGGTGCAAAACAAAGGTTTACTGCAGAAGTCCCTTAAGATGGAGAATCCTAGTCATCAAAACTTAAATAAGTATTGTCAATCTTACAACGACCATGGCTACACCATAGAGGAGTGCTTCCAACTAAAGAACGCAATTGAATATGCTATCCAATGGGGCTTCTTTGGTGAGTTTGTAGCCCAGCGAAGGAATGACAACTATTCTGATGATGATGAAGACAGGGTGCCTTGAAGGTGCCAAACCAAAGGCACTTGAGTAGAGTAGAACAAAGATCGCTACAATGACTAGGCCCCCAATGACCAAGTTCCCAATGGCATCATCAACATAATCATTGAGGGGTGGTATAGGGGATACGCTTAAGGTACAGGTTGAGCACCAACAACTTAGTTAACACCCCATCTGAGGTGTTAGCTGTTGGGGAGAAGAGGTAGAAGGTTAATACTTTCATCTCTTTCTCTGGCGAGGATCTGGAGGGGATAGACACCTCTCATCAAGACTCCTTTGTAATAGGGGTGAGGATTGTAAATTTCGAGGTTTTAAAGATTATGGTGGACTCTTGTAGCTCTACTGATATCCTCTTCCTACATACATACGAAAGGATGAGGAGCAAGTTGCTCATCAAGATGAAGCCCTACCACCATAATCTCATTGACTTCAATGGGAACATTGTTCAAGCCAAGGAAATCATCACCTTTGATATGGAACTTAGCAATGATGACAACACGGCATGACAACTTGTGGAGTTCATCGTGGTTGATTGCTTGTCTACTTGTAACGCTCTCTTAGGACAATCAAGCTTGAACACGTTTAAGGTCATCACCTCATCCTTCTACCTAAAGGCTAAGTTTCCAACCCCCACTGGGGTAGAAATTTGTAGATACAACTAGAAGCTCTCCCAAGAGCTTTATATCAGGGCTACCAAAGCAAATGGTGTCTTTGCTTTAGAGATCTCGTAGGAGAAGCTGGTTGAGAGAGGTGAGCTGGGTGAAAAGATAAAAGAGGTGCAGATCGGCACCTCATATGATTAGACCACTAAAGTCGGGATTGAGACCCCTTTCGAGATGAAGGAATTTATAGTTACCCTCCTACAGACCAACTTAAACAAGTTCGCCTGGTTTGCATAAAATATTCCTAGGATCTCCCTCGATCTGGCAACCCATAGCCTCAACATCGACTCCAATGCATAGTGATATCAAGCAAGTGCACCTATCAATTTTAATATAGCGGATGTGAGTCCGAGTTGATCCCTTAGAGATTTCGAGTACTAATATTAACCTTAGCTCTATTATCTAACCGGAAAATTGTGATGAGTTGAATAAATTAAAAATACTGAAATTAACAAACTAAACTAATTATGAGACTTGATTAAACAATTTAGAAAGCAATAAAACTAAGAACGACTTCAAGTATGCAATAACATATTTAGGAATTATTTCCCCTAGTGTTTAACATATGACCGCTTAAAATATATTCAATTCAGTTTCTATTATTCTTGACAGGAGGGATTTACAATTAAAGCTAATACCTTTCTCAAGCATATTAACCCTAATCCTAAATTATTTACCGGAATCTCTTTACTTAGTAATATAACTTAGGATTGCATTAATATATAATGAATTCCTACACAAATAATTAACTTTTCGGAAGAAACGTGTGTCTTATCTCTAAGATACATGTAATTCTCTTCAATTATGCTAAGATCTAATTACACATGTAATTTCTCAATCATCATGCATAACATCATAAATTGATACTCTAGAATTATTAATCAACAATTAAACAACATAATTCAATCAAGAAAAGATAGAAACTTTATTGAAAATTATAAATCAACCCAAGAGTCACATGAAACTCTAGGTTCCATAATCCTAAATACATGAATTCTAAGCTATCATAATGAATCTAAAAACGAGTTCCATCAAAAACATAAAATAAAACATGAAAAACCCCCTTGATTGATGAAAAATCTCTCCAATCTTAAAGTTGGTGTTGCTTTCGTATTTTTCTTCTCCTTCTCCTTCTCCTCAAGTCTCTTTTCTTCTCTAGTGTCTCCTTTATCTTGAAACCCTCATATGTCCTTTTATATATGTATTATAAGGATTCTGTTTTCGTCACCAGACACGGCCTAGGACATGACCGTGTCCTCAGGTCGTGTAACTTTCTGCACCTAAGCAAACTTTTCTGGATGGACACAACCTAGGGATATGGCCATGTCCTAGATTATGTAACTTCAAAACTTCATAACTCCTTCATTTGAACTCTAAATTAAGTGAAACTTGATTCCCTTTCTTCGTTTTCAATCTTAGAACGTGTTCAAACCTTGAAATAAAAATTTTACTCAATTAATTATCAATTTCTTTAAAGAAAACCAAAAATGTAAGAGAAATACTATAAAATCACCATGTGAAATATGTTTAAAATCAGAGTTATCACATAACCTGTCAAATAGAAGAAGATGAACTTTACGCTAGAAAGGCAAGCCACAATAGAGGAAGAAGCGAAGAAGCTACTTAAGGCTAGCTTCATCAGAGAAGAGAAGCATCCAACCTGGCTGGCAAATGTAGTGCTGGTAAAAAAGAAGTTTAGGAGGTGGCACATGTATGTTAATTAAACTAACCTCAACAATGCCTCCCCTAAAGACTCCTTTCCTTTCCCCAGTATCGATAGTTGGTTAACTCCACTTCAGGACATGCCTTGCTCAGTTTCATGGACTCCTTCTTAGGCTATAATTAGATAAAGATAAACCTAAATGACGAAGTCCATAACTCTTTTGTTACCAACTTCAGCATGTACTGCTATACTGTCATGCCTTTTGGCCTAAAAACTGTTAGAGCAACATATTAGCAAATGATAACAAAGCTTTTCAAGCCCCTGCTTGGTCAAAATATGGAGATGTACATTGATAAAATGATAGTTAAGAGCAAGTAGCCCGGCGATAATGTCAAGGATCTGTAGAAAGCCTTTGACCAAATGAGAAAACACGACGTGAAGCTAAACCCCCAAAAGTGCACGTTTAAGGTCGACTTTAGCAAATTTCTTGGCTTTGTAGTCACTGAGAGAGGAACTGAGGCAAACCTTGAAAAGATACAGGCTATCAGGGATATGAAGCCCACCTTCCTCAGTCTGTGACATATAGAAGCTCATCAACATAGTGGTCACGTTAAGTAGATTTGTTTTGAGAGCGTAAACAGATGTGTTGAGTTCTTCAAAATCCTTAAGAATCCCAAAGGTTTTGAATGAACTCATTAATGTGCGACAACCTTCAAGCAGCTATAAGACTTCTTTGCATACCCTCCAATCCTCTTTAAGCCTGTTTCAGGGAAGAACTTATATTTGTGCCTGGTCGTTAGTGATCGAGCACTCTCAACTGTATTGGTCAAAGTAGAGGGAAGAGAGCACAAGCTCATGTACTATGTTAACCACATACTCTAGGGGCTCGAGGTTAGGTACACCAAAGCAGGAAAATTCACCTTGGTTGTCGTCATCTATGCACGTCGACTTAAGCCTTATTTTTAAACGTACTAGATTATTGTGCTTACACACTAACCACTGCATACACTATTATAGAAGCTAGATGCGTATGGACAGATGGTGAAATATGCAATAAAGCTGAGTGTGTATGGAATCCAGTATTAACCACAGACAACCAACAGGGCACAAATGCTAGCCAACTTCGTGGTTGAATACACAGATGAGAAGGAAGCACTGCTCGAGGATGACAAGTCAGTGTAAACTTTCCACGTTGATGGATCATCTACCTCGGGAGGTGGAGGTAAGGGTCTCATACTGACTTGATCGCATAAGATCACAGTTTGCTATATCCTCAAGTTTGGGTTCAACACAAGCAATAACGAATTCGAATACGAGGCCCTAATAATTAGTCTTAATTTAGCCAAAGAGATTGGCATTAAGCACTTATAAGTCTTCTTAGACTTGATGCTCATCGTCTAACTAAGTTTCTTTCATAGACCATCACGAAGATCTCTCGTGTAGACAACCCATTTTTGCACCCCTACCCTTTTTTTATTTTAAAATTTTTAGAATAAGGTAAGAGGTTATAATTTAGAAAAAAAAAAGTACAAAAATAAAAAAAAAATAGAAAATTTAGAAGAAAATAAAAAAGATAGAAAATTAGCAAAATTTAAAAAAAATTAAGAATAACAGATTTTTAGTGTGCAACTGTTAAGATAAGGTTCTTTTTTTTTATGTATATATACAACTTAGTTAATTAGGATTTAATTTTAGGTTAGAACTAAGTTTAGTATTTAGTTTATTTTATTATTATTTTTATTCAATTTATAAAAAAATATAAATAAATAAAATATATATAATATAATAAAAAAGGAAGAAGGTCAGACCAGGTGCAAAACCTGGATCATAACAAACAGGGCCAAAGGCTCTAATAGTGGACAAAGCCTACGCATGCAGGTGTGAGAAGTGCTTGCTTCTTCTTCTTCTTCTTCTTCTTTTTTTCAATCACATGCGGGTTAGGCACATGGTCACTTGCGTTTCACATAACCGTACACAATTTCCTACTTGTCCCTTCATTTTCCAAGGGTTTCCCCAACACTTTCCATGTAAGAACTAGCTTAGGGTCTCGTGTTCAAGGCTTGTTTTCATGTGTTTTCCATACGATTACACCCGAAATTTTTGGTGAAATTGTATACTAAGCACGACCTAATCTGAATTTGACCTTTTACGTGTCCAAATGCAAGCATAAAAAGGATCAAAAGGCCTTTGAAAATTGGAAAGAAAAAAAAAACTAAATATGCAGATTTCATTCCAACTTGAACTTTGCTCAATTCATCTCATTCAATGTAATTCAAAGCTACCATAGAGTTTCTTTAGCAAGGAAGAGTCTTCGGAATCTTAATTCAATTCTTTTTCCAATGATTTTAAGTTAAAATCGAATCAATAAGTCAAAACCCATTAACTCTTGATTTTGAATTCAATGATGAATTGGAGACTTTCTAAGCTTGTTTATGCATTGATTAGTATAAATAGGGACTTATGAACTCGTTTTCAACAAAGAGTTCGATCAAAAACACTATACAAGTTCAAATCCGAGCTTTCTCTCTCTCTAAAAAAACCACCATTCTTGGTGGTTGTCAAAGCAAACCAACATCATAGCACAATTGAGAAACTTTCAAAACTCTCTTTCCCGATGTACTCCCTCACTCCAACAACCACCTCATGCATCACCTCACAACCACCACCACCTCCCCAACTTCAAAAACCACTAACGTAAGCTCCATTCACCGAGGCATCATCCTTACACTACCATTCCCCAATCTAAATCGTATAAAAGAGTGATTCCCTCAACAAATTGGTGCCTAGAACCATCCTAGACACATCCGTAACCGGCTACTTTAACTCCTCTTGGCGACCCAATGCACAACTCGACCCAAAGCCCTCCCAATGTCTGTAACCTGCTGTAGCAAACTAACTTGCTTTGCTATCCTTAGTTCAACCCTCTCTTTTATTGATTTTTTTTTCTTATTTCTTTTATTTACTTTTCTTTGCAAGTGTATTGTAAATTGTAAAAAAAGAAAAAAGTCTGAAACAAGGAAAAAGAAAGAAAAGGAAAAAAAAAGTAGAGTAGCTTAGTTTTATTCAGTTTCTCGATTAAAACTTAAATAAGAAAAAATAATAATAATGATAAAAGAACAAAATAAGATAAGATAAAATAAAATAAAATAACTTTTCTTTGCAAGTGTATTGTAAATTTTAAAAAAAGAAGAAAAAAATTCGAAAAAAGGAAAAAGAAAGAAAAGGGAAAAAAGAAAAAGAAGGAAAAAAAAAAAGTAGAGTGGCTTAGTTTTATTCAGTTTCTTGGTTAAAACTTAAATAAAAAAATAATAATAATGATAAAAGAACAAAATAAGATAAGATAAAATAAAATAAAATAAAATGAGAAAATTGTTTTTATGATTAAGAAAAATTTATTTTCTAGATAAATAAAAATAAATCAACCCTTTTTCAGAATTAGGACTACTTTAGAATTTTTCAAAAAAAAAAAAAAATCCCAACTTAAGACACATCTCTAGGAAATTTTCTTTAAAAAAGAAATGATTAAAAAATATGAAGTTAGGAGTTTTCAAAGATTAAAAGTGATCAACCCGTTAATGTTTTATCAAAGAACCATGAAAGTTTGATCTTGAATAACGAATACATAAGTACTCATACACAAATACAAGGCAACTCAAAATATGAAAATTTTCCTTTTTCCATCTTTTGTGAATAAATTATTTAATTTATCTTGTTTATAGATCCAATTTACTTAATTACATGTGAATAAAAGTTATTTAGAGATGGGTATATTTGAAAAGTAAATTTAAATTCGAAAAGTTAGTAGTGGTATCCATAAAGGTTTAAAAGAGTAGCCCTAAACTCAATCTTCTGGTTTCAAAAACCGTCTTTAGAAATTAGTTTTTTTATTGAACTAGTAGCTAAGTTAAATTAGTCCACTCAATCGATTTAATATAATCATCTTTTTCCCAACTTTGGTTAGGTAGCAACTTCAAAAGATTTTCAAAATACATTTAAAAACCAAGTTTTTTTAAACTCCTAGTTGAGGGTTAGTATTAAATGGGTTAAGGTTTAATATTAATCGAGTTAAGAAAAATATTTAAAAACAGAAAAAAAAAAATCAAGCTCGACACACCGAATAAAAAACTCAACAATAGATTAGCTGTTCAAGCTTGCCTCCATAGGGATACAAAAGCCCGAGGTGAAGGATGAGAAGATCTTTATAGAGTACCTATCAAAAAAGAGTATAACTCCAAGCTCAGCAAAAATCTTAGAGCTTATAACTCCAAGCTCAACAAAAGTCTTAGAGCTTATGGAAGCATTGTTAGAGACAAGCTGGATGGACTCCATTTAGAGTTACTTAGAGTAGGATACGTTCCTAAAAGACAAAAAGGAGGGAAAGAAGTTGAGATACTATTCTACCAACTATACATTGGTTGATGGTGTGCCGTATCACTTAGTATCGAGCTTTATTTTGGTTTCTTTGATTTAACTTATATTAAACCCAACCCACTTAATATAAATTACTCTACATTAAACTAAAAAAATATTTTTTTTTAAATTTAAAAATTGGAATTGCCAACTAGTTCAACTAGTAAAAAGTGAAAAAACCCTAATTTGGTCATTAATCCACGGATTTTCTAAAAAAAATGATTTTTTTTATAAAATTAAATAAATAAAAACCAGGTTTAGGAGTTAACCTATTAAAACCGAGTCACCACGTAAAAGCTAAAATATTAGTTAATGGGCTTTACTTTTATAATTTTCTAAAAAATACTAAAAATATACAAATAAGCAAAAAATAACTAAATTAAAATTTTTATTACAAATTTTTAAGAAAAAGAAAAGAGCTTTTTATTTTTTTATATGGTTGCCCTAAAGGTGTCTATATACCTACTAGTCAGAATCAAATTGACTATAGTTTTATTTTTATAAAATATTTAATAGGTTGATTTTTCTATTTTTGAAAATTGAGCTAGATTTACATTTTTTAACAATTTATTATATTTTGAAAAAACCCTAATAAATCTAATTTCATGAATTAAAGAAAATCCTAATTAACTAAATCTTTTTTAAAAACTCCGATTAATATTTTTATTTTTATAAAAACACTACGTGTTAAAAGATATTTTTTCTAAATTGTAATTGTAATATCTATCAAGACACAATCTAGTTGCATATCTCGTGTGTATCTTTTTTAAATCACAATTATAAGATACGTATCTTATATGTATCTTTTCTTGTTACATATCTTTTATAAATTTTAACTGTAAAATACGTATCTTGATACGTATTTTTTCTAAATCTCAACAGCAAGATACATATTTCGATACGTATTTTTTTTAAATTTCAACTATAAGACATGTTCATTTAAAAAAAAAAAACAAGATTTTACTAAAAATGTAATTTAATTAAATTTTATGGAAAATTGGGGATTATTAAGAAAAACTACGCAATATGAAAATAATAATAAAAAAACCTATACTAAAAAAAATAAATTAGTAATCATAATCTAACTAACTAATAAAACAAATAAATAATTAATAATAAAATAAAATAAAAAATAATAATAATTTTTACCTACATATAAAGTTGCGCATAATCATATTAGTGTTGTGTCCATGAGCGTGCAGCTGTGGACCTGACCGTGTGTGTAGCTACATGTTTGTGTGACTGTGTGCAAGGGATTGAACGTGCAGTACGAATTTGGGTGTGTATGCTGTCGGCTTCGTACAAGTGTAGACATGTGATTATGCTTCGACGTGTCAACGGGAGACAATGTTTAGTCAGTGCTTGGATTGAGGGGTCAACGTCAGGGGACTTCAGTTGGTTGGGCAATTGAGTGGACTTTGGCTTCGATCAGGTGATTGCGTGGACTTCGGTTGGTATCGTACAATTGAGGGTTAGATTTACTGGATTTCAGCCGCTGTGGCGTTGTGAATTGGGATGGCAATTGGGTAGCTTGGAAAATTCGATTGTGGATTGAAGGGCAGGGGCTATACACGTAAATTTATTTGGGTCAAGCTTCGGTGACGTGCTAGCGAGGGTGAACGTGGCAGTAGGTTGGACTTCAGCGTAGATTTGTGCGGCTTGTGGAGATTGAGGCTCGACTTTGTTTATTGAAGGAGGGTCGTGGAATGTACGGATGACTTGTGTTTGGATTGTGACAACGGCGAAGTGTGGATAGATTGCCTTTGGGGAATTGTGTAATTTAAAAAAGAAAAGTTTAAAACTACCTACCGAGCTACTATTTATAAACTCTCAATCATATTTTTTGTATCAAAAATACGAAAGATATAATAACAATTCTTTAAAAATTTGACTTAATTTCTAAAAATTTTACTTAATTTGACTTTCTATTTTTCAAGGCTTGATCCTATTTAATTTGATTTTATCTAATAATTTATCTAATAAATCCTAAGTCTATTTTGGCCCAAAATAAATTAAATAAAAATTTACTTTAAATTAGACTGGGCCAAAACTATTCTAACAAAAGCCTTATTCTCCAACGACTTAAAATTTATTAAATTAACCACATATAGTTACTTGATTTGATCTTAAATGATCCGATATGATTTGACTCATCTTAACTCAACTCGATACGACTTAACTCGATACAATTAGACTTGACTCGATACGATACCATTGGATTTGACTCAATACGATATTATTGGACTTGACTCGATACGATTCGACTTAGCTCGATACGATTCGACTTAGCTTAATACGACTCGACTCTCTTTTTTATTTTTTTTTTAATTTTCGTTTTTTTATTTTTCATTATTTTTTGTTTATTTGTTAACCAGACTTAACTAAAATAAAACAAGAATAACAAAAATGAGGTGTTTACACCGGGGAGTTACTCTCCCCTTACTCAGATGCCTCGGAGTAGACAAGGGCCTACATGTCATGGAAGAGCTATACGCTGGAGCGTACAACAATCACATCCAATCCTAAGCCCTTTACATTTGAGTTTTATGGCTCAAATACTATTGGCCTACTATGAGATAGGATGCTAAGGCCGTAAGCTAGTAGTGCTCTTAGTACTAGAAGCATGCATCAATCAGTCACACCTCCCAGCAACAATCTCTAGCCCCTAACTAATCTATAGTCGTTTGCCCAATGGGGCATCGGCATTATCAAAGTCTTTCTTAAGGCTTCAGCAGGTCAGCAGTTCGTGATCATGGCTGTCGACTACTTTACCAAGTGGGTTGAGGCTAATGCTGTGGCTAAGATCATAGAGAGGAGTATTGAATCATTTGTTCAGAACAATATCCTTTTTAGATTTAGGGTTTCCTATGCCCTCATCATAGACAACAAGCATCAATTCAACAACCCTAAGTTCAAAAAATTCTACATTAAGCGCTACATTACGCTATACTTTACATTGATCGCCTACCCTCAATCAAATGGTTAAGTTGAAGCAACTAGTTAAGTCATCCTCAAAAGCTTGAAGAAGAGAGTAGACCAAGCTCAAGGTGCATGGGCAGACAAATTGCCTGACATTTTATGGGGATAAAGGACCACCAACCGCACTTCTACAGGAAAAACCCCCTTCCACCTGGCATTTGGGTCAAAGGCAATCCTCCCCATTGAGCTAGAGCTTCCCAATATCTAGACTCAAAGTTTTAATGTAATCCTGAATGAGTCCCTACTATAGACTAGTGTCGATACCATAGAAGAAATTAGAGACCCTGCCATTGCTTTGGTAAGTGCTTACTAACACTAAGCTGCCAAGTACTGCGATCAAAAGATCAAACATAAAGAACTTAAAGTTGGTGACTTGGTTTGCTAAAAGCTAGAAGCCATAGCCTTACGGGAAGGATGGGTCCCTAACTAGGAGGACCTAATCATAGTTAAAGAGAGGTTGGGGAATGGAGCATATAGATTGTAAAGATTGGATGGAGAGCTCATCCCATGTACTTGAAATGCTGATAACCTTCAATTATATTTTGACTAATGTACAATTGCAAATTTTTTCATGAATATCAATAAAATTCATATTCCTCATAAGTATCTTCTACTTTTTTACTTACGCTCTCTCCCTTACTCTCATACTAAGTCCAAGCCCTCAAAAGGTGAATAGACCCATTATCCGAACAGGTTAAAATGCCATCAACCTGCCCCCCTCGAGTAACCTCAGCAATAAGAAACACCACTTGCACAACTAATGAACTCCCACTATTAGATAGGTCAGAATGCTATTGACCTGACCCCCTCGAGTAACCTCAGCAAGGGGAAATACCCTTTGCACAATTAAAGAACTCCTACTATCTAGGCAGGTCAAAACGGCACCGACCTGACCTCCTCAAGTAACATTAGCAAGGGGAAACACCCCTTGCATAACTGAAGAACTTCCACTATCAAGGCATATCAAAATGCCACTGACCTAGCCTTCTCGAGTAACCTTAACAAGGGGAAACATCCCTTGCATAACTAAGGAACTCCAACAATTAGGGCAGGTTGAAGCACCATTAACTTAATCCCCTTAAGTAACCTTACATTAAACCCTACCCCCAAATTAGTTCTATGGTTTAGTAGCTAAGCACAACATATTAGACAAAGTAGTATTTATAGAACTTGAAGAACAAAAGCACAAAGTTTTAAGTCTATCAATAAAGGCCTTTATAGGGTTAAGGTCAGCATATTGACCTGCTTTATAGTGCACTGTCTAAGTACGAGAAAAAAATAAATAAATACAAGAAAAGAAGGGGGATAATTATTTATTTAGGATCGGTGAACTCCGAAAGCTAAGAAAAATCAAATGCTTCGATTCATTTGGAGGGCTAATTCGTCGATGGCCCTTGTTCCTAAGATGACTAGCCTTGGGCTATAGAGGGAAGGGTTGAGACTTGTTAGCTTAGGTCAGCAGGAGGATCATCCTGACCTCGATCGTCTTAGAAGGCACTCTCGGGAGTGATCTCCTACTGAGATGTCGAATAGAGACGGATGGGATAATACCTCGACCTACCTCGACAGCAAAAGGGACACCTAAGACTGAGTCAATTACTTGGGCAACATCTCTTGCTGTTGCTTAGGCCGCACTCTTCTCCCAATGAGTTGGAGCATCTAGTTAACCCAAGAAGCTTAAGTCGAGCTCCGAGTCATGGGAAAGCACCTCATTTCACATGAACCAAGTGTACTCATTAGAGATGTCCTCTAACTCTGAGTCTTGTAAAAGTCCTCAATAGCCTTATCCACAACAACCTCGCTAAGCACTTCCCTACTCTCTTACTTGGAGATGATCTCCTTCATCTCCATGCTCTTTCTCTAGAGCTTGTGGATTTTCTGCTCCAATCCAACTTTTTGACTAGCCAACTCTAGCGAGGTAATTTTGGTACTGTTACATTCAGATGCCTTCATCGGTAGCTTGGCCTTTAACTTAGAGATCAACGCCTTCAGCTGAACGTTTTCCTTCTAAAACTCTTCCTTGGCCATCTTCTCTTGGTCTAATTTCTAAGAAAGTTGAGCCTTGGTCCTTTGTTCATTCTTTAATAGAGTCCTAAGTTCACCAGCTCGCTTAGCTTTCCTGTCAACATCGACCCGACCCTACCCTGCCTCCTGCAGCTTTGTCTTAAGCATAGTCATCTATACATAAGAGCAACATAGGCACTAGTTAACCTTGCTAAAATTTTCCAAATATTTACCAAAGGAGGACTCTACCTCCTTTACGCCCTTTTGTGCACTAAACATCATAGCACGAAGCCCCTTTACCTTATTCAACAGTGTGTTATAGTTCCCGACCAAGAGCAACACCTGGCCATAGTACTACAAAGATACACATAAGCTGTGACTAAAGCAATGTCTACAAGGAAACATATCGATTTGAAGAGATGAAGATTTACGTATTGAATGAGCGAGCTCAAGTGGCTAGCCATCTTCATGGGAGTATTCCTTCCCATCCTCGATAAGTCTTTGAGGATAGCTTAGTCGCCAAGGGTGTATAACCCCATTAAAGCCTAAAGGTTGAGACTCCGATAGTGCAATGTAATGTCATTGCCACGAACCTCCTACTTCAACCTTAAGAGCCTCCCCCTGGCTTTCCTGGTCTTAGATTTACTCTACCAAAGGTGTAACTCCTAATTTAGAGACTCATACAACATGTCCTTAAACAAGTTCAACGTTATCCCTAAACACCGAAACTTGTTCAAGACTTCGTAAAAGGCATCCTCGAGGTCATCGATGCACTTATAGGGATGACTTAAGGGCCAGTTTTACACATTCAATTGATTGATAAGCACCTTCCCCTTCTTCATCTTCATCTTCTTCTTCTCAGGGGGCCTCGTCCCCTGCAATTTCAAGGGAATTCCTCTTCTACCCAGTTACCTCTACTAGGATACTAGTCCTCAACTACACCCTCCTTACCCTTATTAGAGGGGGCAAGCATCACGACTTCTAGCTCTTCGGTACCAATAGGTTCATCCTCTACTGTTATAAGCATAAAGGTAGGGATAGAACCAATAGAGGGATGGACAGTACTTAAAGGCTCAATAGCCAGCAGCCTTATAGAGAGACTAACAAGAGGAATCCCCTAAGGTAGAGCCGTTGACCTAGCCTTGCTAGTCTCTCTCACCCTTGGTCTCGGCACTATGACCTTCCCCTTGGGGTCAACTACTTAAGTGGTTGGCTTCGCCTTAGCTTAGCACTAACTCAGTAGCTTGAACGTCGATAGATAGGGTATCTTCTCAGCTAATTTCTTACTTACAAAGAAATAAACATTATCAGTATCAAGATAAATATGACATGATCATTCATCAACTTCGCCATCACCAACACGAATAGGGATGAGCCCTCCCTTCTCTCTATAAGGATGTCGGACGAAGCACATTTTTACATACTTACACTAACATGATGGAAGAAGATGTTCGTAAAGAACAAACCTATGCCTTTTGCCCATTTCTTTACTACAACCCTCTTCATGCTGAGGAAGAACTCGAAGATTGGATGCTTGAAGTATCTCTCCATAGCCTCCATGGCATTTATCTCCTTAACATGCCTTATGGCCATAAAGGCCTTTATCTCCTTTGCGGCCTCAGTATCACCAAGCCTAAGTTCCTTCTAGCCCCCAGTTTGAACCAATGCGATCTACTGTATCCAAAATTCTACTCATTCCAATAGCTCTACCACTAAGAACTTATCCTACCAGCCTTTAATGGAATCTACCAGGCCTTCAAACAACTTCCTTCTCGAATGAGGCTGAAGGCATGACCATCTACTCTAAATCTTCCATTTATAGAAATGGTTGAAGAGTTCAGGAATGACCTTTATCACCAGCTATTAACAAAGCTCCTAGAACTCCTTCAACACCCTCCACCCATTAGGAGGGACTTGCGCCAAACTGTATTGGTAGAACTTAAAGAGCTCTTTCTCGAATTCACTCAAAGGGAGGCACTACCATATTCTAAACACTTTTCAAACATTGCAAAGGGCCTCCCCGATAGTAAGGGCACCTTCTCCTCTCTTGTTGGCAGCCACACTACCTAGTCTAAAGTTGATCCAACCATGAAGTTCACTAGGACCTAGTTAACGATGAAAGGTTTACTCTTACTGATCCTCCTACTCGAAGCTCTATCTATTCTAAGGTTAGTGAATAGATCAGTGGCCTTAGGTAAGAGATCGTACACATAAGCGTCCTTTGGGATAGCACTGATAAGCCTTATCCTGTCTAATGCCTCAATCACCATTCTTGAATCATCATCTAACTATGCTAATAACGAAGCTTCGTCTTCTCCTCCATGGGGAGGGTTGGTCACTCCTTATGGCTTCAGAGTTTGTTGTTATGTTGCATTTTGATGCATTAGAAGGCATCTCAGCTGTGTTTGCTTTGCTATTAGTTGACATTCAGTCATCAAAGAAGTGAAAAAGAAAGAGTTTTGAAGAAAGTTGATGAAAAGAAAGAGTTAGGTTACACAGATTGTAGTAAGGAAGCAAAAGATTGTGAAAGAGTAATTTGTTGAAGTAGCTATGATATTTATAGGCCAAATGCCTTGGAAAGTGAATTGACGGTTATATGGATTTGTATAAACACAAATCCCTTAAAACGTTGCAATGCAAATACATGGAGATGGTTTTGATCGGACGGTTGCATTCAAAAGGCAAAAAGCATGCGACTACACGTACGTATGTAGAGACAGGACACTTGTCACATCATATTAATTGCACCATGAAAGCGCGTGATAAAGTAAAAGTTGAAAAAGTTATTTTCGTAAGAAGTTTTCCTGAGGCCCCTTCAACTTCTACACCTCCAAGAGAACTTCTTCAACACATCAACAACACTATGCCTTAGCACAAACCAATGGGATTTGCTCAAACAGTAGTCATCTCGGCTTGGTCCTACCAACCTAGACTATCTGACACCTTTGCTTACTCAAGACCTCTGCTCTATAACCTCTATGAAGTACCCTACTTACTGAACCTTCACCTCAACTTGAAGCACCCAACTCATCCCATTAATATTCACCTTAGATCACCTTACCTTATTCGGCTTTACACATTTTTAGCCTGGATCTCCTCTTATGTCTCCCCTACCTTAACCAAATGAAGGGCCAATGGCTTGATGCCCCATGACAACTAAGGAAGTTGAACCTCCTATATCCCATCCCAAGTCTGTAACACCCACCTCAGCTTAGATGGCAACCTATTTGAGTCAACCACACCCACTCAACCCCCATGTCACTTAGCTCGAACGTCTTTACCTTGGCCCTTCGCTAGCTCAGACTCTAATCACCATTACGTTGGTACCGCAACATTATCTTGACACCTAGTGAACGTAAGCACCTCAGGAGCAAATCAACCACGTGCTTAAAGAGCCCATTTTTCCCTTCTCCTTGCCTCTACAATAGTAATGAGATTGTGTAGGGGTAAGTGTTAATAGCGCCTTTTAGACCTAAACCCTTCAAGCTTGTGCCAACTTGATTAGGCTCATGGCTTGGGCTATAATTCTTCACGCTTAAGCTCCCAATCTCTATTGTTGGGCTCAACCCAAAACCACGACACAACTTACTTAGCTACAACAATTACCTATTGCTAGAAAACTGCTGATAAGTCTAAAGGACCAAGACAATAACTATCTTCAACATTTGTGAACTACGTCTGATATTGTAGCTCCCCTACCCATAGCTTACAGATATGGCTTCTACATACTAACTCTTCTCTAACTGCCGACTCCACTCCTTTATAAATATAAGACTACCACTCAACGATAAATCATTTAATACTTCGAGCACTAGAGTTTACTTTCTACCTTCAAGTACTTTTTCTCCTTGTGCACATGAATCTAACTTTAACATTGAAGTGGTCACGTCGAACAACAATTTAACACCCCTCACTGTTCTTTATCTTGCAAGCTCATGGCTACGTAAAGCTTACTCTCTACCAATCAATATCTTGAGACGATAGACACCATTACCAAATTTTTACAATTAGCATAACAATTGATGCAACTCTTTTTTTATTTTATTTTACTTCATGCCATTTGATTCAATTCAAAATTTTTTTAACCTTAAAAAATGATCCTATTCGATTTATCATTTTTTTTTATCTAAATAAGAATTCAAATCCAATTAATGGTATGGTTTGGTTCGACCTTATTGATTTGCAGTTCATTCGATTGTTTTTGCCCGATCGTGTATGTGGGCAGCTTTTATCCATGAGCTTAGCAGCATTGGATTGGATTTGTCTCATCGTATAGTTTTATATATTTGTAGAAATTACTCTATTTACTGTAAATAAAGCATACGTATGAGTTATATTATTCTTGAAGTATAAACACTCATTTTTGTATTAGTTGGTTGGTTAATACAAAGTCATTTCAAATTCTTTCCATTTGTTTGCTCCCTATCAAAGCTCTGTTCTTTCCATTATTGTTTCATCCAAGTAAGTCATATTTCTATTCAATTCAACATTATGATTCAATCTCAAAATTCAAAATGGTATCAGAACATAGGATATAGGATTGTTTGATTAGTTTCTTTAATTTATTCTTAGTTTCACGATTCATCCAGAATCCAATTGATAACTCAATTTTAGATCCGAATTGCAATGATCCTCTATACCTCTCAGGATTAGAAAATCCAGGATGGAGTAGGTCAATTAGATTAGCTCTAGGTGCAATAGTTGAGATAGGGTCTGTAGATGGTACATGTATTAAATCTTATCCTAATTCATTGAATGAACAGCGATGGATCGTATGTGATTTTATGGTATGTTGTTCGCTTTTAAATTCCATTTCCAAAGAATTAGCCAAAGGGGCTTCACATATGCTAAATCAGCAAAAGGATTGTGGGAAGATTTTCGTGAAAGATTTTGATTTCTAATTGGCTTTTTGTTGTTTCAATTGCAAAGTGAAATCATGAATATTAAATAAGGAAATGTTGGTGTAACAATGTATTTAAACAAGCTGAAGAGACTTTAGGACAAACTCAATAATTTGTGTGAGATTTCTCAGTGCAATTGCGGAGCAATGGAACAATATGCATGCAATTTGGTAAGGAAATAGATGGAGATGGATAGTAGTAACAAGTTGATTCAATTTTTAATGGGGCTTCATGATAGTTTTGAGAATATAAGGAATCAAATCCTTTCCACATATCTACTGCCAACCGTTAATAAGGCATATTATCTTTTATATCAAGTTGAAAAGCAAAAGCAAATTACTTCAAGAGGGATTATGAGTGAAGATAATGCAGCTTTTCTGGTTGGGAATCAGAAGAAACAAGTAGTGATTGATGAAAAATGAGACAAGAAGGGAAAGTCTTCGGGAAAATGAACTACACACATTGTAAAGAGGTAGGGCATACAATTGAGAACTTTTTTTTTCCCTAGAGTGGTATAATAATCCTAAGGACAAAAGAGGAAATAAGCTAGTTACTATTGCCAATTCTTCTATTGTTGGTGCTTATGCAAGGTGTTCTAGATCTGTTGTTGACACACCTTTGAAGAATGTTCAACAAAAGAAAACTTTAATGAGTCACAGCTGGTGACTAAGATTTGTCATGAAGTTGTGAAATTACTCAAAGAGAAGAATTTCGAAGATGGAGATCATGTTACTTTGTTGACATGTGTAAGTAAATCTTGGACTTTTGCTTCTTCTATACCACATGATAAAACTCTTGCATTGTAAATACAGGAGCATCAAACCACATTATACCATATCCTCAACTTTTAATCGACATACACAATCTCTCTAGACCTATATGAATTAAACAACCGGATGGTAGTGAGAAATTAGCTGGCATTGTTGGCAATGTTACCCTTCGAATGGATCACCATAGTTGATGTCATGCTTGTACTAGAATTTTTCTATAATTTGTTGCCAGTGAGTAAATTCCTTACACATAGTAAAATTCTTGCCTTCATTGATCCTCACCAATGTGTCTTTCAAGACCCTATCAATAAGAAGGATGTTGCTATAGTTGATCTCCATTAGCGGTATATTATGAAATCTAAGCCAGCAACTCATGCTAGAGAACATGTTGCAACTTCTTGTAATAATTACACATCTTCTTCTAATCATGTGTCTTTTGCAAATAAAAGCATGTCCATGCATCTATTACATAATAGATTACCAAAAGATGTGCGTTTGTGGGATATCCATTAGGTCAATAAGGATTTTAAACTTTATGATCTAGATGCCAAACAAGCTTTTCATTAGTAGAGATGTGTTCTTTTGTAAAGCACATTTTTCCTTTTCAAACAAACAATCAAACCAATCCACATTCTGATAATTGTTTAACAGACACTTCACCCCTGTCTCCGCAGATTCCTTCAAATTCCACTAAATCTGCGGAGAACTTTATAGTGTCTAATCCTCCATTTTCTGGTCATATGTCATCTGTTCAACCACGTTCTATTCAAAATCCAACTTCTTTATCTGCTGAAAATAATAACACTGATCAGCATGTCTCTCTTCGGAAATCACAAAGAAATTCTCATCCACCTGCTTAGCATAGTGATTTCATTCGTAATGTCCATGTTGGTATATCAAGTGCTGTAACACCAAAGGGTTCAAAATCCTTTTATCCTCTTTCCAAAGACCATTCACTTGCACTTAGTGTCCATTAATATTTATGGTTAGAAATGTGATTAGATGTCAAGTGTGGAACGAAACTTCAGGAAATATGGAAGAAGAAGAGGGGAAAAAGGAAAAAAAAAAAAAGAATATGGGAGGATTAAAAATCACAAAGGCTTTGATACCATTTGTGGAAGGGGACTCATACAAAGAGAGAGAGAGAGAGATAAACTACGTAACATTGTTACATGCCCACTATCAAAATAGTAGTGAGAAGTTCCACCGTTAAATCTCACCTATCTATGCTAATTGTAATACACTGAGCGTTTACATTAAGCTATACACATTATATATATACTTATGTACATATACATTCATATATATATATATATATATATAGATGCGTATAAATACAAGCTGTTGATCACTACTATATAAGGATTTCTACAAGGATTTTACGTTGTCCTGGAACCACTTGGCATGTCTGGTGCTAAGTCATCATCATCAGATCGCAATAACACGATTAATGATCCCATTTCCAAGATAAAAGTGCTTGATCTTTAGAAACTATTTATTGGAATGTGATTTCGATCTTTTTCTTCCACGTCTAGTATCCATTTGTTTAAGCTGAAGAAACCAACTAACTAGAACGTGTCTAGTTTTGAGCATCATTATCACCATTCACCTGTAAATGTCATCTCCATGTTGAAGCAATAGAGCATGTGGACTCGAAAAACCAAGTGAAAAACTCAAATTTTCTTCAAATTGCATTGTGGTATTTTCTACTTACTAACATTTCCATAATCCATCCAATTATCACACCACATAAAATGCCGAGGTCCAAAAACTCTACTACATGTGAAAGTAGGCCATGCTTATCATGGCTATGATGTGGCATGATAGTTGGGTTTTGAAAAGTACTGCAAGTTTTTGACAAGGGAAACCTACATAACCCTCTATTTCCACTTGATAAACAAACAGAGCCATTGAGCAAAAATTCTATATTTTCCATTGATTCATAAATTATATATATACAAGATTTAATAGCCTAAAAAGGCAAGTAAATTAGCCTAAAAAGGAAAGTAAATTTCTATTTTAAATAAGTAAATATTCTATACTAAATATATATTTATAACCTATAACACTCCCCCTCAAACTGGAGCATAAATATTAATCATGCCTAACTTGTTACAGAAATAATTAACCCAAACCCTGTTTAGAGGCTTTGTAAAGAGATCTCCTAATTATTCTCCAGTCTTCACAAACCTGTAGAAATTAACCCTTGCTGAATTTTCTCACGAACAAAATAACAATCAATTTCAATGTGTTTAGTTTGTTCATGGAACACTAGATTCGATGCAATATGAAGAGCGGCCCACTTATCACACCACAATTTTGCAGGAAGTGAGATGTTGAGCCTTACTTCTTTTAAGAGCTAATATATTCACATTACTTCACACATCGACTGTGCCATTGCTGTATATTTTGATTTTGCACTTAATCGATATACAACTTTTTGCTTATTACTTTTCCATGAAACTAAATTTCCTCCAACAAAAACATAGAAACCTGAAATAGATCTCCTATCTTCCTTACATCCTACCCAATCAATATCTGTAAAACATTCAATATCAGTATGGCCCATGATTTTTATACAAGATACCACATCTAGGTGCTTCCTTTAAATAGCACAAGATTTGCTTTGCAACATTCCAATGATCAACTATTAGGGAAGACATATACTGACTCATAACATTAATTGAATAAGTAATATCTAAACGGGTGACCGTGAGATAATTCAATTTCCTAACCAACCGTCTGTATCTCTTAGGATCCTCAAACAACTCACCTTCCTTAGTCAGCTGCAGATTAGGAACCATTGGTGTACTACATGGTTTAGCACCTAATTTTCCCATTTCAGACAGTAAGTTAAGTACATATTTTCATTGAGATAGAAAAATTCCTTTCTTACTCATCATTACCTCAACACCCAAGAAGTATTTCAACATTCCTAAATCCTTAGTTTGAAAGTGACTATTAAGAAAGGATTTGAGAGCTAAAATACCTGAAGTGTTATTGCCAGTGATGACAATATCATCAATGTATACTACAAATAAAATAATACCAATGGCAAAGCATCTGTAGAAAACAGAATGATCAAATTTGCTTTTCTGCATCTTAAAACCTTCAACTACTTGACTAAATTTTCCAAACCAAATACGAAGACTCTGTTTCAAGCCATACAAAGATTTGCAAAGATGACAAACCTATCCTGACTCCCCTTAAGCAACAAATCCAAGAGGTTGCTCCATATAAACTTCCTCGTGAAGATCTCCATGCAAAAAAGCATTCCTGATATCTAACTGATGCAAAGGCCAATTGTGGACTACTGCTATGGAAATAAATAACCTAATTGATGTCAACTTAGCAATAGGAGAAAAGGTGTTAGAATAATCTATTCCATAAGTCTGAACATATCCTTTAGCAATAAGATGAGGTTTCAATCGAGCAATTGATCCATCAGGATTTACCTTAACATAAAAAACCCATTTACATCCAATATCCTTCTTCCCTATAGGTAAATTTACCAAATTCCAAGTATCATTCTTATCTAGGACATTCATCTCCTCTATTATTGCATTATGCCATCCTTAGTGAGATAAAGCTTCATGAGTAGTTTTAGCAATAGGAATAGAATCAAGAGATGTAGCAAAAGAATAAGAAGAGGCTGACATATGAGCATAAGACACAAAAGAAGAAACAAAATACATACACTGACATTTACCTTTATGAAGGGCGATAGGAAGATCGTCCCTGGAGATTGAATCTGATGACAAGGAAGCTGGTTCTAAACATACATCAGGAGCTAGTTCAAAGGTACGTTGTTTGTGAGAGTAAACCTAAAGGGGAGGTTTAGGAGTAGAAGTATTGGATGTAACTATGTAGATTAACAAATCATCATCCTCCCCCTGTCCTTCATTGTTGGAAGACGGAGAGAAAGAAATATCCTCACTAAAAGTAACATCAACTGGCACCAAATATCTGTCAAGACTAAGACAATAGCACCTGTATCACTTCTAAACATGAGAATACCCAAGAAAAATACATTTCAATGACTTGGGATCAAGTTTTGTAACTTAAGGATGCACATCCCAAACAAAACAAGTACAACCAAATATTTTTGGTTCAATAGGAAATAGAGGTTTATTCGAAAAAAGAGTATGGTAAGGAGTCTCATCATTTAGAACAACTAAAGGCATACAATTAATTAAAAAACAAGTTGTAGATACTACATCAGCCCAAAAGTATTTAGGAACATACATTTGAAACAACAAAACTCGAGTAGTTTTAAGCAAATGCCTATTATTTCTCTTAGCAACACCATTTTGAGACGGTGTATCTATACAAGAAGTTTAGTGAATAATGCCATTATTAAGCATATAAGATTGGAAAGGTTTAGATAAGTATTTTTTAGCATTATCACTTCACAATATTTGGATAGAAACATTAAACTGAGTCTTAATTTCAGTACAAAAATAACAAAAATGAGAGAATAATTTAGAGCGATTCTTCATTAAGGACAACCAAGTCACACGAGAATAATCATCAACAAAAGTGAAAAAATACCTAAATCCAAATTTAGATTTCACTGGATAGGGACCCCATACATCTGAATAGATTAACTCGAAGGGAGCATTTGCTCATTTATTGACTTTAGGACTCAAACTAATGCGATGATGTTTTGCATATTGATAAGACTTACAATGTAATGACTCCAAACTATGAAACTTAGGATAAAGTTTCTTCAACAAAGGAAGGGATGGATGTCCTAACCGGCAATGAGCTTCAAACGGGGTGACAACACTAGAGCAAGCGATTAGCTTTGGTGCCTCTTTGTCTAGAATGTAGAGACCTCCCAATTCATGTCCTTCACCAATAATCCTCCGCGTCATAAGATCCTGAAATAGACAATGATCAAGAAAAAAAGAGATGTAGCAATTAAGTGAACAAGTGAGCTTACTAATAGAAATTAGATTGAAGGATAAATCAAGTAAGTTTAAAACTGAAGACAAATAAACTGATGGAGTTGGATCGGTTGTACCAGATCTAAGAACATGAGATGTCAACCCATTAGCTAAAGTAATAGGAGAACAAGAGGTATGAGTTTGAAAAGTAGACAATAAATTGGCATTACCTATCATGTGGTCTGTAGCATCAAAGTCAATGACCCATTTGGAAGATGAAGAAACAAGATACGTGTTTAGTTTACCTAACTCAGCAATGGCAGTAACTGGAGCAGATGAAGACTTTAACGAGTCTTGATATTGTGAGAACTTGGCAAATTCGTCTGTAGAAACCATAATAAATTTGCCTGATGCCTTACTAGAAGAAGCAATCTGTGCTTATTAGAATCCCTGATTCCTATTCTGCATTTGTCTATAATCACACTTCATATGCCTTAGCTTATGACAATAGTGACGTACAATCACTCTTGAATTTTGTCCTCGAGTATCAACTCTCCTACCACTACTCCTATATTGCTATCATCCAACTTCATACTTAAAATGACGACCACAAGAGCACTACTAGTCTGAACTGATTGAGGAGTCTCTATGCGAAGTATTTGTCTATATATATTTTGCAAAGATGAGATAATAGAGCTAGAGAGAACATGAGATCTAGCTACTTCAAACTCAAGTAAAAGACTAGTTAGAAAACTCATCACAGCCATTTATTCCCTTTGAGCCTGTTGAATTATCACATCAAGACTAAAGGGTAATAACATGTTAAGCTCTTCATAAGTCTTCTTAAAGTCCATAAAATAGCTCGTTAAAGACTTATCCCATTTCTCAGCATGATAAAAAGCTTTGCAAACCTCATAAATATGGGAAACATTCCCTTCTCTAGAATACAAGAAATCCAATATTCCATCAATTCTTTAACCAATTCACAATGATTAATCAACCCAATTACCTCATTGTCAATAGCATTACATATTTGCAAGAACAATCGAGCATCTTCCCTTAGCCAAGTTTGCTTTAATTTCTCACATGTAGGTGGATTATTAGTCGTGATCATCTTTGTCAATACTCCACAAATAAAGACTTATAGTTTTACTCTAATCCAAATAGTTAGTCCCATTGAGTTTATGTTCTATGATCTTTGACATCATAGGCACCATAAATAAAGACTTACAGTTTTACTCCAATCCAAATAGTTAGTCCCATTGAGTTTATGTTTTATGATCTTTGACATCATAGGCACCATATCAGACATAACAGTAGATTTTATATCCTCCATCTTACTCATAACTCCAGCACAAAATTCCATAAACAACAAACGATAGACCTAAATAAACTTTCATTGCAGATCAGCCTAGTAAAAAAAAAAAAAAAAAAAGACTAGATACACACCTAAACTACGTCAGCTCACTCTACAACGTTGATGCTAACAAAATACGCCAAAGAACAATAGAACTAATGAACCACAAATCAGTAGAAACGATGCACCAAAACAAACAAGACTAACAATCAACTACGTAGACTCAAATCACATCAAAATCACAAATCATACCTTGACAAATCCTCTCCCAAAGAAGTATTAATCAAAGGAACCGCAAACCTGAGCTAAACAACGTTAGGCACGGTGAGTGATGGAATTAGAGAAGAGAATGGCCTCGTACACGGCCTCATGCACCGATGCATGAAACTAGTGGCGAAATGGATGGTGGCGTGTGAATGTCACATGCATAGCTTTTGGCCTCCAAACTTTCTAGAAACCCTCGTCAGTTGGTGGGTTATCTTCCTAAGCTACTGGTGACAAAAGAAGGTATACTTAAAAACGCACTCTCCTCACAAGTACATGTACGAGTGTTGTGTTGTAAAAAAAATGCACTTTTCAAAATTGTATTTTCTCACAAATAATTTTCCCTTGCTTTGATATCATGATAAACAAAGAGAGCCATTGAGCGAAAATTCTATATTTTCTATTAATCCATAAGTTACATATATACAAGATTTAATAGCCTAAAAAGGAAAAGTAAATTTCTATTTTAAACAAGTAAATATTATATACTAAATATATATTTATAACCTATAACACCACTAAACAAGTTGATCGGAAATGTATTGAATCGATTGCCTTATGGTATAGGTCCCACTAAATGGTTGTGTTCAACTTCACAAGATACATGAGCTGTGTTAACTGACATAGTATCCTCCTAGTCCCAGCTAACTCATTTGAAGATAAGTCCAACCATCCTAGTTATGAAAGCTTGGCCAATGACGATAACACGGCACCTGTAAGATGGTTATTAGAAAGGTTAAGCCCTTTAAGTGAAATGAGGTTTCCTAATACATCTAGTATCGGTCCCTCAAAGCAGTTTGAAGAGAGATCAAGAATCGAGAAGATTGATAGAATTCTATCAAGCCACCTCGCCAACCCTTTAATTGTCACCATTACAGAATCTTGATAAAATATCCCCTGTCCTAGATACAACTTCAGTTTATTTTTGCTCTCTATCCGTATGTCTACCATACTCTTGAAGTATGCTTCTGGCAAAAATGTAGAGAACTTGTTGAAAGAAACATCTAGAATTCGCAGTTGAAGGAAGGGAAATTCTTCAATGAAATGGCTTATTGCACCATTAAATTGATTAGACCATGAGCCCAACATTCGAAGGTTTGGCATAGTATCTAACCAACTTGGAAAAGTGTCATTAAACATATTCATCCCCGGGTCCAAAACTCCAAACTTTTGGCAATTCGTCAGCAACTGCGATAGTTAAATTTCCAACTGGTTTCTATTTAAGAGAATGCTTCAAAGGCTATTGCTCTCTTGAAAGGTGAAGTTGGATAGGGAACTAGAGATTTGATTCCCTTGCAAATACAAAACTTCGGGAATGTTGCTGAAGTTTCCTAGAAAATTTGAGATTGTGCTGTTCAGAAAGGCTTATGTTCATTTCGGTTATTGTAAAGAAGATTTCTTTATGTTTATCAGGATTTGTGTGCGAGAAGAGAAAAGGACACTAAAAACTCTATTATGGATAAATGAATTGACAGGGACTAATGGACGTTCATTTTTCTTTTTCTTTTTTACATAGATTCTCAAAACACAAGTAACATAAGTGAAAAAAATACAAATATAGAATACCCAAAATGAAAAAGTATGAAAACACAGGTACTCAAATTGTAATATACCCTTAACGTAATATCAGTGTACCATATTAACAATATTAGCAAGAAACACCATTCTCATGGAGTTGAAGTAGAAGACCAAGTGATCTTAAAAGACCTTGTAAAGTACTTTAACTTTCTTTCAAGTGCATAATGCCATTTTCTGTTTACCAACCTTTCCACAACCCATCCAATTACCACACCACAAAGAAAGCCGGCAGCTAAAAATATTATTTCATGTTGTGAAAGCAGACCATCTTTATCATGGATTTGATGTGGAATGATAGACGGATTTTGATGGGTATTGCAATTCTTTGACAAGGGAAACCCACTTAAACCTCCATTTCCAATATATGCATCAGCTGGGAATGTGTTGAATTGATTGCCCTTTGGTATAGGCCCTACCAAATGATTGTGGGATAAGTTCAAAACCGCCAGATATGTAAGACGTGTTAATTCGCTTGGTATTCCCCCAACTAGCACATTTGAAGATAAGTCCAACCATTCTAGTTCTGAGAGCTTGGCCAACGATGGTGGGATGGCACCCGTTAGATGGTTATGAGAAAGATTAAGGCCTCTTAATGAAATAAGGTTTCCCATTGCACCTGGTATTGGTCCCTCAAAGCTATTTGAAGAGAAATCAAGAGTTGAGAAGATTGATGGGATTTTCTCAAGCCGCATTCCCAACCCTTTAATTGTCACCATTACTGAATCTTGATAATATATGCCCTGTCCTAAGTACTGCAACTTTTGCTCATTTTCATTCTCAGCTGTCATGGCTATCATTCTCTGAAAGTATGTTTCCGGTAGAAGTCCAGAGAATTTGTTGGAAGAAATATCTAAAATTCGCAGCAGAGGAAAGGGCAATTTTACACTAGAATGGCTTATCGTACCACGAAATTGATTAGACCGTAAGACCAGTATCTGAAGGTTTGGCATAACATCTAACCAACTTGGAAAAGTGCCACTAAACATATTCATCCCCAAGTCCAAAACTTCAAGTTGTTGACAATTCCTTAACGAATGTGGTAGTTGACCTTTCAACCGGTTTCTATTCAAGTGAATCCTTCTTAGGCTGTTGCTCTCTTGAAAGGTGAAATTAGATATGGAACCAGAGATTTGATTCCCTTGCAAATCCAACACTTCAAGAGTACTACTGAAGTTTCCTAAGCACTGTGGAATTGTTCCGTTCAGATAGTTATTGGAAAGGTCAACAATTTTTAGGTTCTTAGCCTGACAAATTGAAGTAGGGATATGTCCCAGAAATTCATTGCCTGAAATGGAAAAGAACATGATAGAGTTTGGCAGTTGGGGTGGCATTGGGCCTTGAATCTTATTAGAATGCAGGTCAAGAAACAACAAGTTTACCCATGGAACTTGCTCTAAGCTTGTTAGAAGATTGTGAGAAAGATTGAGATATGCTAATGAGTTGGATCCAACCTCCCACATCCATGCAGGAAATCTTCCTTGAATCCGGTTACTTGAAAGGTCTAACATATTTAAATTCCTCGCTATCCTTACAAATGAAGGGAATTCAGTTAAGTTGCATCCAGATAGACCTAATGATGATAAGTTTGGCAGAGTGCCTTCAAAATCGTGGTGGATATCAATCAGAGATACCATGTTATGTGAAAGATCAAGCACTTTCAATTTCTTCTTTTGTGAGAGAATTTTAAGATCCAACTTACCGGTGAACCTATTTGATGATAACAACAAAGTAGTAAGGTTCAACAGGTCAATCATTGAAGGCGGAATTGAACCTTCAAGCAGATTCCCAAACAGTTTGATGTTCTTCAATGAGCTTGCACGGAATTGATTAATGTGACCCCTGAGCAAGTTGTTACTTAAATCAAGGTCTGTCATGGATGGTACAGACAGCAAAGACATCGGTATAGATGCATTAAACATGTTATTTGAGAAGTCTAGGTACACAAGTTCTGTCATATTGGTGAATATATCAGGTATTGGACCCGAAAAATTATTGGATGAAAGGTAAAACAAAATAAGACTTTGGAGGTTAGAAAATGTAGGAGGGATTTGACCAGTTAACTTATTTACTGACAGATCTAATCTAGTGAGCTGTGTTAAACTACCAAGTGAAGCAGGTAACAATCCTGTGAAGTTACATTCAGGAAGCCACAAAATTTGCAAGGACTCCAAATGGCCTATTTCTGTTGGCAATGCCCCAGAGAAGCTCGTTGATGATAAGTCTAAAGTCTCCAGTGGACTACTCCAATTTGATCTTGGTAAGTGGCCATAGAGATCAAGATTATTAGACAAATCAAGAAATTTAAGATTTGGTAAAAGAAAAACTACATCGGGGAAATGGCCTTGCAACTGACAGGAGCGCAGACTGAGCACTTGTAAAGACGAAGAGAGATTGGTGAAAAGGCGTGCATCAAATGAGGACATGTCCAATCCATCGAAAATAAGGACTCTGAGCTTGCTCAAGTTATGAAATAACAGGGATGGACTAGTGGATGTTATATCTGGAGAAATATCAGAAGAGTTATTAGATAAACTATCATTGGTCTTAATGGACAGCAACTTCGAAGAGAACATGGAACTGGATCCTTGTGGGTTGCAGCCAAGATCAATGCTGATTACATCTCCTGTATTTGGATTGCATGTGACTCCACTCCACATGCAACAATCTGATCTACTGGTGTTCCAGGAAGCAATCTTAAGTGGCCTAGGAAATCCCAAACTTGTTTTACAATGAACTGATTCACTGTTCTGTAAAATGTAGTTTCTCAATTGAAGCAGGTCAGACTTTTGGTCAAGCTGGGATTCCTTTGCCTGTACAGAAGTAGAGAATACACAAAAATAGAAAGAGCATAGAAATACAGCATAAGAAAAGTAACAAAGCATCATGATTAAGATAGGTTCGATGACTTTACAGATACTACTCCCGTGCATCCTGAACATGATTATCGGCTTATAACAAGCTCTCACTTTAAGAAACCTCCAAAAACCAATAATTTAGCTAAAAGTCCTTCAATCAGACGTGACCGTTGTAACAAACTCTCTTTTTGTTTTGTTTTGGGCCCATTAACGAGTACCATTGACATTTTCTTATTAATTAATCGATTAAATGAATTAATTGTATAATAGAATTCATTGTTTGGTTTTCACAACAATTGTTAATCTGTAAGCCCATCTACAAGGAAAGCACTGCAAAAACGACATGAAAGATTTAGAAAGACCAATCACGACTAAAATTTGATTGGCTGAGTGGAAAAGAATACATGCTTACGTTTAACCACCCCTCGTCAGCTTGATTCCAATCCACTACCAGCAAAAACAGAGAAGTTAAGGCAGAAAAAACATAGGCCAGAACAGTCAACAAGCCTCGCCTGGAAATGCTGATCTAAGGGCCGCTTCTAGATGGCTAACTATGTATGATTCTGTGTTACAGAAGGAAGAAGATAATGGAAATTAGAAATGTAAGAACTTTCTTGGCTGTGGAATGTAAACTGTAGTATGTATAACAAGGATTGACAGATGATGATAAGATGAGTTTAGAGGAATTATATACGCCATATTTTTGTCAGGCATTGTGGGCGGTTAGAGGTGATAATATAAGATTTGGACCTCTGTAGCTTATGGTTGCTATAGGGTGTTTTCTGCCTTAAGGATCCATATTTGCACATGTTATAATTTTACTGGTAATTGTTCAACAGTCATCAAAATATACAGCATGTTAGTACCATTGATGCCTTTCTTGCCTTAGGGCCTGAAGCAGTTTTCTTGCTTTTCTTACTTGGAGTCGTGGATGTTTCTGTTTGTGTTTCATTTTTAATGAAGTATTGCGTAGCACCCAAAAAAGCATGCACCATTTACTTATAGGTTCTATATGTAGGAATCCAGAATGTGGATTGTAGAAGCGTAGGCCACAGAGTTTGCAACTGAAGCCTAAGCAATGGTGGTGTTGATTAATATAAGCTTCAAAAGAATTGAATGTGGCTTCCAAGAGAAGCTACCGGAGCATCACGTACCTGCAGATGTTTTTCTATACTTTATTACATGTATCGTATAATATATTAATCTCTTGACCTAAAATCCATTGCCTACAAGCAAGCATCCAAACTTTTTATACAAAACTACTTTAGGATGAGGTTGCAAATGAACCGAGCCGAGCTCCTTGCAAGCTCAAGCTCAGGGAACTCGGCTTAGCTCAAACTCGATCAGCAAATAAGTCAAATTCAAGCTTAAGATAAAACTCGTTTATCTAAACAAACCGAGCTCAAACTCTAATTCAAGCTTATGAGCCGACTCATTTAGGCCTGTAAGCAGGCTTACAGGCTTGATCTATGTTTATATATTATATATGATATACTATATATTATTAAAATTTAAAAGCTAATATATATATAATATATATAAATATATAATATATTATAAGATAATATATAGTATATAATATAATTCTTGTCCACTATTCATTAATCTATTTATTTATATATTTTTTCATTTTGTATATTTAAGTCTGTGAGTAGACTTGAGATTGGCTTGCCTTAGTTCAACTCAACTCGAGATCGATTAGTAAATGAATCAAACTTGAACTCAAGATAAAGCCCGTTTATCTAAATAAAATGAACCTAAGCCTTGATTGCAAGCTTGATAAAAAGCTTAACTTGATAATTTATAAATGAGCCGAACCTAAGCTTTTAAAAGCTCAACTTGGTTCGACTGGTTTGCAAACTTACTTAAAGACCATATAATATGTGGATAACAATTTGAATTATAGTTTTTATAATAATAATAATAATAATATGATTTAATATATAGCGTATTTGTTTTAACAAAATAGCCAATTCGAAATAAGTTGCCAAGCTGTCTTCATTCCTTTAATCGTAATTATTGAGCATTGGAATAATTTAGCAAGAAAAAAAAAAGAAAAATATCATAATAATGTCTAAATATTTACCATAAATGGTTTGAGAAAGCCATAATATGTACTATTCATTTCCATACTAGAATTTAGTTATTTATATATACATCTTTGTCACATAATCATGAAAACTGTGGGCTAAGCAATAAGTATGTGCCATATACTAGACTAAGTGGTTCTTTATTTTCATATGCATGGAAAAGTTTGTTTATCTCTCTTCAAGTAAATCTATGATTGTCAAAAGATTCATAAATCATCAGTTCTGAACTATCCTTTTTTTTTTTCTCCTAACCTAAAATTTGTTGTGACCATGCTCAAAAGATTGCTGCTTCTAGCCAAATCACATGCATTAGCATGGCATAGAGGCATTGGTATCACAATACGTTTGTCTTAAATCTGCTTGTTTCTTGTGGGGAAAAAAAATAAAAGATTATGTTTGATTCCTTTACTCTCTATAACTCATTGAAAGGATATTTGTTTTGCATCCCGAGACTATAGGTTAAAGAAGATTATGACCACCACCACCACGATATTAAAAGAGTTTGAGAGTATTTTATTACAAGTAGCTAATACTAAGTTGAATTATGCTATGTACCTTATTATTGATTTTGTAATACAAATGAGTTTTATCATTGAAGTTTTGCCTTTGTAATGACAAGGAGCTTTAATTTATGCAAGACTGTATATTATTGATTTGTTTGAGGTGTTTATTGGTACTATCTAAAGAGGAACCCCCAAGAAAAAGTGATTGACCATCTTTCCTAAACCCAACTCAATGCAAAATATTCCTTAGAGATTGGTGTTACATTATTTAATTAACCTACTTGGTGAATATCTTTCACTAGTAGAGAAAAGATTTATTGAATAATCTACACTTAAAAACAAAATTATTTAAGTTTTTTTCATGTTTTCTCCTTTTATTAATGCATAATGGTAAGGATTTGCTATTATTTGTTATCCATGTCTTAACGAAGGGGTTCAAAACTATCGAAACAATTAATTTTCACTTAATATTTACAAAAGATAGGCCTAAATGGCCCCTAAAAATAAAAGAGAGCGTATGTTCAATCGCAACTGGAAACAAAATAATGTTAAATACTTTTTAGCAACATGTTGCCATGATAATTCTTACAAACCGTTAAAACCTTAATGATTTAGTTAGATTTCATGGTATGGCCTCGATGATTTTTCATAAGTGAGTCGTGGGAGAAGTTATCAAAATTTCTAAGGTGAAATATGTGGTATGACTAGGAGTAAGTAGACCGGAGGCTAAGTTGAACTTGAAACTGGCCTGGTCAAGGCCGATTCAACTTGGCCCGTTCGTTCAGCAGCCTATGATCTGTCCCTTTTTTTTTTTTTTTAATCTTTTAAATTTCTCTTTTTCCAAGCTATTTTATTTTTCTATTTTCCTAAACGACAATTTTACATACTAACACATGTGAATTTAAAATTTAGCAAAAATTTAAATTTGATAGTAGACATTTATACAATATTCTGCCACATAATGGTAATGTATTATATATTAAAATTATATTGTACATGAGATGTAATAAAATGCTTTTATTATATTTCAAATGACTTCAAAATTAAATATTTTTTTATCATATTGCATGAGCAATTGCCCATGTATCCGGTATACAGAATCAAACCATTGTAGTTCCCAAATAATTTTTAATTTTCTTTTTTAAAATTTAATGTGTTAGTCAGTTTTTTTATTTGAAAAAAACCATCATGTTTATGTAATGAGCTATTTTAATTTTTATTTTAAAAAGTCCTATAGTACAAACTAATTTTTATTCTAGCATCTTTAATTTCCAAAATAACTTATATCGCTAACTCCTCGATTTGAAAAATACCAATTAAGGTTTCTTTTTTTTTGAAAAAGAATTTATCTAGTCTAAGTGTCTAATACAAGACATAGAAAAGAGAAAAAAAGCAAGTGTTAATCGCTATCACCTTGGGAGCCGCTTCATTCTAAAATGGATCCATAACTTCCTCCTAAGCAGTTGAAGTCACTAAAGTATTTATCTTCCTCTTTGAAATTTTGCATTGGCTCTTATTCTCTATTGGCTACTTTCCACTAATCTTCATTGCAAGTTGTAACTTCCACATTGTCCAAGCTCAGTGAGGTACGACGATCATCACAAATGAGCTCAACGATAATAAAATACCTTTTCTACTACTATTGTTAAGGCTAGTGTCACGTCCCGAGAAGGTAGAGTCGTAATAGTACCACCGTGTAAGCCGTCCTAAGATAGAAACTATCCTTATAGTTGCTATCTTAAACCTAGTTCACATTAGGTATACTTAACTTTACTTCTTTCAAGTATCTAATTCGATACCTATTTGATATAAACTTATGAAATAATCTTTAAAAATAAACTCAAAATTCGACTTTGAAAAAAAGTGATAGTAAGTCCCATAGGTACTTATCATTTCATATACAAATTAGACTAATGAAAACTACTAAGCCTCTTGAAGAGACTTGTGTAGTTTTCCTTAAAAGTTAGGAAAATCAATACTAAGGACCATTACCAGCCATTCCTTGTTACGTCTCACTCCCTATTCTAATTTACTAGTATTTTGGTTTTTGGTAGATACTTATAATTCATTCAAAACTTGTAAAACAAATAATAGGAGAATGAGTGACAACTTGCTCAATATATAGGACGGATATAGAAGTATTCATTCAGCACAACACAAGCAAATTTTTCAACTTTGGTTAGATGTAACATGTGTACGAGCAAATGCTATCACACGATGTTATTTGGTCCATCATGAGATTAAAGAAATTACACTCACTCTAATCCGAGTTGAGGAGCTTAACATTACATACTTGCAAATCAAAACCAAATCGA
Organism: Lumnitzera littorea; assembly: GCA_024138015.1. Taxonomy (NCBI): domain Eukaryota; kingdom Viridiplantae; phylum Streptophyta; class Magnoliopsida; order Myrtales; family Combretaceae; genus Lumnitzera; species Lumnitzera littorea. The sequence continues at coordinate 77,005,877 of JAMXBB010000011.1, forward strand.
GAGTTGTGCAATGGAAAACACCCTTCTCCTGTGACCACCTTTAAACCACAACCCTCAATTTTACCATGACCTTTCTCTTGTCACTTAATTCGGTTAAGGGTGGGGAAAGGACTATTTTAGCTATCCTCATCGAAGGTAATTCGTGTTTAGCTCGAGAATCCTAATCGTTACCTCCAGTGAGTTACAACACGTATCAAGTTAGGTGTTAAGCCAAGTTTAAGTTAGTTTATTCCTAAGGTAATCAATCAAGCTCAAATAATTCAAGCATAATATTTACAAAATAACCATAACATGGAGCTTAGATCTCAACAAATCGAATCTCAAACACAAGCGTTACATATGCACAAATAGCTAACTACAATCACAAGCAGATACATACCAAAGTCTTTAGATATTTTGAAATAATATTCCAAAATACTATAAAGTATTAATCCCACTTAGTTATCTTAATGCTCACTATGGTAAACTCATATCGTCAAAGCTTTGTTCATTGGAAGACCTATATATATATAAAACCTAGATTTAGTTTTTATAAGAGTTACGAAAACATCAAGGTTTTATCTACTCTTTTATTTCTTTCTAAAGTTATAATATATATATATATATATATATATCTAAGGTGTATTATTATTTTCCTTATATAACAAAATATAGTTTTATTATAAAAGTTAGGTTATTAAGTATTGATAATATATATAGTTATACTATTACATATAATATATCATTTTAATCGTATCAAAACGTACTTTTAATTAATCAAATTATGTTTCAATTATAATAAGGTTATCGTATTTTATAAATTCTCATAATATTATAGAGATATAGGTTATATTACCAAGGATTATTCAATTTTAGTAAAAGTAGTGTTATTGGATTCATACACATGTAATGATACGTATTACGAGTTCTATTTCGAAAGATGACTTCTAAAGGATACTTCGAGTTTCTAATATATCCAAACGTCCTTATAATAAGTATTATTATATTATACTCATTTTATGTAATGAGACTATATTTTATATAGTTTTCTAATATAACTTAATAATATAAGTATTATCTAAACCTAATATGTATATATCATAGCCCGATTGTAAAACTATTATCAAATATATTAAAAAATTCATTTTACCAAATCTGATCAGCTTGGATATGTACAGTTTTTATTTCTATATTTATCACATTTTATCCTATTATTACTAAAAACCTGCTCGAATTTGTAATTTAAGCTATTTTACTATAAAAATTCATAATAAATGGCTTAGGTCACCAAATAATTCTTTAAAAATTTCTATAAACTCTTAAAAATATGGGGAATTCAATCAGTATGTGGTTTCATGCTATCGGTTTATCACTTATATATACATTTTTACCCTTAAATTATGATTAATTATATAAATAATATCGTTTTTATACGAAATAATTTCCAACAATCTTCAATATCACTAAAAGTTTCCAAAGGTCAGTAATTACCAATTTCATTAATTAATTTAATAAAAATCTAATTACATCATCATTTAGCCCCATTTTTAGTCATTTTTAGGTTAAAAAACATACAATAATTATTAAGATACATGAATTGAAAATCAGGCTACATAGTAATTAACTATACATAATATGTATTCTATATAAAAATTATCAGTTAGAAAATACATCATTTAGTGTATTTGTTTTGAAAGTTAAATTTTAGATGAATAATAACTTTCTTAAGTATATAAAATATTCACAATTTTGAAAAAATAAAATTATAACATGAACGTAAATATAAAGCAACTTAAGAATTAATTTTTTCATATATTTTCTAATTGTTTTATTTTATTTTATTTAAATGAGGGAAAATAAGGCAAAAAATTAATTGACTTGTTCATTGATGTTCTAGACACCATTGGTCGGTGAGAGGTTGTCGGCTGGCTTATTCGACAGTGACTCTACTAGGGGGCAGTAGGGCTACATCGCAGATTATGGTTTGGCTTAGGAACCACACTAGATTGGTGTATTGCTTTGTTTTTTTTTTTTTTTTTTTTCTAATTTTGTATTACTTTTCTAAAATTTTCTTTTGGTTTCTTAAGTTGTTGAATGTCTTATTTGATGTCCTAGGGTCCTTTTATACTTATTTCAAGTGGCCAAGATTTTTTTTTTCCTTTTTTTCTTTTATTTTTTTTCATTTTTTCCCTAATATCCAAGCATGATGTGTCTATTTTTTATTAATCTTACTTTTGACACAGCAATTAGAATGAATCTGAAGCCGCCACACCTAAATTTTAGATTTTTCCTAAGCATTTGGATAGGTTTTGATAATTTTCTTAAACAAATATTAGTATTCTAAGTATATAATACTAATATCTAGTAATTTTACTAATATACGTGTATATATCCTATATACTTAATGCATGTAATGTGTAATCACATTTATGTAATTATATTTTTCTCGTACTATTTATTTTTATGATATATTTTCTCTCTAGTTTTGCGAATTTATTACTTATTATATATAATTATATAATTTCAGGTTAATTTACGAGTATATTTATTATATATATCAAGTATATTCATAAATATATATATATATATATTCATATAGTATATTATGTAATATTATTCCTTCTTATAACTTAAACAACCTTTCTCTAAGTGCTCGTTGCATGTTAAGCTCGATTTCGGAGGTTCCGACAAGTTTTACACTATTTTGAATAATTATACTTGTAAAGCTAAAATTGGGTTTTTAGAATATTATCTTTAAAATATAACTTTATTAGGTTACTTTAACTAACTTTTCTAACTTAGTTGTAAAGTTTGAGCCCAGTCAAATATGTTTTTTCGAAAGCCTTAAATTCAGATACGATTGCTCTAGATACGACTTTAGGAGCTCATACAAAGTAAATCCTCGTTGTTTTGATTGTATTCTTGATAATCTATTATATTTTTTACATTCAAGTATACAAGAATTCCTTGATTAGGGTTATCATGTTTTTCGTAAATTTCTAACCTAATCAATTTACTTTCTAGAATGCCCTAAATCAATTATTGACCCTAATCATATAAGAATAGAGTTTTGTCCTAATACTCAGATGTTCATGTCCTGATTGCTAATTTATAGAATATCACAACTAGGACAACGAGAACATGTCAAGTTATGCAAGAGAGGATCGGATATATTTCTCTATGCAATTTCCACCACTCAAGAATATCAAAGTCACTAATACCGATATTTTCAAGAAACTCAAAGTCAATATTAAGATAGTGCTGTAGCTCTATTTGTTGTCCTCTAGACCTCTGGCGCTTTAACTTTTGTATAGCAGCTTATTCCCCCTAAAGGAGTAATTGCTTGTTGTTGGGGAAGGTAATGGAGTGACTGTAGCTTGCTCACCGTATGTGTAGGAGATATGCTGGAACAGCTCGTTCATTTCATCTGTCACTCAATGAAGCTCATTCATTGCAATTACAACATATTCATTTAGCATATTAGAAAGGTTATAAGTAATCTGATATTACATATTTAGATAATTTTGAAGAACTTCCATTCTACATCGAGGATCTAAAATAGTAGCAATAAGGTAGATTGAGGGAATTTCCCTATAATACTATAGCTACTTTTACGCCATCTCAACAATAGATATTGGCAATATTGGGTCTTGACGCACATTAAGCCAAGCCGTAATTATCTTGACTACTTCCATTATGAAATAGTATACGCTGGGCCTGTATACTTAGGAAAAAGTGTTAGGAGCACCTTGGAAAACTCTCAGTACATCTAGTAACTCATCACAAACATCTTAATCTCTTGCATGGATTTCAAATTCTTAAATATGATGCATGCAAAACCTACATAGCAGTTCTTATAGGCAACTGTACTTTGCAAGATATCATACATTGAATTCCAGCGATGTTTTACATTTTTTTAATTTTTTTTATACATTTTACCATTTTCTATACAAAAGTCCCTCCTTATTCTATGTAGAAAGAGTTTTTCGATAATAGTTTTATTCGCATACCTTATTAGAATATCTTTATATTCTGGAGATTCCATACCTTTTTTCAACATACAAATTTAAAATGTGGCATGCATATCTTATGTGGAAAAATATTCCTCACAAATTAGCTTGGTAAAGATTTTTCAATTCACTTATAAATGCAGTGTTGGCACTAGCATTAGCAAAATTGATTGAAAATATTTTATGTTGCAATTGATACTCCTCGAGAATGATAGATATTGTCCTATATATCTCCTATGTCATGTGTCGTTCGTTGAAGACCCTAAGGGCCAACAACCTTTTATTTAGTTACTATTTATTATCTATCCAGTGACAAGTTACTCTTGTATATGAATTTTCTTACCACCTATCCGTTCATATATCTACACATCTCAATAGTTGTGTATCTAAGGAGCTGAACACAACAACTAAGTCTCTCTTACCTTTGTTATATAATTGTTTGTTGGCTTTTGTATATTGTTTTAGTATCAAACAAATGCTCGTTTGGGTTTAACACCTCTTATTTGTATTAAAGATGAGACTTGCGCTTACCTATACTGAGAGAGAGATGCACGTTTGTGATGTACTGTGCAAGTGCCATCTTCTGTTCTCCACATCGTGTCAAAATAACACAAACAACTGAAAACTGCTAAGCCATGCAATTTATTGTTGGGATTTATTGATGTCCTGCTCCGACGAATGCTTTCATTGTAGGTATCTAGTCAATGTCTCATAGTCGTCCCCTTTCTTCCATGCATAGCTCAAGGTGTAGTAGTTGCATTGCATGCGTTGCCTTCCCTATCTGTAATTTTAGTAAAATGTTTAGTAAATATTTCTAACTCTATGGGTTTTGAGGGCTTACTTGGGTCACTATGTGGTAACTCCTCAACGTCGTCTCCACTTACTTCCTCACACTTCGCAACAACATCTTACTAGTATGAAGTTTGTTGCTCAAAACCAAGAGAAACTGTCAAAGACTCTATTAAATCCTCATATCATTCACTGGTAAAGTCGTGCTAAACACCATAATCATCGACATCAACAGGTTGCTCAATTTAGGGATTTTTCCCTTTTTCCCTAGAATCCTTCTTGCTGGAGGACACAAAAAAAAAATGATCCATTTATATTTCTAGCGTTTCACATGCAATTTATAATAGCAAAACAAAGGAGGAATGGTGCACAAAGTAATGCGCGTGAACCGGTAAAAAATTTAACTATTATGTAAAGTGAAAAATATGGTTTTTAAGGAAAATATTTCCAATAGAGAGTAGAGTTTAGCACAAATTTTTTTTTTTCAAACAAAAATAAAGTGCATCATGTGGAGTACATGCATTTATGTAATAAAGTGTAGCAAATGGAAGTAAACTTTAGCAAAGAAAACTTTAACTATTGCACAAAATATTATTGTGCTAAAAAATAATACAGAGGGATTGACATATGTATAGTCTATGGAATGATTTTTGTGATGTCTAGACAAGTGGTGCAATGCAATTTATAGTACGCACGTTTCTTTAAAAATTTGAAACCAATCTTTCAAAACGTCTGTTCTAAAATTTTCAAATCATTTATTACTTTGTGCAAAAAACTTCAACTATTGCACAAAATATTGTTGTGCTAAAAAATAATATAGAGGGATTAACATGCATATAATCTGTAGAATGATTTTTTGTGAGGTCTAGACAAGTGGTGCAATGCAATTTATAATAAGCGCGTTTCTTTAAAAATTTGAAACCAAACTTTTAAAATGTTTGTTTTGAAATTTTCAACTCTTTTATTACTTTGTAGATTTTCAAAAATTAGAATGGTGATCTTCTCATTTCAAAAGGTTCATTGTATTTGTCACAACACGTACGCATAAGTTGAATTCAAAATTTTCATTTGCCATACATGTCTACAAAACTAGCCAAGCAATAAATTGTAGGGCCATCTCACGTTTACCCATCCCATTTCCTACCCATAAATCTTCTACTTGGCATTGAATTCCTCACATCACATAATTATTAATTGGACTAGTTTTTTTTTCTTTTTCTTTTTCTTTTCTTTTTTTATGGACTTGGGTCACCGACCCACTGGCCCAAGTGAGTCATAACCTATTACCTACATGGACTCGCTAAGACCGGTGGGTCCAATTATAGGTCGAACCTGGCCCTTCCCTAAGTTTAGGAGTAAGCTGATAATGCTATTACACAAGGTACCTACTTGAGCCTTACTTAAACAAGTAGGTTTTTAATGGGTAATTAAGGTCACTAGGTAGATTCCAGGTAATAATTTTCGCAAAACCTATTCCCATAAGATAGGGTTATATGAAATCAAGATATTTTGCACCCACCTTGGAACCTATATTTTGAAGTATACAAGGTATAAGTTCTAAGATATCATGTACCCACCCTATAATAGTAATTAAATAAAATTAATAAATAAAAGTCTCAATAAAATAAAATAATGCTCAACCCATCGGAAACCTTGGACTAAATGCTTGTCAATCTTGTCCCTTCTATCTTTAGTTTTTAGTTGTCACGTCCCAAACCAATGAATCATAACAATCTCGCCATGTAAACTAACTTACCCTAGAAGCTAACTGCCTTAGCAACTAATGTAGGTATAGCCTATATATGGTGTTCACCACTCTATTACTTAGAAGTGTCCCATTCAATACCTAGTAAGAATCAACTTATGGTGTAACTTTTCAAAATAGCTACTGGAAATAATTTTTATAGCTTAAATTCTAAGTAAAAAATCAAGTTTATAAGTTGTACGAAGGATAAAACCTGACATTTAATAAAAATTTCAAAAACTACCTTATTACAAAAAAATATAGTATCTACTAAAATACGCAAGCTTGTAGAGCATGGAATAATTCTCATTAACTAAAAAGTAGGGGTCACTTGAGGAGACCTTATTAGTTTGCTTAGATGATAGTATAATTGATAAACTAAATAAAAATTCAATCGGGTAGTCATCGTGTGGTCTTGAAACTTACTTCCCAACCCTGTTTTCTAATCTTCTAAAACTTAAAGTATTACTGGTGAATCTACTGGGAAACCTACAAAATAGCTATCGAGGAATGAATGACAACTTGCTTAATAAGTGGGACAGAAACAATAACACATATTTAACATAAGGCAACCAGAGTTATCGAGCAAGTCTAGTTAGATGCAATGTATAATCAAGCAAATGCCATCGCACAATATTTATCGGTCGTCGTGAGATCAAAGAAATTGTGTTTGAGGAGTTTGATGTCGTATATTCATAAATCGAAACTAAATCGAGGTTTATGTAATGGGGAATATCCTCTACCCTAAACTACCTTCAAACTACAAACTCTAACCTTACCGTAACCTCTTCTCCTGTCATTTAGTTTAACTAAGGATGGGGAGAGAACCATTTTTACTATGCTCATCAAAGGGTCCATGTTTACCTTAAGAATCCTAATCGTTTTCCTTAGTGGGTTGTGATACAAGTCCGATTAGTAGTTAAGTCGAGTTTATGTTAGATTGCTTTTGCAGTAGTTAAGTAATTTCAAATAATCTAAAGCAACTAATGTCATAAAACTAAGCAATACATGAGTCCAACACTCAAAATAGTACAACCATATTCCAGCACACACGTTATATATGCACAGTCAACTAACTTACAATCGTAAGCAAAATATATACTAAAGTCTCCAAGCATTCTTAAAAATACTTCAAAATGCGGTGAAACACTAATCTTACTTACTTGGATACCGATGCTCATTTTCCTCGTGCATCGCTCTTGTCTTCCTTTATTATTCCTAAAATTTGATGTAACCTCTTTAGTTTCCAACCAATATGTAACATATGAGTTCATTTTAACATTTAAATATGTTCCTTAGTTGCATTAGGTGAGTTTTCTAAGGTATTTCTTAAGTATTTGTTAAGTAGGATACATTCTGACCAAGATTTTGACCTAATATAGGTTATTGCCCAATAGTTTCTGACATAGGTTCTGACTTCAGTAGATTGTTAGAAATAACAGGCAATCAACTTTCTGATCTACTTTCCAGCTTCTAATGATTCAATATTTCTTACCAACCATCTTTGAACATTTGGACACTCCTACATTTTGCATCTTACATCAAACAACTTTCTAACTGAGTTTCTGACTTAGGTTCTGACCTAGACTTATGATATAGGTTATTGTTCGAGCATCTTCTAACTCATGTTCGAACTTTGATAAGGATATAAAGTTTATACACATTCTGGTTCTCATATATAAAGTTTAGTAAAATACTTATTAAACATCCATTTTTTTTCTATATTCTACTAATTAATTTAACTATTTCATGAATTACATCTAAAGGACATAGGAAGTTACTATGAAAACACATACATATTTGAAATTCAATCCACCCCTACATTAGTTTCTAACATATATTCTACTCAAAGACTATTTCTCATACCTTTCTATTAAACATTCTAACGAACCTTCTAACTAACTTTCTAACCTACACAAGACATACTTTAAATCCTCAAATCACATAACTCCAGCATCTACACCTCTTGCTTCCTCACTCTAACACTTTAACCCAATAATTCAAATCCCAAATACAACAATAAACTAACACTTAAAGACCTAATTACTCAATTAAACATCTATTCAAGGAATTTTCAGCCATATCCATGCTAGCTAGAGAAAAACCCTAAAATTTAATTTTTGAAAACTCTTCATGGAATTAAATTAGACATGTTGAAATGTTTATATATAAATTTTGGGATCAAAATAACATCATTTAAGCTATTGAAAATTAGAATTAAAGTTTGTTTTTAGCTTAGTTTTTTAAGGAACACATATTTCAACTTGGAATTTATAGAATCTGATTGTATTTTTGGATTCTACACAAAAAATTACCTAAGGAAACCAAAAATTATAATTTTTAGAGCTTGTTTACTATTTCTAAAAAAATAGAATCGAAAATAGCTAAATCCGAAACTTACCTTTACTTGCAACTCCAGCAACCGTCTAGGGTTGGTGGTTTGTCTTCCCAAGTTAACATTGCCTCCATTGTCTCAAGGTGGTTTGGCTCACTCCCAAGTAATGGTTAGCCTAGAGAACTTGAAAAACCCCAATTTGTACTATTTTTCTTTAATTTTTTGCCTAACTACACTTTCCTCACTTCCAAAGCTCCTTCATATTTTTCCCCATTCATAAACTATCCAAACTTTATTTTAGAAATGCTCCTAGGATTTCATAATGTATCCTTGATGGTGGAGAGATTTATCTTGTGCTAATTGTCCTATATTTTGTATTTTCCTTATATTATATTTTGTTTAATCCCATGGTAAGGTGTCCTTAAACTACTCCAGCAATTTGCCACACCCCTTTCCTTGTTTTCCCATGTCCACTAGCTATCTTGAGAATTTTTTTTATAATTTTTCTATATTTTTTTTATTTAATGGTAAAATCCTCACATTTTCATGTATTTTTAACAATTATAGGTACATATATTCATATAATAATCATACTTGATGTATATACATGTCTTTTATATATTATTTTATATGCAATATTAATTATATTACTTATGTAATTTATCTTTAAGTGTTTATTAATTTTTCAAGGCCTAATTTCACGCGTTACCGATAATATAATGATATAGTAAATTGCTACCATTTTAAGTATAATGTCTCATTATATTTTAAATTTCAAGCTTACAGGAATTCCTCGACTAATATTCTAAAATCCTCGTAAGTTTCTAGCCTAATCGGATTACCTTACCAAGCGTCCTAAATTGGCTATCGAACCTAATCACACAAGTATGGGTCTCTCATTAGTTTTTACTCCATTGCTTTTTTTTTTTTTTTCCTCCTAACTCCTTACTCCTTTTCTAAGTCCATCAACTAATAAAGCTTGAAAAACGAAACTTAAGCTCTTAGTTTCTACTTCTAATGCCACCTATAAGCTAAAGGTATACCAATTTTTTTTTTTTTTAGTGGAATAGTTTCTTTATTTTATATTTAATAAAAGATTTGGCATTATTAGTTCAGCAAAATCTGAATTTCTCAAAGTATAGGGAAATTATTTTATTGATGCATTTACATTACAGAAGAAGAATATTTTAGTTTAAATGTATATTTTATTCTATTTTATATGTTATGTCTTCATTTTCCCATGGTTATTCTTTTATCCTATATTACTGTCACATCCCTAATCATTTTCCCAAAGCACTTGAATACCTCTTCTTCAACGTCATAATTCATATATAGTAATGACCTACATTTACTTAAAAAATAAGCAATAATTTCTAATTGATTCAACGATTTCAAATTGGAACCTCTAGGTCTTTCATTTTTCATATATTAATAAAATAATAAATTTTATTATATTGTTCTTAACAATTCTAAGAGACCATTAATGATTAAGTAATTCTACTCTTTTAAAAAAAAATAAAATTGGTTTTACGTCTTATAATCGATTTTATTTTAATAGTATGGTGAGCTTTAAATAGGACTTATTTCTCAATTTGGCTCATATAAATAAGGCCTTTAGTAGGCTTAGATACAAAGAAGAGAGCTTATTTGAAGTCCATTAAAGAGGGAATCAATTCCGATAGTTAATTGTCATCGCGATCCAATAAATGAGATCAACAACCAACTTTTTTAAATACTCAACCCCTATCCTAATTTAGACATAAGAGAATCTTACATTAATGTTATCGTGCTGTTAGATTCGCTCCCTTAAAAATCAAACACTTGAACCATTTAAGAACACAACATATTCTCATCAGAAACTATAGAGTTGGATACTACTAAACTCCTCCACCTGCCATAACATGTGCTAGAACATGTTGAGATTGCTTACTCGTTTTTCCTGTCATTCCCTCCTTGATTGCCTTTACATATCTTTTGAGTCACTCCCTTTAGTCACATGAAGTGCGACTTGTACATAGCACGCACGTGATCCTTGCTTTCAAACCCCTACATCCACACTATCAAGTGCTAGTAATTTGTGTCACAACCCACAAACCTTGACAAAAAAAGACATGATTATAAACAAATTTGTTTACAGAAGAAGGTTGACATGAAATATAAACGGGTGAGCACTATTTAAATATGATAAAATTCATATATAGGTTCAAATTTAACAATGAATATATTTATGGATCTATTTATTAAACATGTTCTATAAATAAGTCTCGGGTCTTAACTCGTAAATATATTTAATATAAAAATAGCCAATATTTTGATATTTTCTTCACCCTACATACAATTTCATATATGTTTGGCGTTCATTTTTTATTTTAAATCCATGATTTTTTACTTTTAACTTTAGTCTTCAAACTTTGTTTTCATGTTTGGCATTGGAAGCTTAAGCTCTACACTAATGTTTACTTCAACTTCATCTTCAGACTTCAAAAGTAAGTTATTCTTTTTTTCTTAGTAATGAAAAGAAATATCAATTAATATTTTTGTCTTCTATATGTTTAATCTTACATGAGATGTTGCTTTTTGAACTTAAAGGAGATGGCTACCTATCTATAATCTTTTATTGATAATATATGATAATTACTTAGTTTATTGAAAAAGATAAAACCCTTTTAAGTAATTTATAAGATTGATTTAAATACTAAATAATGAAATAACATAGAAGACTTCTATTTGTAGAGAATAGCTAAGTAATGTCAAGTTTAGTTTAATTATTATTATATAGAAGAATGACATGCATTAATAAAGATTGATTGAATTGGATGATGAACAATATGTGATAGTTAGATTAGATATATTGAGTCATTAGAAAATTAATCAATTTCGATATTTGCAAGATATAAAATTGGGATGTGATATTTCAAGCATACCAACAACTATGGTAGCATTCAAATTCACATTTGACACCAAAGTTTGAATCCATGATTAACACCACAACTCACTGAATCCAAAAACTGTGAAAAGGTCTTTTTTGTACAAATGATTGACTTTATAGAGATGGTAATAACTAAATTACTTTCGTAAATATTTCAAGATCACTTATTTTTTATTATTACAATTATTTTATACATAAATTCTTTGATTGTTTCTTTAGAAAAAACCACATATAATGTGATTAATTTGGAAATTACTACGAAGTAACATCCCATTGAGCCATGGTTCAACTAAATACCATGATGTTCCATATCAAATTAATATTTAGATTTGCTATATTTTTTCAAATTTTACTTTATTAAACTTTTGTTGAGATATAAATTTACATTTAATTGTTAAGTCTATGTCATTTTTATTTATAAATGTTAATTTTATAATCATCATTTTTCCTATATACTTACATTTATTTTGTAGATTTAGTTACAACTTTTTATTTATAAACAGGTCAACTTAGATGTAAAACACTAAACAAGTCGGATTACGGATTTAAGTTTTCAAACACGATTAATAAGTAAACCATGTTATGGATCAGAGCATCTACGATGCGAACTTATTTAGACAAAAGCATGGGGCACGGAGGATTTAGTTCTAACTCAAATTGCTACTCTTAATTCTATCTATCGAAATTAAATTTCAATATTTTTACCATCAAATTAACGTGTTTTAAAAATGTTAACATGGCAGTCAATTTCATAGTTGGGGAAAAAAATGATAACACAAGCAAATTGCATCTCCGTGAGATAAACATGATGGATTTAGTAGATACATGAACCTCCACAATGACTTTCCATCTTCCTGAATGACAACGAACAAGAAAGTTGAATAGGTCCTTGGTTGTTAAATATATACAATAAGAAAGGAGAAAGGAGGAAAAACAAAGGGGAAAAAAAATGAGGAGTGCTTTTCTTTTTTTTTTCCTCCTGTAGAGTTCCTAATTTAAATTTCGAAATTCAAAAAGAGAAAATGACTTTTGCTCCATTAAGGAAATAGTAAAACCTATATATGTTAGATTATCTTTCCCAATCAACCGTAATATCTCAAAATATTATTCGCCATTCTCCATTGGTGGTCTTTTTCTCACATCGGTTGGCATCCGGAGCAACTCCTAATTTGTAAGCACCTATCCATTTTTTTCTGTGCGTATCGTTTTCTGGGGTAGATAAGCCCGACTGGAACCCAACACTTTGCTTCGTCACTTGACATGACTTATTGTTCATTTATTTTTAATTAGAACGACCGTGACTAGAGTGATGTCAAAAGGTTGGGTGGGGCCGGGAGGGGTGTGGAGGGTTGAGTTGTTAAGAAGGTTGTTAAAATGTAAATTAGTAAGACGCCACTAAAATTTTGACGACTACACCGATGATGACGAAGTTGTCGTGTTGACAGTGTATGAATGAATTGCTGACTATATATGAAACTTCGTCTCTAAAGCTGGTTTGAGTTGCCTTTCAGGCTCCAACAGCAGGTATATTCGCTCTCAAATCAAACACTCCAAAATCTTCCCATTATATGGTAGCAATTGACAATGGCCATTCTCTTGACAAACGGGAGGAAACCCTCAAAATGACCATATTTATTTGCAAGTATATGGAAATAACCTAGAATCTCAGCAAACTTAATATAAGAATTAATAAATTTTCCTAGCTCCTCTAAGATTCACATGAATACCCTAAATAATAAACCAAGGCAATGCCAAAATTTAAGAGTTTCCTTTAGTTGATAAAACACATAAGAAAAACATTTTGAAGGGAGGTGCATTTTGATAAACACGCTCTCTCTCTCTCTCCCCTTTTGGTGCCAACCCTAAGCCCGTGTCTAGTTTAGTAAGGTTATGTCAAGCCAGAGGTGTTTTCAGCATATACACTCTGATGTTTAAGTTATTGAAGGTAGTTAAAAATAAAAAACCAACAAGAGATAGAAAGTGGCTATAATTGGATTCTCATACCTAGAAGGGTAGTTCTTTATTTATAGGAGAGGAAGGTATGAGTTTGCTAGGCAATTAAGATCTTATGGAACCCCCATAACTTGAATTTGTACAGGAAGGCTTGTTAAGCATGATCCCCTTGCCAATTCTATTTAACTCCTCTTTTTCTTTATTTATTGGGCTCATATGTCGTAGGTCGATTCTACCTTAAGGAAGCCTATGACAAGAAATCACCACTAACACTTGTCCCCTACTAATCGAATAAGCCTAAGAGACAATCCAAGAAAACTACAAAATTTTGCTAAGTTTCACTCCTAACCAGCATCATACATTGCTTAAGAAGATAATACCTTAACGTACAGACAACTCAAGCAACAACCTTCGGATAAAAGAAGAAATAGCGAGACTAACTACCTACTATAGATCGGCTCGACTCTCTCGTCAATGACAACAGGCCAACCTAGCCTACTAACCAAAGCATTCCCCTAAAAAAAGGGCAACATCTTCCTCTACAAGGAGCATCACCAACTCTTCAAACTATAAGATTAAATACTGATGGAAATCCAGAAATAAGATATTGTTGCATTGCCTAGAAAAAGGCATAACAACCCAATACACCAATACCTAACAAATTATATGCTTTCCATAGAGAAAAAGGCTACAACACAACTGGTAAAGCCTAACTAAGAAATTCCCTAGAAGTTGCCATTAGGTATAGTTATCTCCATGAATACGTCCACTCCAACTAGCCCTTAAAACAAGGCCAAATGGAAGACAACTCACAATTCCAAAGAACCAATGCTCGAGCAATGCAAGGCATCTTAAATTGACCAAAGAATAATTGTTGAACAAATTACAAGATATAACAGGAGTCTTGATACTATAACAGTTTCTTAGTATTAATAAAGCATCTTTTTCGTCTACCATCACTTCATAAATAAGTGAACACATTATTTTTTAGCATCTCTAATCTGCATATAGCTCGATCATATACTAACTTATGAGCTCAACCTACTAACATGCCCTAATCATGAACCCATCGCTTACTCACACCTCTTTAGGCCTACGAACATCTCTAAGCCTCTGGCCTCTCTATAGGCAACAAGGGTAGCTTACAGGCCACCATTAACCCTCACATATAAGGTTACATCTCCCAACCTCTTATCTGTTTGCACAAAAACAAAGGCAGCCTCCAGGCATAATGACCCTTATAAAGGTTACATCTCTCAACCCCTAACCATCATACAGGTACACAGGGGTGGTCTCCCGGCCCATCTTTCAACCTCTTTCCATCCTACTGACATGTAAAAGTAGCCTACAGGACAAATGATCCTTATAAAGATTTTATCCTTAAGACCCATTAAACCAATTACTCTCACCTCTCAAGGAAGGAGTTCTTTTACCTGACTGTATCTAATGAAGAACTCGTCAATGAGGCTTATATCCTACTCTAACAAATTGGGATGCTTTTGCTTCCTAAGACCAGCTCCTTATAAGTGGGCACTCTCGACAAGTAAAGGGATCCTTAGTTGCCAACAAGTGTGTTTCATTTCCTAGGCCAACTCCTAACAAAGTATACTGTTAACATGACACTCTACTAACCAATATTCGCATTAGAGCTACTTAAAGGAAAAATTTAGATACCTTATAGACTAACACTAGTACCTAAGCTATCAAAAAGGGACAGAACACCCTCATACTATACACCTCTACTCGGTAAAACTACTCATATACAACAAAACACGAAGAAAACGAAATTTCATTATAGGATGCCCAACAATACTTGCAATAAATGTTATGCCCCAAAGTGACGTAGTTACAGTAGTCTCCCCGTATAAACCAACCTAAGATAATAGTTGACTTCATAACCGCTATTGTAGATTTGAATTATATAAGGCATCTACGAGTACCTAATTTGAAGTAATAATTCATACGAAAATACCAATAAAATTACATTCATAGATTTAAAATATATTTATATAGATATATATTGACTCTAATATCTTAGGAGATATTTACACATCATAGTAGTTTAGGATAAGAAAAATTTACATGATTAGATTCACACGACCAAGAGTTATTAGCAAAACTCTTAAAAGCCTTGTAGTTCTTCCGATTTAAGTCCTCACTCCCCTAAAATCTCTAAAAGTACTAACCTTTAGGTAATTATAATAAGGCATTTCAATCGGCACCTACAAAAAGATTTATAAAGGTGTGAGCAACCAATAACTTAGTAAGTAGGGACTGAGACATAAGACTATACAACAATCACAAGTAAATTTATCAAACAATTAATTAAATGCAATGCAACACACAAATGCTATCATACAATGTTGTCCAGTCTGTTGTGAAATTACAGAAATTTCAGTCACTTTAATCTAGGTTTGAGGAGTTTCAATATAAATGCAACAGTTCATGACCAAACTTAGGTTTGTGCAATAGAGACATCTCTTATCATATAACTATCCTTCGAACCTCTACCCCTATCTTTATAGTGACCTCTTCTTCTATTACTTAGTTTGACTTAGGATGAAGAAAGGATAGTTATGTTATAGCATTATCTTTTTCGAAGGTGTTGATATTTGGTTGGAGAATCCTAACTAACCCCTAATGGGTTACAATGCATGCCTAATTACATTTTTAGGTCAAATTTAATTAAGTCCATTTTCTAAGTGAGCAAACATGTTCACACAGTGCAAACAATTGCAAACCATAACAATAAACCAATAGAGTTAATCAATTTCAAAGACACACAAGTAAGTTACTGACAAGCATAATCAAATACAATCCTAAGCCTCTGAGTGCTATAAAATAATACCCCAAAATATAGTAATGTATTGATCCCAAACGTACTTAGAGTCACCTATTTACTCAATTAGGGTATGATGTGAGTCGCAGTGTTGTTGCCCATTTCTATAATAGAAATATCATTTTAGTATTTATACACTTATTATGTATAAGTTTCAAATTATTATTTTTAGTTTAAAATTATAATTTTACACATTTTTTCAAGTTTTATGTTGCTTATAATTAAGCTCACTCTAAGCTAATCTCTAGTTCAGCTTCTGAATCAATTCCTAAATGAGGCTCTAATTTAGTCTCTAATTACAATTTTATACGTAAACCTTAAGAACTCCCTCTAATCCATTTTGTGAAGTTAAACTAACTACCTTTTAGACATATTAAGTCTCTTATTTAGTTTCTAATCAATATTCTAGTCCATTCTATACATCCTGCTCCTAACCTAGCTTCTAAATTTGCTCCTGATTCGATGGTACTCTATATTTTTAGCACAATTCCTAAAATTTTACTCTCGAACTAAGATCATAGTATTCTTAATAGCCTAATCATCACCTTAACTTACATCAACATCCCCTACCTCATTTTTATCCATAATTTACATATTACAAATTTAACCATACTAAACTTACAACAATCAAATTTAATGCTCCCAACACTAAAAATTTCATCTCTCAAAATCATTTATAATTTCAAAATATTAAAATACACCTTAAATCAGAATCTACATCAATTTATTAATAAATCACTAAATAAATTTAGGAAATTTGTCTTTTATTAAGATTTTAATGCCTAAAAACTTAGAAAAAAGAAAGAAAAATGATTTTCAGGAAAAACTCTTCATGGTAATTAACAAACATCTGAAGCAGTATATAGAAAAATTTTGGATTCAAAACTACATTAATAAGGTGTTTGAAAACAAAAGCGAAAATCAGTTCGGATTTAGTTATTTCTTAAGGGCTATATATTCTGGGACTTAATTTTATCGTAATAATATTTTTCCCTAAAACTATATGCAAAAATATTCTAGAATACAAATTTTTATAATTTTCTACTAAAATTTAATATTTCTAATAAATTGTACGAAGATCAGGTTGAAATCAAGCTTATTGTTTTTTCAGCTTCCACCCACTAACGATGGCTTCACCCTTGTCAGCAGCCCCTAGTTGTGACACAGTTATCAAGTGGTAATGGCCGTCTCCTCCTAAGTGGTGGTTTGGCAACTGTACTTGAAATTAACCTTAATTACACCTAATTTTTTCTATTTTTTTAAAAATAGCTATTTCTCTCTCTTTGACCTCTCTATATTTTTTTGTTGAATCCTAACTAACTAAAATGAATTTTAGATGGGTGTTCCTAAATTCATAGGGCAATTTAGATAGCTTCTTGAATTTTCTTCTTACTAAGTGTCCATTTTATTTTTGCTTTTTCCCTTAATAGGTGTCTGAATCCTATTTAAGTGTGACCAATTTATTTCCCCTAATTACTACGTCCATTTCCAAATTTTTCCTTGAGTGACATATATTTTTATTAATTTTCTTTAATTTATTTAGTATTATTTTAGTATATATTAGGTATTTAAAATAATTTCAAATATTTTTACCTATATGTAAATATATATACCACAAATAAATACCTTGAATATTATTTAAGTTATTTTATGATTTTTAATGTACATATATTTTATCTCTAGTAATTTGTAAATTATCAGAACCCATTTTACATATTTTCAATAAATAACGAATAATATATGTATAGCTTAATAATATAATATTTATTTATCTAATTATTTTATTTTCCTAAATCTAAACTCAGTAAGTCATTTCTTTTAATATTTCTAACTCTGTTGTAAAATTCAAGCTCGATTAGACAACTTACGCAATTGCATTAAATTTAACATACTAAATCCGTAACATCCAATTGTGGAGCTTACAATAACTCAACAAATACAAAAAACTTTAAGAAGGTGAAGGATCCAACGCCTAGGAACCCTATTAATAATGCTTAAAATAATAGCACCACTACTCCACCAACATATCTACAATAGAGGATGGCCCACAAGACAACCATTAGACAGACCCTAAAGAGGAGGAAGCTAAACAAAATCTTCCACAAGCTTATACAAACTTGCCTCATCAATGTCCATAACCATCACTTCCCATAACTAAACACTAGAAGCTACAAGCATTAGAGAATTAGATGGGTTACCCCTTGCCATCCTTTTAGAGAGCCAATTAAAGTCATACTCAGATTCTCTCTCTCATACGAGTCTCTTGAGATATTCTAAGTGTTAAATGCCAATCTTTAACTAAAGCTCCTACCACTCATCACTCTCCTATTAGTCCTTCAAGATCTCTTGTTTATCTCAATGTTTGTACTCCTCCATATTAGCTATTTGCTAGTCTTACCTCTAAACATGCTCGTCCAACTCTTGTATAAGCCTTATAGGTTACATCTTTTCCATAATAAGCCTCAAAACATCCATAGGGACCTCCATGGCCCGAGTAGAAGCACTATCCTATACCACCATATTCTTCTCTTACCGAGCACCCTTTAAACAATAAATGGCCTCTAATATCTATTATCAACTGTCTCCATATCCTTCCAAACTTAGTCCATACTAGCTTTGGCAGCCTTTAATCTCTCATGAGCCACCTTAATCTCCACAATAATGCACCTTCCCTCAACTTCACCATCTCTTATCTATTGATGAAGTTGGTTGCAATCCCATATTACATTATTCCATTCCCCCTGTAGCTAACCCACATGTTTTAACTTAACCTGCAATTTTCTTAACCAAAGCCTGAACTCCAATAATGTCGCATACCGGATTCAATGGCCATGCTATCTATTGATGGTCAAATTTCATTCACTCGGCCACTCGGCTGCTAACAAGACAAGTAACTCCATTCTCGACTAACGCCGGGTAACATAGATCTGTATTTGATTTGAATTTAACGAAAGTGGTACGAACAGTTATCACTTAGCACAGTTATATTACATAAATGCCTACTATTCCTACAATTCAGGAATGTACTTAATTGAGAGGTCTCCACATATCTCAATAATCATGCCATTAACTACCGTTTTAAACACTCTGCATTCACTTATAAATACGAAGAAGAAACAATATAAGAGGGATCTGATAATTCACTATTACTCACTTATTTTCTTCCTACATTCATGTACTAACTTAGGCATAAAAGTGGCCGCACCAGACTGGTCCCACCAAACTAACCTCAATACCTTGTAGCCTTCTCTTTCTTTATAAGATTGAAGTCTTGATCCAAAAACACCTAACAACATTTGGCGTTGTCAGATTTTTTCTTCTTACCCATCCGCATGGCTAGGATAAGATTAACTAAACATGCAGGTGATGGTATTTCATCCTACCACTTTGAAGGGGGAAGTAGGCACATTGACGAACGTTTGGCTAAGCTGGAGCAACTTTGCCTCGACTTAGCCAAAGAAAACCAAGAATTAACCAAAAAACAAAAAATGAAGAGATCCTTAATCTCCTTCGTAATAATGTCTACCTAAATCAAACAAAGAGCATAGAGATCACAATGCCGAAAATAATGATGACTCAATCTGTTCACCTAAATTGCCGAGAAAGTAAGTTGAAGTTACAATGGGACCTTCGGCCCCTACATTCAAGAAAAATGACAAGGGTAAGCAACTGTAGCAAGTGCACTATGTTGGACCCTCGCATGTTAGCATCCCTAGTGCAACGAGTAAATAATTTCAAATTAAGAAGAGCCCTTTCATCACTGAGATTTTGGAGGAGGTTATACTACAGCACATCAAGTTGCTACAATTTGAAACCTATGATGGGATAAAAGATCTAAAAGATCATTTAAAGTACTACCGCACTTTAACCAAGTTGTACGGCTTGAGTGATACCATGACCTACCAAGCTTTCCCCTCGACATTAAGGAATGTAGCAAGTACATGGTTTAAACACTTGAAGCCGAACACAATTTCGTGTTTCAAAGATTTAGTAGAAGTGTTTCTCCAACACTTTCTTATAAGTAAGCTTCTTGTTAAGATTTCTTCAATCCTTAACACAATAAAGTAGAGATTAGATGAATCTATCTTAGATTACCTGGCTAGGCTTACAACTAAGATGATCTAAATTCTAGAGCTCAACATAAGCATAGCACTTAATGCGGTTATTGATGGTGTAAAGCTACATGAAAACTTTCTCAAGTCTCTTGCCAAAAATAAGTTCAAAAATTTTAACGAGTTCAAAGTTCAAGGTCAAAGCCACATCTTACATTTAACAAGAAGACAATATTAAAGCTCGTCGAGAAGCTAACCACAACAGAGGAGATAGGTAGGGTAACAAGAGGAGGAGTATGAAAGATCGACTCAGAACAGATGATAACCAATGTCCTAACTCCGAGAAAAAAAGGCCACGAATTCTAACATATTTAGTTCACATACTAGTTAATCATCCAATTTTAGACATATTGATGGAGGTATGTAGATAGAGAGGCATGTTGCAATGGCCAAAAAGGATTAGAGGAAACCCATCTCGGTGAAATTCCAACAAGTATTGCGATTTCTATCACGACAAACGCCATAACACTGATGAATACATCCAACATATGAACACAATGGAGATGCAATTCAACAAGGGCATTTGCGCAAGATTTTGGCACATGATGCTAAGAATATTGAGTGACTATCTCAGAGGAGACGAGAAGACTAGGAGAATGTTACTCGACCTGCTATTACCAGAAAAGATGTAAGAGACAGAAACACAAATAGGGCACCTAATGAAATAATCAACATTATCGTCGGCGGAGCTTCAGCTATAGGCTAGTCAAACTCTTTGAGCTCAATTAATGCTATTAATTATGTTTGCAATATCCAAGGTAAGATGGTCAAAATAGAAAATACGATTTCTTTCATGGAAGAAGATTTTGAAGGCATTCAAAGGCCGCATGATGATGCACTCATGATTAGTGTAAGAATTGCCAACTTTGAGGTTAAGAAAATTCTTGTTGACATTGAAAGTTCAGCAAACATTATTTTTCAACACACTTTTGATCAGATAAGACCAAAGATCAAAGAACAATTGAGATCCTATAGTTATGATTTGTATGCCTTCAACAATCAAACCATTCGAGTAACTAGAGTAATCTCTTTACCAATTCAGATTAGAGATGACGAGTATGTTACAGAAGAAAAAGTAGACTTCCTTATTGTCAAATGTTGATCCCCATACAATATGATCATGGGATGTTCATGTCAACACTTATTTGGCATCATCCCATCCACAGCTTACCTCAAAGCTAAATTCCCCACTCCTATAGGAGTTGGTGTATGTAAAGGGAATCAACAGTTAGCAAGGTCTTTGTACATGAGGGAGCTAAGGTGTAAGGAAGTTTTTCAGGTAGAAACTTGTCTAGAAGGAAAGTCAGTCAACATAGACAATGCCAAAAATGAAACGAAGGAAATTTCATTTGAAGGTGATCTTGAAAAGATGACTAAGATAAGGAAACCCTTGTTGGTAAACATTCGTCAAAGTTTAATCGACTTCCTATAAGACAATGCTGATGTATTTGCATGGTCCCTTTCAAATATGCTGGGTATCTCTAGAGATATCATGGTACAAAAGCTTCAAATTAATCCAAGCGCAAAAGTGATCCAACAAAAGAATAGGCATTTTGCCTTTGAAAGGCAAGCAACCATAGAAGAAGAAGTCTAAAAACTCTTGAAGGTAGGATTCATTCGGGAAGAGCCTTATTCAACTTGGCTAGCCAACTATGTATTAGTCAAGAAGTTTAACGACAAATGGCACATGTACATAGACTTCACAGATCTTAACAAGGCTTATCTCAAGGATTGCTTTCCCCTGTCAAGAATTTATCAAATGGTTGATTCAACTACTAGGCATGTACTGCTTTCTTTCATGGATGCTTTTTCTAGCTACAACCAAATTAAAATGGACGAAGAAGATAAGGTTTACACATCATTCGTCACTAATTTCAAAACATATTGTTACATAGTGATGCCCTTTGGGCTAAAAAACACCGATACAACTTATCAACGACTTGTTACTATGATGTTCAAGCCCTAGATACATTGAAATGTCAAAGTGAATATTTATGACATGATTGTGAAAAGCACAATAAAGGATCAGTATCTTACTAATCTTAAGTAGACATTTACTGCCTTGAAGAGATACAACATGAAGTTGAATCCACAGAAATGCATCTTTAGTGCTACTTCAGGAAAGTTTTTAGGGTACATGGTCACTCGCACGATATTGAAGCTAATCTAAGAAAGATTAAGGCAACCAGAAATATGAAATCTCTTCATCCTATCAATGAGTTTTAGGAGCTCACTAGACAAACAACTGCCCTTAATAGGTTCGTGTCAAGAAGCATGGACAAGTGTACAGAATTCTTTAAAATTCTAAAGAGTCCCAGAGGATTCAAATGGACAAATGATTGAGAAAAGGCATTTAGTGAGCTTAAGGAATTTATTACATCAACCCCAATACCATCAACACCTATCCTAGAAAGGAACTTATATTTGTACTTATCTGTCAGCTGCCAAGCACTTTCAATTAATATTAAGTACAAATTTTAAATATTTATTTATTGATTTGTATTTTTTCAACTAATTTATTAATTTCATATGCAATTGATATAATCATTTTAAATTTTATTTTCCATATTTTATACTTTTTAACTAATTTATAAGTTCTGAATAAAAATTAAATTAAACTTCTGGGAAAAGGAAAACAATTGCAAAATTAAAAAAAAAATCTCAAAAATATCCATCTTAGGAAAATAATCCTAAGAAAGAATGATTTCATTTTGAATTGAAATCGCTTCGTTAAGTGGCAATTTCTTTAGGCCATATTTACGTCTAGCTAATATAAATAGTCGAAAACAATGACTTGTTCCATTTTAAATTCTCACTATTCAAGTTCTATCTCTTTCAGTCCATCTTCATGTACACGTTGTCCTATGCAATATAAATCATTTGTTTCTCTTTATTTAGACTAGAAATCGCTTTTTTAAAAGACAATTTTATCATAGCCTAAATAAAATCGTCTCTTGAAAAGATGATTTCAATTCAAAATGGAAGAGGCAATTTTAAGTACCATAGATTTAGGATTATTTTTTCAAGACTGGTATTTTTAGGATTTTTTTTCTTTTGCAATTTTTTTCCTTAAACTTCCCTCTATTATTTTTTTGCATACTTTTTACATAAAGCAACAAGATTAACACCTAAGCCCATTTAAAGGTACATAGACAGCTCGTGAATGAAGAATGGTGTACAAGTACTTCATGATAGAAAAAAGCACGTAGGTACCTAGCCTAATGGACATACAATCACATTAAGCTCGTCACACAAAAATATGTGACGCGAACCGAAACCAAGGACTGATAAAGTCGGTCGCAAGAGTGGGTCTAAGCATGTGGAAAGCTCAAAAAAGAAGATGGAAAAGCATGAAAATAGGAAAGTGAACAAGCATCCCTTAATCTAATATGATGCACTACGGAACTTTCAAGAACTCACAGCTCAACTCAATATGATGTACGAGCGCGTCCAATGAGGATACTCACCACCTAACCTTACGTAAAGGTTAGGATAAGATTAAAATAAGCAATGGAGAACAATACTGATAAAAGGAGAAGTGTATATTCAATATCAAAA
Organism: Lumnitzera littorea; assembly: GCA_024138015.1. Lineage (NCBI taxonomy): Eukaryota > Viridiplantae > Streptophyta > Magnoliopsida > Myrtales > Combretaceae > Lumnitzera > Lumnitzera littorea. The sequence goes on from JAMXBB010000011.1 coordinate 77,030,125, forward strand.
AGAGTAAGATTATCTTGCGACTACATATTACAAAGGTATTTATACTTGAAACATTAGGGCATCCTACTCTCAATGGAAAAGACAAAACGGGTAATGACCAAAAGAAGTAATGTATAAGGAATAATAAAAGGGTATAAATGAGAATTCAAACAAATCATTGATTAGGGCTACAGGATCTCTTTATGTAGGGGCTGGATACGTAGCAGTGGGTCACTAGAGGCACTTTTGGAAAAAACGGAAAAATTATATGATCAAGCTAGTGACTGCCAAGCCAAGGTGGTAAATCAACTATGCCGAGTTGAGCAATTGACCCTTTCGAGGTGAATTCAGCTCGAACGTCTTTAGAACAACTTAGATGCAAGTTAGCTGAGCAGATGGTTAGATGAGTTAAGCTGTTGCTCAAGTGCAGTTCAAGTTGGTAGTTGGAGACAATTGATGAGTACAAGAGAGTTCGGCTCAACTAAGGCACCAAGTCGGTAGTCAAGAACTTAGATTCCTTGGTGGTGGGGCAAGAGGATAGAATTCATTTGGCCATACTTTTTAGTCCTTAAGCAGAGGCTTGATTCAAGGGTCTAATGATCTGATTCCTATCAGTATAAGTATGTAAAGTACACAATTTTTAGCTCACAAAGGCACATGGACTACAAATCAAAATAGGGGAGGGGTTAATGTGACTCTAATTGATGAATTTTACTTGCACTTAAAGACTCTTCATGAGATTCAAACATCCTCCTAAGAATTCAATTCTTATGCCTTGTTATTAGCTCTTAGACTTGATCATTACGATGATATTACACCTGCAAAATAAATATAAACTCTTAAATTGAAAACTATAGTTGGTCATTTAACATGTTAAAACATAACTAATTTACATGTTATCCTTACAATGAGTCTTAAAGTGGTGACCTATACACATTTCGATCTTATTTAGTGATTAAGATTATAGATCCATGTGAATAATGTTGATCATTAACTTCTAATTACAAAATCTAATGTGTATGTAATGTTTATAACACCATGTTTTAGATTAAGTGATCGCTACTTTCATACTCTATTATATAAATCATTGTTCACCCCTTCAAGTTGAACCAAACCTAATATTAAGGTTTGGTTCTTTTTTTAGTTCAACTCTAACTTTACGATTCGATTCGTAACTTTTTTCGAACATAAAAAAAAAAAAAAAGGTTTTTGTCAGGTTCAAATCATAGTTCGAACTAAGAATGTCAAAATATTTAGGAGAAATATAGAAATGCTTACGTTTTGATGTTAGTTTTCTTGACCATCAATAGAAAAAATTATATTCAATGTAGTACTGAGGCCATGAACCTAAAGCATTCCAAGAGGTGACGTTTGTTACAATTTATACAATTGGGGCACAAAACCAAAAATAACTATTAAATCATATTATGACTTAGTTAGTACTTCGAAAGTTAGATAATATCCAAATCAACGCAAGAAAAATAGAAAACAATCATTCTTCAACTATTTCCTAAATCTACAAAATGTAAGTGGAATATTTGGTTTCAAATTATTCATCCACATTCTTATTAGAGGTGAAAATGTAAACAGATGAACAAAAGAAATTCATATTATTTGGAAGGACACCATTACCAAATTTTCATGATCATCATAACATTAATGCAACTCTCTTTTTTTTTTCCTTTTATTTTACTCATGTAATTTAATTCAATTTGTAATTTTCTTAACCTTAGAAAATGGTCCTATTTGATTTATAATCCTTTTGAATCTAAACAAGAATTCAAATCTAATTAATGGTATGGTTTGGTCTAGCCCTATTAATTTGCAGTTCATTTTATTTTATTTTTGTCTGACCATATATGTTGGAAGCTTTTATCTATGAGCTTGGCAGCATTAGATTGGATTTGTCTTGTCATATAGTTTTCATATTTGTAAAAATTACTCTATTTATCTATATTATTAAAGCGAATGAAGTTTTAAATAACCACCAAAACAAGATCTTATTTGTATTTACTTATTTAACCTTTTAAATAAAATTTTGATTATTAATAAATGATTTTCTTTAATATATTTGATTATAGATATAAAGCAATTTGAGAATTTTAACGAAACATAACACTTCTCTCTCTCTCTCTCTCTCTCTCTCTCTCCTCTAACATTCCCACTACCCCCTATTCCTCTCCCCATGACTGCCATCTCTCTTTATCTTTCTCAGTTATCAATATCTTCTATTAATATTATAATATATTTGATTATACAGTATAAACTTATTCATTTTATACACACGCAACGTAGATGCGTCATCTAGTTGTAAATAAAGCGCATATGTAAGTTATATTATTCTAGAGGTATAAATACTCATATTCATATCGACTTTCAATTAGTTGCTTAATACAAAGTTATTTCAAATTCTTTCTATTTATTTGCACTCTATCTAAGCTCTGTTCTTTACGTTATAGATTCAAATAAGTAAGTCAATTTTTCTATTCAATTCAACATTTTGATTCAATCTTAATGTTCAACATGGTATCAAAACATAGGATATAAAATTGGCTTCTTCAATTCATTCTTAGTTTCATGATTTATGGAGAATCTAATTGATAACTATATTTTAGATCTAAATTGTAGTGATCCTTGGTGCCTCTCAAGATTAGAAAATCCAAGCATGATCATTACGAATGTTGTTCTTAGCTTTAGATGCAAAGGCTAAGATAGGGTTTGTAGATGTTACATGCATTAAACCTTATCCTAATTTACCAAATGATCAGCAATGGATTAGTTGCGATTTTATGGTATATTGTTGGCTTTTAAATTCCATTTCCAAAGAATTAGTTGAAGGTTTCATACATGCTAAATAGGTAAAAGAATTGTAAGAAGATATTTGTGAAAGATTTGGATTATTAAATGGCCTTTTGTTATTTCAAATGCAAAGTGAAGTTATGAATATCAAATAAGGAAATGCAAGTGTAACAATGTATTTAAACAAGCTAAAGAGACTTTGGGATGAACTTAGTAATTTGTGTGAGATTCCTCAATGTAATTGTGGAACAATGGAACAATGTTCATGTAATTTGGTAAGTAAATACATGGAGATGGACAATAGTAACAAGTTGATTCAATTTTTAATGGGGCTTGATCATAGTTTTGAGAATATAAGGAATCAAATCCTTTCCATGGATCCACTATCAATTGTTAATATGACATATTATCTTTTATATCAAGTTGAAAAACAAAAACAAGTTATTTCAAGAGGGATTATGAGTGAAGATAGTACAGCTTTTCTAGTTGGGAATTAGAAGAAATGAGTAGTTATTGATGAAAAACAAGACAAGAAGGGAAAGTCTTCAAGAAAATGAACTATACACATTGTAAAAAGGCAAGGCAGACAATCGAGAACTGTTTTCTTTTTCTTTTTTCCCTTCCCTTGGTTGGTATAAAAATCTTAAGGACAAGAGAGGAAATAAGCTAGTTACTACTGCCAGTTCTTCTATTACTAATGTATATGCTAGGCCTTCTAAATCTATTGTTGACATACCTCTGAAGATTGTTTAGCAAAAGCAAATTTTAATGAGTCATAGCTAGTGACTAATATTCGTCACAAACTTGTCAAATTATGCAAAGGGAAGAATTTCAAAGATGGAGATTATGTTACTTTGTTGACATGTGCAAGTGAATCTTAGACTTTTGCTTCTTCTATACCATATGATAAAAATTGGACTCTTGCATTGTAAATACTGGAGCATCAGACCACATTATACCATATACTTAACTTTTAACCAACATACATAATCTCTATGGACCTACATGAATTAAACTACCGAATGGTAGTGAGAAATTAGTCGACATTGTTGGCAATGTTACCTTTTCAAATAGATCACCGCAGTTGATGTCATGTTTGTACTAGAATTTTACTATAATTTGTTGCTAGTGTAACTTCTTGCCTTCATTGATCCTCACCAATGTGTTTTTCAAGACCCTATCAATAAGAAAGATGTTGCTATAGTTGATATCCATTAGCTGTATGTTATGAAATCCAACCTAACAGTTCATGCTAGAGAACATGTTACAACTTCTTATAATAATTACAAGTCTTCTTCTAGTCATGTGTCTTGTGCAAATAAAAGCATGTCCATAGATCTATTACATGATAGATTAGGAGTAAAAGATGTGTGTTTGTGGGATATCTATTAGGTTAATAAGGATTTTACACTTTTATGATCTAGATGCCAACAAGCTTTTCATTAGTAAAGATGTGTTCATTTGTAGAGCACATTTTTTGTTATGATCCAAGTATATATTACTAGTATAAATGTAAATAATCAATAGATAATTATACAATTTTATAGAAGTTAATACTTTTTACTAAATCATAATAGTAGTATTAATAGTTGTAATAGTAGTATTAGTAGTTGTATTAAGAGGGAAAATTAACTACATGTAATAAACTAGTAGATTGAGATGTATTTATATAAATAAGGTAATGTCAATAAGAATAAATAGATAAGTTTTAATCTAGAAAAGTAGTCTTATACCTTTTGGAGAGTGGTTGTCTTATATTAACCAAAATCAAATTCCATTTTCATTTTCATCACATTCATTCTTTCATTAATTCATTAGTATCATACTTTATAGCAATATTCACACTATTAGAATAGGAATTACGGGTGCTAACATTTGGTGCTCTCATTACCACGAAGAATTCTACTCAAGTTATGGTATTAGAGGAGAAGATCGATTCCTTACTAAATAATCAACAACTACTATAACATGATCTAAATGAACAGTTTAAGATGTTAGTGCAACAACTTTCTAAGTTGCAAAATATGATAGTAGAGAAACAATTGAATCTAAGTATTATTGTCATGAACCTAACGCCAAGGTTCGACATTCTAACCTATGTTTAAGAAGAGAAAGAAATGTACAAAGATCAAGTGATATGAGAAGAAGAGGACGTAGAAACATATTAAGAGGAGCGGTTACTGGAAATCCAATGTAAAGACAATCAAGAAGATTCTTCCCAGATCATTTGGAAGCTAGTTAAGGACGATTTTATGATCCAAAAAGCTAACCAAGATTCACTTTTGATCTCGTTCATGTCATATGAAGACGGCTAAGAGAAAGGGTTGTCACTTAAGCTATGGTACACACCGTTGTAAAAGTGAGGCTAAGCTTTACACAAAGGTCATACGGATAAGGAGAATGCATGTTCTAAGGCGCTTGCTTCACAAGTATAGGGAATTTAAGAAGATATTTCCAGTTTTGAAAGCTAAAGGCATACTTATGGTTATACCCATACCAAGGAGTCTAGTCATTTAGATAAAGCATTTCATTTATCTTTTGATGAAGTTAGTGTAAGTTTTTGTCTAACTCGGTTAAATAGATTTTATGGCCGTAGCATACAAGACCTCTAGATGAAAATCATGTCTCTTTCTATTTCAACCTTAAGGACGAGGTTGTTTTGAAGATACAGGAAAATTATTATGATCCAAGTATATGGTACTAGTATAAATATAAATAATCAATAGATAATTGTATAATTTTATAGAAGTTGGTACTTTTTACTACATCATAAAAGTAGTTTTAATAGTAGTATTAGTAGTTGTATTAGATGGGAAAATTAGTTACTTGTAACAAACTAGTAGATTGAGATGTATTTCTATAAACAGGATAATGTTAATATGAATAGATATATAAGTTTAAATTTGAAAAGTGGTCTTGTACCTAGTTCTCTCAAATTAACCAAAATCAAATTCAAATTTCATTTTCATTTTCATCATATTCATTCTTTCATTGATTCACTAATACCATACTTCATACCAATATTCATACTATTAGAATAGGAATTACGGGTGCTAACATTTTTCCTTTTCAAACAAACAATCAACCTAATCCACATTTTGATAATTGTTTAACAGACATTTTACCCCTGTTTCCATAGATTCCTTCAAATTCTACTAAATCTTCAGAGAACTTTATAGTGTCTAATCCTCTATTTTTTTGTTCAAATTCATACTGGTCATATATCATCTGTTCAAGCACGTTCTTTTCAAAATCCAACTTCTTTGTCTGCCGAAAATAATAACATTGATTAGCATGCTTTTCTTTGGAAATCACAAAGAAATTCTCATGCAACTACTTAGCTTAGTGATTTTATTCATAATGTCCATATTAGTATGCCAACTACTGTGACACCAACTTTTATCCTCTTTTCAAAGACCATTCACTTGCACTTAGTTTCCAACAATATTTATGGTTAGAAATGTGATTAAATGTCAAGTGTGGAACGAAACTTAAGGAAATATGGAAGAAGACGAGGGGAAAAAGGCAAAAGAAGACAATGGGAGAATTAAAAAACACAAAGGCTTTGATACCATGTATGGAAGGGGACTCATACAAAGAGAGAGAGAGAGATATACACTATGTAACATTGTTACATGCCCACCATCAAAATTGTAGTGAGAAGTTCCACCGCTAATCTCGCCTATCTATGCTAATTGTAATACACTGAGCCTCTACATTAAGCTATATGCATTATATATACACTTTATGTAAATATACATTCATATATATATATACACACACACATACAAGCTATCGATCACTACTATATATTACAAAGGATTTCTATAAGGATTTTAGGTTGTCCTAGAACCACTTGGCATGTCTGGTGCTAAGTCATCATCATTAGATCTCAATAACATGATTAATGATCCCATTTCCAAGATAAAAGTGCTTGATCTTTAGAATCTACTTATTGGAATGTGATTTCAATCTTTTTCTTCCATGTCTAGTGTCCATTTGTTGAAGCTAAAGAAACCAACTAACTAGAACTTGTCTAGTTTTGAGTGTCATTATCACCATTCACCCGTAAATGTCATCTCCATGTTGAAGCGGTAGAGCAAGTGGACTTAAAAAACCAAGTGAAAAACTTGAATTTTCTTTCAATTGCGTTGTGCTATTTTCTACTTACTAACCTTTCCATAATCCATCCAATTACCACACAACATAAAATGCCAAAGCCTAAAACTCTACTACATATGAAAGCAGGCCATACTTATCATGGCTATGATGCAGTATGATAGTTGGGTTTTGAAAAGTACTGCAATTTTTTGACAAGGGAAACCCATATAACCCTCTATTTCCACTACATGAGTCAACTGGAAATGTATTGAACCGATTGCCTTATGGTATAGGTCCCACCAAATGATTATGTTCAACTTCACTAGATATGTAAGTTGTGTTAACTAATTTAATATCCTCCCAGTCCTAGCTAACTCATTTAGAGGCAAGTCCAACCATTCTAGTTCTAAGAGCTTGCTCAATGATGATAAGATGGCACCTATAAGATGGTTATTAGAAAGGTTAAGCCCTTTAAGTAAAACGAGGTTTCCTAATGCATCTGGTATTGGTCCCTCAAAGCAGTTTGAAGAGAGATCAAGAATCAAGAAGATTGATAGAATTCTATCAAGCCACATCACTAACCCTTCAATTGTCACCATTATTGAATCTTGATAATATATTCCTTGTCCTAGATACAACTTCTATTCATTTTTTGTTCTTTAACCATATGGCTACCATACTCTTGAAGTATGTTTCTAGCAAAAGTCCTGAGAACTTATAGAAAGACGCATCTAGAATTCACAGTTGAAGGAAGGGAAATTCTACATCAAAATGGCTTATCGTATCATTAAATTGATTAAACTATGAGCCTAATATCTGAAGGTTTGGCATAGTATCTAACCAACTTAGAAGAGTACCACTAAACATATTCATCCTTGAGTCCAAAACTCCAAGCTTTTGGCAATTCATCAACGATTGCGATAGTTGACTTTCCAATTGGTTTCTATTTAAGAGAATAATTCAAAGGCTATTCAATACAACTACGGCAATAGGTCGAAAAACCAAAATGGGTGTTTAGGGTTTTGAGTAGGTATGAAGAACAGGGAGTAAGCTGAGGGGTTTTGAAGGTGAATATATATGGATATCACGTATCAAGGCATAAACACAATTAGGGGTTTGAGCTTGAAATAGAGTTCAATGTAACTCACAACACTAAATGTTGCTCGGGTTTCAAATGAGAGGTTAGATGTGATTCACTTATTCACTCAAATGAAGAGTTTACCACAATCTTAAGGCTAAGATTGATAAGAACGTAGGAAAGATTAAAGAGTTTAATTAATACTCAATAATTCGGCAAAAGTAAGCTCTAAGGGCTCAAGAGTATCCTTTGTTAGAAAAAGGAATGTTCTCTATATGAATATTCTTCAACCAAATCTGATCATTTTTTCCTAATTAAAAATGTTGCTATTTATAGTAAGTCCTAAAACCCTAGTGGCAAAAATGTAAATAGTGTACAAGGCCTTAAATTCTAAAGAATAGGCCCATAATTAAGAATAAAGAAAATATATACAAGAATACAAAGCTATATATTTAATAGAAGAAGTCGGCATGTACTCATTTAGCCTATCCAGGAAGGAGCAGGATCCGAACTGGATGGAGTCAATAGTTAGATGTTCAGGTCATAAAGGGAGTCCTTGAAGTCTTACAATGTTTGGTCGAGACATCCGAAAGGTCGGCCCATAATTGTTGAGCCTAAGGATTAGTCAACACTATTCTCTCTATGCCATACTGAGTGGATCCTGGGCCTCCGACTCTCGGCTTCTCAGCAGACAACAAGTCTGATTCCTATCACTATTGCTCTCTTGAAAGGTGAAGTTGGATATGGAACCAAAGATTTGATTCCCTTGCAAACACAACACTTCGAGAATGTTGTTGAAGTTTGCTAAAATTTCAAGATTGTGCTATTTAGAAAGGCTTACATTCATTTTGGTTATTGTAAAGAAGATTTCTTTATGTTTTTATTATCAGGATTTATGTATGAGAAGGGAAAAGGACACTAAAAACTCTATTATGGATAAATGAATTGATGAGGACTAATGGACATTCATTTTTCTTTCTCCTTTTTACTTGGATTTCCAAAACACAACATAAGTGAAAAAAATAAAAATACAGAATACTCAAAATGAAAAAGTATGAAAACATAAGTACTCAAATTGTAATATACCCTTAACATAATATCAATGTACCATATTAACAATATTGGCAAGAAACACCATTCTCATGGAATTGAAGTAGAAGACCAAGTGATCTTAAAAGACCTTGTAAAGTACTTTAACTTTCTTTCAAGTGCATAATGCCATTTTCTATTTACCAACCTTTCTACAACCCATCCAATTACCACACCACACAGAAAGGCGATGCCTAAAAATATTATTTCATCTTGTGAAAGCAAGCCATCTTTATCATGGATTTGATGTGGAATGATAAACGGATTTTGATGGGTATTGCAAATCTTTGACAAGGGAAACCCACATAACTGTCCATTTCCAATATATGCATCAAATGGGAATATGTTGAATTGATTGCCCTGTGGTATAGGCCCCACCAAATGATTGTAGGATAAGTTCAAAACCACCAGATATGTAAGATGTGTTAATTCGCTTGGTATTCCCCCAACTAGCACATTTGAAGATAAGTCCAACCATTCTAGTTCTGAGAGCTTGGCCAATGATGGTGGGATGGCATCTGTAAGATGGTTATGAGAAAGATTAAGGCCTTTCAATGAAATAAGGTTTCCCATTGCACCTGGTATTGGTCCCTCAAAGCTATTTGAAGAGAAATCAAGAGTTGAGAAGATTGATAGGATTTTCTCAAGCCGCATTCCCAACCCTTTAATTGTCACCATTACTGAATCTTGATAATATATGCCCTGTCCTAGGTATTGCAACTTTAGCTCATTTTCATTCTCAGATGTCATGGCTATCATTCTCTGAAAGTATGTTTCTGGTAGAAGTCCAGAGAATTTGTTGAAAGAAATATCTAAAATTCGCAACAAAGGAAAGGGCAATGTTGCACTCGAATGGCTTATCCTACCATGAAATTGATTAGATCGTAAGACCAGTATCCGAAGGTTAGGCATAACATCTAACCAACTTGGAAAAGTGCCGCTAAACATATTCATCCCCAAGTCCAAAACTTCAAGTTGTTGACAATTCCTTAACGAATGCGGTAGTTGTCCTTCCAATCGGTTTCTATTCAAGTGAATACTTCTTAGGCTATTACTCTCTTGAAAGGTGAAATTGGATATGGAACCAGAGATTTGATTCCCTTGCAAATCTAACACTTCAAGAACACTACTAAAGTTTCCTAAGCACTGTGGAATTGTTCCATTCAGAAAGTTATTGGAAATGTCAACAATTTTTAAGTTCTTAGCTTGACAAATTGAAGTAGGGATATGTCCTAGAAATTCATTATCTGAAATGAAAAAGTACACGATAGAGTTTGGCAACTGGAGTGGCATTGGGCCTTGAATCTTATTAGAATGTAAGTCAAGAAACAACAAGTTTACCCATGGAACTTGCTCTATGCTTGTTAAAAAATTGTGAGAAAGATTGAGATATGCTAATGAGTTGGATCCAACCTCCCACATCCATGCAGGAAATCTTCCTTGAATCTGATTACTTGAAAGGTCTAACATATTTAAGTTCCCCGCTATCCTTACAAACAAAGGGAATTCAGTTAAGTTGCATCCAGATAGACCTAATGATGATAAGTTTGGCAGAGTGCCTTCAAAATCATGGTGGATATCAATCAAAGATATCATGTTATGTGAAAGATCAAGCACTTTCAATTTCTTCTTTTGTGAGAGAATTTTAAGATCCAACTTACCGGTGAACCTATTTGATGATAACAACAAAGTAGTAAGGTTCAACAAGTCAATCATTGAAGGCAGAATTGAACCTTCAAGCTGATTCCCAAACAGTTTGATGTTCTTCAATGAGCTTGCACGGAATTGATTAATGTGACCTCTGAGCAAGTTGTTACTTAAATCAAGGTCTGTCATGGATGGTACAGACAGCAAAGACATCGGTATAGATGCATTAAACATGTTATTTGAGAAGTCTAGGTACACAAGTTCTGTCATATTGGTGAATATATCAGGTATTGGACCTGAAAAATTATTGGATGAAAGGCAAAACAAAATAAGACTTTGGAGGTTAGAAAATGTAGGAGGGATTTGACCAGTTAACTTATTTACTGACAGATCTAATCTAGTGAGCTGTGTTAAACTACCAAGTGAAGCAGGTAACAATCCTGTGAAGTTACATTCAGGCAGCCACAAAATTTGCAAGGATTCCAAATGGCCTATTTCTGTTGGCAATGCCCCAGAGAAGCTCGTTGATGATAAGTCTAAAATCTCCAGTGGACCACTCCAATTTGATCTTGGTAAGTGGCCATAGAGATCAAGATTATTAGACAAATCAAGAAATTTAAGATTTGGTAAAAGAAAAACTACCTCGGGGAAATGGCCTTGCAACTGACAGGAGCGCAGACTGAGCACTTGTAAAGACGAAGAGAGATTGGTGAAAAGGCGTGCATCAAATGAGGACATGTCTAATCCATCGAAAATAAGGACTCTGAGCTTGCTCAAGTTATGAAATAACAGGGATGGACTAGTGGATGTTGTATCTGGAGAAATATCAGAAGAGTTATTAGATAAACTATCATTGGTCTTAATGGACAGCAACTTCGAAGAGAACATGGAACTGGATCCTTGTGGGTTGCAGCCAAGATCAATGCTGATTACATCTCCTGTATTTGGATTGCATGTGACTCCACTCCACATGCAACAATCTGATCTACTGGTGTTCCAGGAAGCAATCTTAAGTGGCCTAGGAAATCCCAAACTTGTTTTACAATGAACTGATTCACTGTTCTGTAAAATGTAGTTTCTCAATTGAAGCAGGTCAGACTTTTGGTCAAGCTGGCATTCCCTTGCCTGTACAGAAGTAGAGAATACACAAAAATAGAAAGAGCATAGAAATACAGCATAAGAAAAGTAACAAAGCATCATGAATTGAGATAGGTTCGATGACTTTACAGATACTACTCCCGTGCATCCTGAACATGATTATCGGCTTATAACAAGCTCTCACTTTAAGAAACCTCCAAAAACCAATAATTTAGCCCGTTGTAACGAACCTTCTCTTATTGTTTTGTTTTGGGCCCATTAACGAGTACCCTTGACATTTTCTATTAATTAATCGATCAAATGAATTAATTGTATAATAGAATTCATTGTTTGGTTTTCACAATAACTGTTAATCTGTAAGCACATCTACAGGAACCACTGACCAGGGATCGACTTGCTTTGTCCTTTCGCGTGTCTTCTCATGTAATATTATTCATTTTTATACTGGTAGCAGGTAATTAATATGAAACTGCAAAAATGACGTGAAAGATTTAGAAAGACCAATCACGACTAAAACTTGATTGGCTGAGTGGAAAAGAATATATGCTTTTGTTTAACCACCCCCCGTCAGCTCGATTCCAATCTACTACCAGCAACAACAGAGAAGTTAAGACAGAAAAAACATAGGCCAGAACAGTCGACCGGCCTTGCCTGGAAATGCTGATCTAAGGGCCGCTTCTAGATGGCTAACTATGTGTATTTGACTCGATATTAGCATGATAGGGAAGAACTAACTAGATAATGATTCTGTGTTGCAGAAGGAAGAAGATAATGGAAATTAGAAATGTAAGAGCTTTCTTGGCTGTGGGATGTAAACTGTAGTATGTATAACAAGGATTGACATACGATGATAAGATGAGTTTAGAGGAATTATATACACCATATTTTTATCAGACATTGTGGGCGGTTGGAGGTGATAATATAAGATTTGGACCTCTGTACCTTATGGTTGCCATGGGGTGTTTTCTGCCTTAAGGATCCATATTTTCACGTGTTATAATTTTACTGGTAATTGTCCATCAATCATCAAGATATGCAGCATTTTAGTATTATAGTTGCCTTTCTCGCCTTAGGGCCTGAAGCAGTTTTCTTGCTTTTCTTGCTTGGAGTTGTGGATGTTTCAGTTTGTGTTTAATTTTGAATGAAGTATTGCGTTGCACCCAAAAAAGCATGCACCATTTACTTATAGGTTCTATATGTTGGAATCCAGAATGTTTAGCCCATAACATAGTTTTCAGTAATTACATGTAGATTGTAGAAGCGTAGGCTATTGAGTTTGCAACTGAAACCTAAGCAATGGTGGTGTCGATTAATAAAAGCTTCAAAAGAGTTGAATGTGGCTTCCAAGAGAAGCTACCGTAGCATCACGTACCTGCAAATGTTTTTCTACACTTTATTACATGGACCGTATAATACATTAATCTCTTGGCCTAAAATCAATTGCCTACAAGCAAGCATCCAAATTTTTTATACAAAACTACTTTAGGGTGGGGTTGCAAATGAGCTGAGTTACTCGCAAACTGCTCGAGCTAGGCTCGTTTTAAGCTCAATTTGACTCAAGTTCGATTAGCAAATGAGCCAAACTCAAGCTTAAAATGAAACTCATTTATCTAAATAAACCGAGCTCAAACTCCAATTCATTCTCACAAGCTGGCTCATTTAAGCTTGTGAGCAGGCTTACGGGCTTTATCTATATTTACATATATTATATATTATATACTATATTGATAAATTCTTAATTGCATATATTTTAATTAGTAATTTTTCATGATTTTGATATTTGAGCTTATTTTTAGATAATAATACTTAATTAAGTAAAACTTTATTTTCTAGGTTTTAAAATAATTTACACAAAAAAAATGAGAAGATAAAAATGAATTTCACTCAAATCAAAGCTAAAATAAACAAATTATAAAGATTTAAAGATCGACATAACCGAATGATATAACTATATCATTTCCAAGTAAATTTGGGGCCTATTTTCAACTGTCACAACCTAAAACACGACCAAAAGATAAGGTTATATTTTTCAAGTAAACTTATTTTTTTTATTCACTTTCATATATAAAGCCTTATTAAAGTTTGTTTAAAGAAAGAACTTACTGGACATGGATTTTGGAGATAGTTTTTCAAGATAAGAACACCCAAGAAATAAGAGGATCATCAAGAATTCAAGATTCAATTTTTCTATAGACTTCATGATTTTCTTTCCTATAATTTTCCACTCTTTGCTTTTAGATTCTTATTTACGATATATAGCGAGTAGATCTTTGATAACTAGGTCGTATGGGATCTAGCTCCATTCATGTGATATTATTATTATTTAATTAATTTAATTCTTTAGTCTTTTCTTGGTTCAATTATGTTTGCTTCACAATTTAGGTTATTATTTCTGCGAGTAGTAATCTAAAGTTTAATATCTTATAAGAGAATCAAGAGATTTTTTATAAGATTAGATCTAGACATAATTAATGAAGATTATTGCATAATTAGAGATAATTTGCAAAATTCTTCTAGAAGTTTAAATTATAGCATAAAGAATTCACTGTTCAATAATACAATCTTAGATCATGCTATTGAAAAAGGATTCTAATAAGTGATTTTAGGGTTATGGTTAATTAGCTTGAGAAAATAACTAACTTTAGTAAAGAATTCTTCTAATAAAAAAAATTAAGGAATAAATTATCTTTAATGAAATTCACATGTTAGGTTTAGGGAAATCAAGGATCTACATATGTTTTTTGAATCTTGAATCAATTTATTCTTTCAATGCTTTCTTCTTGAATAATTCTTCATTAGTTGTTAATTTAGTGATTGCTGCAATTAGATTAGATCTTTTAAGTTCCCAAACTCGAATTCGTAGGTTAGATAATAAAGATCTAGTGACTATTAGTAATCGTACTAGTCATTGTAGGATCAACATTCAAATTCATAATCCGCTTTACTATAATTTAATAGGTGCACTCGCCTCATAATATTATTAAAATTCAAATGCTAATATCTATATAATATATATAAATATATAACATGTTATAAGATAATATATAATACATAATATAATCCTTGTCTACTATTCATTAATCTATTTATTTATACATTTTTTTTATTTTATATATTTAGGCTTGTGAGTTGGCTCACCTTAACTCAACTCGACTTGAGCTTGATTAGTAAACAAGCCAAGCTCGAACATAAAATAAAACTTGTTTATCTAAATGAGTTAACTCAAGCCTCGATTGCAAGCTTAATAAAAAGCTTAGCTCGATAATTTCTAAACAAAATGAGTCGAGCTTAAGCTTTTAGAAGTTCAGCTTGGCTCATTTGTAAGCCTACTTAAAGGCCATATAATATATAGATAACAATTTGATTTATAGTTTTTATAAAAATAATAATAATAATAAAATAAATATGATTAAATATATAGCATATTTATCTTAACAAAATCGGCAATTGAAAATAATTTGCCAAGCCGTCTTCATTCCTTTAATCATAATTATTCAACATTGAAATATTTTAGTAACAAAAAATAAAGAAAAATATTATAATAATGTCTAAACATTTACCATAAATGGTTTGAGAAAGCCATATAGGAAAAGAATATGTACTATTCATTTCTATACTAGAATTTAGTTATTTATATATACATCTTTGTCACATAATCATGAAAACTTTAGGCTAAGCAATAAGTATGTGCCATATACTAGACTAAGTAGTTCTTTAGTTTCATATGCATGGAAAAAATTGTTTCTCTCTCTTAAGTAAATCTATGATTGTCAAAAGATCCACAAATCATTAGTTCTAAACCATCTCTTTTTTTTTTTTTTTTTCTAACCTAAAATTTGTTCTGACCATGCTTAAAAGATTGTTGCTACCAACCAAATCACATGCATTAGCATGGCATAGAGGCATTGGTATCACAATATGTTTGTTTTAAATATGCTTGCTTCTTATGGGGAAAAAAAAAAAGATTATGTTCAATTTCTTTACGACACATTTAGTTAACAGAATAAAATAAGGGAGGAATGGAATTGTAATTACTAAAGAATGGAATGGGTACGTAATAAGATATAAATGGCTATTATTGTGTTTACTTAGAAGTAACAGAATTAAAATTACACTGTTTACTTGGAATAATATAATGAGGAATACGTATTGAATTGAAATAAAAATATCCAAACTACCCTTCTTATAAAATAAACAAATATAATAAGATAAAAACAAAAAAACAAAACAAACCCGAATCACTATTCATCCTCAAACCCTACCCCACCCGAACACCCTTACACCCCCCCCCCCTCCTCTTGGTTCTCAACTACGAAAGGCCTATTCATACGACAACCGATGTGTGTTTCATCTTTCTCGCCTCTTTAGGAAGTGGTCACTTCATTTTTTGTTTATATTGTTATCTAATTTTTGCATAAGCATGTGCTCCATATTAAGGGATTATAAGTCTAATATTATGTTTTCTTTTTTATAATCTCAATTTTTATTATAGCTCAAATAATCCCTTAGCATAAACAAGAAATAGTCGTTATTATAAATTAATAAGTTCATTAATCTATTACGCCTAAATAGATGGTGAAGTTGCTTGTGTATTTACAGCCAACAGTATGGATTAATTGAGTGATATTGGCTATTGTCCATGGGTGTAAAATATGTGAAAAAAAAAAAGGCCATGCTATTATTTGCCCTTATATTTGAGGGAGTAAGGATGGAAAATGGTATGAGTTTACCATTAAATTGCGAGTTTGACAAAAAGGATTCTACGTTTTTTGTTTCATATGGAAGGATTCTAACCAAATTCATATGGGATTAGGGTAGTGGAAGGATTCTAACAAAAGGGGAAAAAAAAAAGAAAAAAGAAAAATAGATGAAAGATTCACATTGGCGTTGCTACAATATTATTCCATTTAATTAGGGTGAACTAGCAAGAGTGGTATCTGCATTTTAAGGTGTGAATTGCTGTAGGTTGTTTTTTTACGCAACTTAAAAAGGCAAAAGATTCACATGGCTCCACTCATTCATAAGGAATATAAATTGTACTCTGAATCTTACTTTTTAAAATATAACCCTAGCTTGGACAAATAAAATATATGAAAGACTCTCATTGGCTCTGCTATAATATTATCCATTCAATTTTGGTGAACTAGCAAGAGTGGTATCTACATTTAGGATGTGAATTGCTTCGAGCTTTATGCAGATTGCTGATGCATGCTTTGTTGTTGCTTGAAGATACTAATATTTTAGAGGAAGTAGCTTTCAGCAGGGTGGTTGGTGATGCCACCAATCATAACCATGAGAAACGATGTCCACATAAAGTTTTGAGTTGCCATTTGTGGTTGGAAGCATGCCTCTTTTTGGGAGCCATACAAAAAATAAATAAATTGCTTTGGGGTTTACACATATTTAGTTAACAAATTATTACCAAACCAATTTACCACTACATCCCTTCAATCCCAATCTTCCCGTAATTTCAAATCACACATGAGATTATATTTGAGGAGCAGACGTAATATTTGAAATCTTTTACCTAGTACAGTCATCGTATTCCTCCCATCCCTCATGTAGGGTCACTTTGAAGAGAGCCCTCTCTTTCTCCACCCAAAATGGCTCCACAAATATGAACTTGAATAAATATTAGCTAAGTGATTATACAGTTTAAGGTAAATGGAATGGACATGAACAACCTTTCTATATTTATCGAAGTTGTCAATTTTCTAATATTTCCACAAAAGTCCATCCATAGGAATGCTAAGTCATATGAATTATGTCCTCTCAACTTGTTCAATAGTAAACTTATTATGATAAAGAACATGGTTAATATGCAAGTTTGTCTTCCTAACAGGACTTCCTTCGATAGATAGGTATTTATAAGAGAGTATGCTATGGCTATTTACAAAAAGCTATGATGTATATTAGTCAATAAAGTTAATGTAATTGTATGAGATTAGATTAAGTAGTGAGAAGTTAGGCTAATAATGTGTTCTTATTGGAAAAAAATAAAACAAGTCTATTGATATCTGTTTGAATCGTAGGTGTGAGGTAGATTACCGTAGACCCCCATGAGTTCACTTTTACGTAAAATTGCTTTGGTCTAACGTAAAAGGATATGTTAGTGTTACTTGACGATGTGCCATAACATAATCAATATATTCATTTGCTTTCTCATGTGTATGATAAGTTTAAAGTTTGACTTCCTTCAGCCATACTGGGAATAGATCAAGTTGCATTACCATGTCCAATGCCTTACATTCATCAGCATCTCATGTCTCAAAACAAGAAACTATGGTTTGTTGTTGTATGAAACAGTTGATTATTGTTTCACCTTGGAAACCACATAGCTTCTGATGGAGATTTTGTGGGTGTGCAAGTTATTGGGTATGGATACCATTATTATCATAATTTTCTTTATCCATTCATTTCCTTACATACTTAGCTTAACTCCCACACATTACATAAGATGGGGGAGGCTATAAGTTCTTTGAGTGGGTTTATCCCTCGACATGCCAGTACGAATTGAAGTTTGGAAAGAAGGTTTTGCATCGTCTAAAGCGCTATGATCAATAATTTCAGGCAAAGCAAATGAAATGTATGGAGCTCCAACACGAGTTATTGTCATTACATGAAAGGGAAAGATTGATAAACTCTTCATACGCAATACGATCAAGTAGGGAGAGAATATTATGAGCACTTTTGTGTACCTCATTCCTCGTAAACGTTGTAATGGCTATTACTTATTTTGTAATCAATAGAAAGAGCATGTATAGATCGCCATATCAATGCTTGGCGTGATGAAATTGTATCCCAATGTAAACCTTACATGTCTTTTATGTGTATGGTGATGTTACGTTCTCAAAGTTTTTATGCGCCAAAGCATACGAATCATTGTAATGAAATCTTGTGTAATTTTGTACTTTGAAAGGTCTATCAAGAAACATATTACAATCTCGAGTACATTGTACATTCTTATGCTACACATTGTTTCGGCCACTATTCACAATTGTTTTCCTTTTTTCCTTTAAATTTTTTTGCTCAAGTTGCTAAAGGTGATGTTAGCAATGTAAACCTTACATGTCTTTTATGTGTATGGTGATGTTACGTTCTCAAAGTTTTTATGCACCAATGCATACGAATCATTGTAATGAAATCTTGTGTAATTTTGTACTTTGACAGGTCTATCAAGAAACATATTACAATCTTGAGTACATTGTGCATTCTTATGCTATACATTGTTTCAGCCACTATTCATAATTTTTTTCCTTTTTTCCTTTAAATTTTTTGCTCAAGTTGCTAAAGGACAACTGTGTTCCCAATTATACCGGCTACATTTTGAATTAATTAAAAAAAAAAAACTAAAAGCTTGTCAAGGTTAATCGAAAAATTAGTTCACATCTTAAAAAACCACCTCCTCATCAAAAGAGTTGAAATATTATGTTAGGAACTCAAGAGTAGGGTTGAAATATTATGATTGGATGCCTTTTTCTTCCTTTATTTTTTTGTAAGAATAGGGTGAACCAATCAGATGGTTTAAGGAGAACTAACCAAACAGTTGCCGACAAAAATTGGATTTTTGAATCAATGGTTGGAACTGTGCCCACGGTTTAAGGAAACTATTTGGATGGTCTGATGAGGTATTCTATGGTCAAAATCCTTGATGCAACTGTGCCTACAGTTGGGGTGAACCGTCCTGATAGTTCTATACAGAATGTCAAAACTAAAGGGTATCTATTGAGACTGTCTAGATGGTTTAAGTGTAATTGTCCAAACGGTCCAAGCAAACATTCTGAAGTTAGAAGACCTAATGCAACTGTACACAAGGTTAACACCATTGTTTCATTGGTTGACTGTATTCCACAATAGCTTACTCGAGAAGAAGATTAGCTCATGAATTCTTGATGATTATTATAGGGTTGACATTTAAGCTAGTTAGTTAATCAATAAAATACCTAAAGAAAACATCAAGTTGATTTCCTTATACAATGATCGATTAAGGTTTCTTCATAATTTTCATTTTCCAACAAAACCTGCATACATTGCCATCAGTATTGACATCTTCAAAACAAAATAGAATAGTGAATGAGGAAGCATCCATTCCACAACCAACAGAAAATTCTGTTACGCTTAAAAATTGCAAGGCACCAATATACATTTACAAGGTTAGTGTAAGCTATTGTCTCTAAGGGAAAATCCATCTCATAACATCTTCAATAGCTGCATAGAAACTTATTTGAATGATTTTAAGATGCTAAAACAATTATCCATGATTTGTATGACATAGGATTCAAGACATATGAAAATTGAAGGGAATAAAAGAGAGGTTGTGCTGAATGTTTCCATTAATCCCATGATTAGTAGCTTGTTTTAACAATGCAGAAAGTATCATTATACTGATTCATTGACACTACTGCAACATACATATAATAACAAGTCAATAACATCTATGTACATTAATATAGAGGAATGGTCTATGCTTTAAGTCAGAAGCAATACATATATTTACATTAATATAGAGGCATTTTCTATGCTTTAAGTCAAAAGCAGTACAACAATGTGTTCTCACGAAGTATCCCATTGAACAACCACAAGCTCCAATTGCTTTTGTCTACATTAGTGGTTACATTCATGGACCTTCATACAATCTTACTGAGTTTAAAACATAACAATTACTTCCAAAAGACACAAAAAGATCCTTATGTCATCATTGAGGATAAGAAGTCAACATATTCATCAACACTAAACAAAAAAAGACGATCCACTAGACATCATCACCAACAAAGCTTATTCCTAATTTGTTGCACGATGTACAACCATCCGGACATAGTTCAATCGCTCCTCAGGTGGCAGGTCCTATAGTACAACAACCTTATATGGCTTTTCGAGGAGTTTATCCAATGCATCTAAGATCTCTACTTGTGTCAAGCCTTCAATGCCACCAAGAAAGTTTCTCAATTGCACCATGTTCTTTGTTGTCTTGTTTGTTGCTAAAGTTTGCACCAATTCATGAATAGAACTCTTCATTTCCTTCTTTCCCTCCTTTAATCTCGTAACCACGTTAGCCATTCCTTCCTCCGAACACACAACCCTCTTTCTCTTCAAACTAAGCCGCATTGTGCTGTAGCAAAGAGATGGCTCCACAGCTTCCTCTTTTAGTGGTGTATCATCTTCAATGTCTTATATCTCTACCTACTCAATTTCTATCTCCTCAATCACATCCTCTACTATTTAAGCATCAAGGGCCTGTGGCACAATCTTTCCCATATATCGTAGATAACTCAAATAAGTACGGGAAACTCCTACTCATAAATGTGGATGCTGTAGGGTGGCTCTAAAAAAAAAAAAGAGAAATAGGTGACACAGCAGACCATAATTAAAACCACTCATTAATATCAATAAGTATAGTGATATGTATGTAGATGGTCTAAACAAACGGTAATTGGCATGTCACGTGAGTATTAGTATTGATAGGATTAGAATGCCTAAGGTTTAGCTAGACAAAAAAACCAACATCACAAGGACATCCTTCTGAATCAAATAAACACACACATTACAATTTGATGACAAAAGAAAGCATACCTCTAGATGTGCATCCCCTACATGTTTCTTGGCTGTAACCATTTTGCTATTGTCGTCTCGTGCAAACTTACTAGTAGATCTCCCATATACCATGTCGTATACAACACTCTAGACCTTTTTCAAAGCTTTGATCTGTGACTCTATGTTAAGCTTGGCCTTTAACCCACTATTGGGTAAGCTAACACTTATCCTACACTCTGACTCTTATAAGTACCCTGACTTGAAGCCCTAATCAGCGTTGTGTGTCCTACTATTATATAGATCCACCATAGCTGCCACTAAAGCTTGTTTTTCCTTAACGGTCCACTTTTGCTTAGGTTGTTTGTTGGCCTTTGTATGAAGTTATGTTAATTGCACTTCCTCCATCTATGTTTTCCAAGACTGAACAATAGTGAAACAAAAAACAAGCAATGTACGAAGGAACTAATGTTGTAACTATAAGGTAAAATATATAGTACCTTGTAGAACAAAAGTATATGAGCTACCATGAATTCATTGGCTACAATCATAGTACATAATGCATTAATTCACATATGCAGGATAGGCAATACAATCCAGGTCTTGGAAGATAATAACACTACTACAAAATTTGAAGTTACAATAATAAAAGGAACTTAAGAGCCAGCGTACAATTGTTATGAAAATAAAAAGTTACATATCTTGATCTCCCGTGGCTACCATCACAATAATTTCATTTCATAAACTGACATCCTAAAGGTAATTGCTTCTATTTCTAGTTGCTCTCCACTCATTGAACATATCATTAGTTAATTGTGACCTCTATATGGACCATGCATCATTGTTCCCTAACGTCATGATTAAATCATCACCCGTGTTTGCATTTTCTATCCTCTGTATCAACCACTTCCTCTTCAAGGGGATCCTAGGCATTTCTACTCTTATGAAGTTATGAAGCGAACAACATGCCAGGATGATACAGTTGTGGATCCTTACTGGATAAAATGATGGACTTCTTAGAATACTCCACCTCATCTTGAGAAGTCCAAAGCACTTTTCTATTACATTGCATGCAGAAGCATGTCTTAAATTAAATGATTCTTTGGAGGTTCTTGGCCAATGACCATGACTTTGACGCCATTCACTTAGATGATACTACTGACCTCTAAAGGGTGCGAAGAAGTCCTCACAATTCAAATAACCACTATCTATTAGGTAGTAGCATCCTATTTAAAGGATGGAATTATGGTTAGATTGTTAGAAACATTTTCTAATGAAAGAAGTACAAAGTTAGATAAATCAAGAAATATTACCCTAAAGAACTTGAAGGGCATTCTATCAAGTTATTGCATCCCAAAGAACCCTACTATCCATTGCAGATCCCTCCCATCTCGGTAGAACATACACAAATTACATGCTTGGGGTGCAAAAACCTAGCATGTTGGTAGCAATGTCATTCTTTCAGGTTCTATATCTTACTTTGTCATTCATGGGCAGTTTAATAGGGATGTGTGTCTCGTCTAGAGTGTCTAAGCAGTTCTACATAAGAAGCAAACCGTTAATGTCTTGTATGGTCCAAGTTACATATGAACAATAAG
This sequence comes from Lumnitzera littorea, assembly GCA_024138015.1. Taxonomy (NCBI): domain Eukaryota; kingdom Viridiplantae; phylum Streptophyta; class Magnoliopsida; order Myrtales; family Combretaceae; genus Lumnitzera; species Lumnitzera littorea. Next base: position 77,053,042 of record JAMXBB010000011.1, read on the forward strand.
AAGGTTGATGGCATACCTTAAAACACCTCCAATGAGCATTTGAACATGTATCAAAAATCGATTCAAGCTTTTTGAGCAATCGACCATTGAGATGAAGAGTTGCATTCAAAACGTATGGAAATATCGGCTAACTATTGAACTGGAATGCTTGAAATTATGTTTTATGACTCTATTCTTTGCATGATGAGCAAGTATGTGCAAGACCATAGCTACTTGCTCATCAACAAGCAAATGCCTCCTATTTTTTAACTATCTTATAGCCTCTAACATCTCACATGGTTATAAGAATGAACAACTATCTAGTCGTAGTTACTTGGTACATGTCATGTCATCACCATAGACTAACCTCTTAATGTATTTACGATGCTGATAGAAATTCAATTGGTATGACCGAACATGGGGACAGTAGGAATGTAATGACCAAGCACACAAATGGAACATTATACGGTATGTAACTTCACAATACTCTAACCATAAAGCTAGGACAAAGCATGCAATTTTTTCCCTCCTTTGTAGTTCAATGCTATGCAAAGTCAACTCATCATCTACTGTAATACATCTCATACATATCAATTATGAGCAAGGATAAAAAGAGAAATTCAAAAGATACGCAACTACATACTTCTACCATACTTAGTTCTTACCTCAATCAAATATGTTCAACCCCTTCTTCTTATAGTAATTAATAAGTACTCCTCATGAGTTTGTTGTAAGGAGGTTTTCCATTTGATAACAAAATATAATTTCATATAAATTTCCTATTTAACATTTCAAGATTTTTACTTATCAGCATTGATGGACTAAATTTGTCTTTTTAAATGAAATATGTAGTATTTATTCCTCTTCTAAAATGATATAACATGGTGAAACCTCAAGCTACCATGTAATAAGACGTTCAACAACATTGTAACACAAGATAACCATATTCAAGAAAAATACAACAAACGGGGAATCTGGATATTAGAAGACCAGCACTACTAAAATGAGATGTAACATCAATAGTAAAATGAAGTCCATTGTAAAGGATTCAAATGCTAGATTAACAACAAGTACTTAGCAAGAATGACCATTTGTTTTTTCCTTCTTTAGATATTGACAACTAAGTAAAAGCTAGAGAAAGTTAATAATTTAGAAAGTCAAGAGACATGTTAATAGATAATTGAAAGCTCAAAGGCATTGAAGAGTATGAACCAGGCCATACATAATCTTTTTCCCCTCCACTTCTTTATTTTGATCAATAGGTTAATAGCTTTCATTCAACTAATCTTAACCAGTTCTCCATGATGCCACAGTAAAAGAAACGAAATATATATCAAAAGTGGCACATAATTATAGGAGTATCTTCGGCTTTAAACTAAGCAATGCCTCTCAAATTCCATCCTCTTATCAAAGTAAAGGTTAAAGTCTAGCAAAACTAAGAGAAATTTTACTTGCCTATCCTCTCAATGAAGAATTGATTGAGTAACTAATGTAATACAGATTTTGTGGTCATCAATAGTTGCAATCAATTTTTCCTAAACAAAATTTGGATATCAAGCCAAAACTATTTAGGTCCCTTAACTCCATAACAAGAAAGGGGGCTTATAAACACCATGCTTAAAGCATCTGTTTCAAGCACAAAGCAGAACACAAATGCAGGCATGACCTAAAGTTTATAGATTCATTAAGCTTTTCAAATCAACAAACTACGATCAATCCTTTCCAAGTTTTAAACAAATTAGTAAGCAATGCAAAGATTTATCCACATCGAAAACAAAGTGCAATATGGCAATGCAAATCACCAACACAACTTCCAATTATGTCCTGAAAAGGTACAGCAATTTACTAGCATCAAATATCAAACTACTATGGACCATAAAATAATATCTAAGTGGCATATCTAAGAATTCTATTGTAGCAAAGAAAAGCTAAAATTTTCTAGGTTTTCAACACAACAATGAAATTTAAAACATCTTCCTCTACCAAAAAACAAAAACAAAAATTAAAATTAACAAAAAAGAGACTGCATGATAGAAAATTTAACTCCAAAATAGCATCATAATGATAGTGCATTAATCAAGTTAAGGTTGATCAGGCCACTGTTAACCCATGAGTGCTCTAAAAAACACATCATAATCATTTACTTTTCCTTCATGAGTCCTTGATTGTACAGGAGAGTGACTATAGATTTAACCTACAACTATGTGTGTTGCACCCAACATCAAGTTGGAATGGCCAATGAGAAGAGGACGACGATCTTCCCACCTTTACAGATGGGTGATCGAAGTGGTGGATTAGGGTTTTTCTCAAGTGGAGTTCAATATCGATGGATGAACAGTTAAGAGTAAAGAGTATTGAAAGTAGTTTGATGAATATGTGTGAGGGTGGAAATTGTCAATATTGATTTTTAACGAAGGTCATATAGGGATTAAAGCAAGGAGAAAGAGGGAGAATGATGATTCATTGGGCTGCAAAGGAGAAATGTGGTTCCCTGATTTGAAGGAAATGAGATTCGATGGAATTCATATTTCTGATGACCGAATGCAAGTGAACATGGGTATACGAAGCTGCTTAGAGAATTGGGTTAGAATGGAACTCACATTATCGGAACTAAATGAGGCATTATTCTCTATGACTCCTTCAGCTCATCTACAAGTTGAAAGAATATTTGTTTTGTATCCCTAAACCATAGGTTAAAGAAGATTACCACCACTAGTACGATATTGGAAGAGTTTGAGTCTTTTATCATAAGTAGCTAATACTAACTTGAACTATGCTATGTACCTTATTATTGATTTTTTAATACAAATAAGAAGTTTTGTCATTGAAGTTTTGCTTTTGTAATGACAATGAGCTTTAATTTATGCAAGAATGTATATTATTGGTTTGTTTAAAGTGTTTATTGGTACTCTCTAAAGAGGACCCCCTAAGGAAAAGTGAGATCTTTCCTAAACCCAACTTAATGCAAAACATTCCTTAAAGATTGGTGTATTATTTAATTGACCTACTTAGTGAATATCTTTCACTAGTCGAGAAAAGATTTATTGAATATTATACACTTAAAAACAAAATTCTTTAAGTTGTTTCATGTTTTCTCCTTTTATTAATGTGTAATGGTAAGGATTTGCTATTATTTGTTATCGGGGTTTTAACGAAGGGGTTCAAAACTATCAAAACAATTAATTTTCACTCAATATTTACAAAAGACAGGTCATGTGATTTCCAAGTCAATGATTTGAAAGAAGTTAATAATATTCTAGAGTTTAGAAATGAGCCAAAATGGCCCTAAAAAATAAAAGAAAGCTTATGTTAAATCGGGACTAGAAACAAAATAATGTTAAATACTTTTTAGTGATGATGTCGCCATGATAATTCTTACAAACCTTAATGATTTAGTTAGATTTTAACATAGTATGGCCTTGATGATTTTTCATAAGTGAGTCGTGGGAGAAGTTATGAAATTTCTAGGGGTGAAATATGTGGCATGACTAGGAGTAAGTAGACCTGGGGGCAAGTCAAACCCGGCTCAAAACCAACCCAGTCAAGTTCGGTTAAACTTGGCCCATCAGTTCAACGACTCGTGATTCGTCCTTTATTTTATCTTTTAAATTTCTCCTTTCCTAAGCTGTTTTATTTTTCTCTTTCCCTAAACAACAATTTTACATGCTAACACATATGAATTTAAAATTTGGAAAAAATTTAAATTTTGTAGGAAACATTTGTACAATATTCCATTACGTAATGGTGTTATATCATACATTAAAAAATTGCATTGTATATAAGATGTAATGAGGATGTACCTGTTATATTTCAAACAACTTCAAAATTAAATTTTTTTTTGTCGCGCTACATTAGCAGTTGCCTACATATCCAATATACGGAATCAAACCATTGTAGTTCCCAAATATTTTTTAATTTAAAAAAAAAAAAACCTTTAATGCATTGGTCAGTTTTTATATTTGAAAATTACTATTATGTTTATGTGATTAGCCATTTTAATTTTTTTAGAAAAAAAAAAAGTCCTACAGTACAAACTAATTTTTATTCCAATACTTTCAATTTCCAAAATATAACCTATATTGTTAACTCCTAGATTTAAAAAAATTCCAATTAGGTTTTTTTTTTCAAAAAGAAAAAAATTATCTAGTCTAAGTGTCTAATATGTAAAATAGAAATGAGAAAAATTGCAAGTGCTAATCACTATCACCTTGGGGGTTGCTTTGTTTTGGAGTGGATTTGTGACTTCCTCTTGAGGAGTTGAAGTTGCTCAAGTATTAGTCTTCCTCCGTAGAAGTCCCCATAGGCTCTTGTTCTCTATTGGCTGCTTTCCACTAATCTTTGTTGTAGGTTATAGCTTCCACATTGACAGGGCTTAGTGAGACACAACAGTCATCGAAGATGAGCCAGCAATACTAAATGCCTATTCTACTACCATTGTTGAGGTTGGAGTGATGAAAGCATGTCAAGCTATGCAAGAGAGGATTGGATATGTTTTTCTGTGTAATTTCCACCACTCAAGAATGTCAAAGCGTAGATACCAATATTGTTAAGAAACTCACAATCGATATTGAGATGGTGTTGTAGCTCTGTCTATTGTCCTCTAAACCTATGGTGCTTTGACTTTCGTACTAACAGCTTCTCCCCCACAAAGGAGTAGTTACTTGTTGTTGGGAGAGGTAGTGGAGTGACCATAGCTTGCCCACCATATGTATAGAAGAAATGCTGGAACAACTTGTTCATTTCGTCCATCATTCAACGAAGCTCATTCATTGCACTTACAGCATCTACATCTTGCATATCAGAGGAGTTATAAATAATCCAATGGTACATATTTAGATAGTTTTAAAGAACTTCTATTCTACATCGAGGGCCTAAAATAGTAGCAATAAAGTAGATGGAGGGAATTTCTCTATAATATTGTAACCACTTCTACGCCATCTCAACCATAGACATTTACAATATTGGGTCCTAATGCGCATTAAGCAAAGCTGCAATTATGTTAATGGCCTTCATTATAAAATAGTACACGTTGGGTATGTACACTTGGGAAAAAGTGTTAGTAGCATCGTGGAAAACTTTCGATACTTCTAGTAACTCATCACAAACATCCCAATCTCTTTTATAGATTTCAGTTTCTTAAATATGATGCATGCAAAACCTACATAGCCGTTCTCCATAGGCATCTGTACTTTGCAACATATCATACATTGAATTCTAGCGATGTTTTACATCTTTTTGAATTTTTTATACCTTTTACCATTTTCTATGCAAAAGTCCCTCCACATTCTATGTAAAGAGGGTTTTTCAATAATGGTTTTAATTGCATACTTTATTGGAGTCACTTAATATTCTCTAGCTTTCATGCCGTTTTTAACACACAAATTTAAAATATGGCATGCACATCTTATGTGGAAAAATGTTCCTCCCAAATCGGGTTGGTAAAGATTTTTCAATTCACTTATAGATGTAGTGTTTGCACTAGCATTATCAAAACTGATTGAAAATATTTTACTTAGCAACTGATACCCCTCAAGAATGATAAATATTATCCTATATATCACCTGTGTTATGTGTTGTTCGTTGAAGACCCTAAGGACCAATAACCTTTTATTTAGTTGCCATTTATTATTTATCCAATGATAAGTTACTCATATGTATGAATTTTCTTGCCATCTATCGATCTATATATCTGCACATATCGATACTTATGTATCTAAGGAGTTGAACATTGTGGCTAACTCTCTCTTACCTTTATATTACAACAATTGGTTGGCTTTATGTATTGTTTTGGTGTTGAACAAACACGCGTCTGGGTTGAATGCCTCCTATTTGTGTTAAAGACAAGACTTGCACTTACTTATGCTGAAAGAGAGATGCACATTTGCGATGTACTATACAAGTGCCATCTTCTACTTCTCCACATCGTATCAGAATAGTATGGATGATTGAGAACTGCCAAGCCATGCAATTTGTTGTTGAGATTTATCAATGTCGTGCTCCAATGGATGCTTCCGATGCAAGTATTTGGTCAGTGTCCCATAGCCACCCACCTTCTTCCATGCATAGCTTAAGGTATAATAGTTGAATTGTGCACGAGAATTGTCTTCCCTATTTGTAATTTTAGTAAAATATTTAGTAAATATTTCTGACTTTGTGGGTTTTGAAGGCTTGCTCGGGTCACCGTATGGCAACTCCTTAATGTTGTTTCTACCTACTTCCTCACCCTCTATGGCATCACCCCATTGATACGGAGTTTGTTGCTTGAAACTGGGAGAAGCCGTTGGAGACTCTACTAAATCCTCATATTATTCACTGGTAAAGTCATGCTAAACACCATAGTCATCAACATCGACGAGTTACTCAATCTAAGGATTTTTCCCGTTTCCCCTAAAATCCTTCTTGCTAGAGGAGGACATATGGAAAAATCGATTCATTCGTATTTCTAATGTTTCATGTGCAATCTTTAACGGCAAAACAAAGGAGGAACAGAGTGCTAAGTAATACACATGAACAGGTGAAAATTTGTTTTTAAGGAAAATATTTCCAGTAGAGAGTAAGGTTTTACACCAAAAAAAAAAAAAAATTGCAAATGGAAATAAAGTGTATAGCGTGGAGTATGTGCGTTTATGTAATAAAGTGTAGTGAATGGAAGTAAAATTTAGCAGATAAAACTTCAACTATTGTGCAATTTATAGTTATGCTAAAAAATAATACAAATGGATTGATATGTGTGTAGTTTGTAGAATGATTTTTTGTGAGGTCTAGATGAGTGGTGCAATGATTTATAGTACGTGCGTTTCTTTAATAATTTGAAACCAATCTTTCAAAACTTCCGTTTTGAAATTTTTAGAACATTTATTACTTAGTAAATTTTTAAAAATCAAAACAACCATCTTCTCTTTTCTGAACGTTTATTATATTTATTGCAACGTTCCCCATAAGTGTCTACAAAACTAGCCAAGCAATAAATTATAGGGACATCTCACATTTGCCCATCCCATTTCCCACCCTCAAATCTTTTGCTTGGCATTAAATTCCTCACATCACATCATCATTAATTAGACTGGTTTTTTTCTTTTTCTTTTTTCTATAGACCTAAGTTGTCGACGCACCAGTCCAAGTAAGTCACAGCCTATTACCTGCATAGACCCGTTAGTATCTGCAAGTCCAATTACTTATCGAACCTGGCCCTTCCCCAAGTATAGGATTAAGTGGATAATGCTATTATACAGGGTATCTACTTGAGCGTTACTCGATTAAGTAGGTTTTTAATGGGTAGTCCCTAGGTAGATTTTAGGTAATAATTTTCCCAAAACCTATTCCCACAAGATAGGGTTGTATGAAATCAAGATATTCAGTACCTACCTTAGAACTTATACTTTAAAGCATACAAGGTACAAGTTACAGGATATCATGCATCCACCCTATAATAGTAATTAAATAAAATTAATAAATAAAAAATCTCACTAAAATAAAATAAAGCTCAACCCATCGAAAACCCTAAACTAAATGCTTGTCAATCCCTTTCCCTCCATCTTTAGTCTTTAGTTGTCATGCCCTAAACTAGGGAGTCGTAATTGCCTTGTTGTTACGAACCATAACCAAGAACAGATAAAGGCAGTCTCTAAATGAGTCCAAGCTTACAGAAAGCTCGAAAAAGATTAATGGGAAAAAGTGCAAAAGGGAAAAAACAAAGAATGAAACAATAAGCAAAACCCACAAACAGCTCCAGAGGATATGGCGTACCAATAGAACTTCCGAGGACTCATGGTACAATTACATATGACACACAAATTGGTCCGGTAAGGTTACTCGTCACCTAACCTTACTTAAGGGAAAGGATAAGAGTGATGCCGAGAGTATTTAGACAGTATTTACACAGGAAAGAAAAAGTACTCAAAGAGTGTATATTAAAAATGATCTGCCTTCCCACAATTACAAGTATAAGGGTATTTGTACCCATAAGTTAAGACAACTTACCTAAAAAGGAAAAGACAAAAAGGGTATTTCCTAAAAAAGTAATGCACAAGATACAAAAGGGTAAAAATAAATATATAAGAAAAATAATCATTAATGCAAAGGATTCTATACATGATACTGTACATGTGGCGGTGCTATATTGGCGAGGTCATTAGAAGATGCAGACAAAAAAGTACAGACAAATAGGTTTATCCGAGTAGGGATGGCTTAGTTAATCCGGACTCTCTCACTTAGCTTCTTGGCAAAGAGGTTGCCGAGTAATCAGACGACTTGGTGTTGGAGAGTAATCATCAACTCGGCATACTGTAGAAAAACGGGCGATCATACGGCACGGCATGAAGGGTGACTCAACAAAGAAGTACTCAACCTTGGTAGGAGTTGGTTGGAATAGAAGGACTCATCGTACCAGCCCCTCTAGCCCTCAGGCTCAGCTGCAAGTCAAAGGTCTAATAGCCTAATTCTTATCACTTGCTATGTAAACCAACCTATACTAAAAGTTAGCCACTAACATAGGCATAACTTACATAAGGTGTTCACCACTCTACTGCTTGGACGCGTCTCATTCAGTACCTAATAGAAATTAACCTGTGATGTAATTTTTCAAAATAGCTACTAAAAATAATTTTTATAGCTTAAATTCTAGGTAAAAAATCAAGTTTATAAGTTGTATGAAGGATAAAACCTTGCATTAAATAAAAATTCCAAAAACTACATTCTTACGAAAATGTATAATGTCTGCTAAAATTTTACTAAAATACACAGGCTTATAGAGCATGGAATAATTCTCATTGACTGAAAACTAAGGGTCACCTAAGGAGACCCTACTAATTTTTCCTAGCGGTTAGTACAATCGATAAACTAAATAGAAATCTAGTCGGGTAATCTTAAAACTTACTCCCTAACCCCGTTCTCTAATCTTCTGGAAATTAAAGTAGTACTGGCGAATTTACTAGAAAACCTGCAAAACAACCATAGGGGAGTAAGCGATAACTTGCACAGTAAATGGGATGGAGATAATAGCACATATTTGATAAAAAGCAACCATGGTTATTGAGCAAGTTTAGTTAGATGCAATACATGATTAAGTAAACGCCATCTCACGACGTTGACCAATCGTCGTGAGATTAAAGAAATTGCATCCACTTTAATTCGAGTTTTGAGGAGTTTAATGTCGTACACTTGTAAATCGGAACCAAACCGAGGCTTATGCAGTACAGAACACCCTCCACTTGAGACTACCTTCGAACCACAAACCTCAATCTTGCCGTAACCTCTTCTCCTGTCATTTAGTTTAACTAAGGGTAAAGAGAAGACCATTTCTACTATTCTTATTGAAGGATCCGTATTTGGCTCGAGAATCTTAATTGCTTCCCTTAGTAGGTCGTGATGCAAGTTCGATTAGTAGTTAAGTCAAGTATATGTTAGATTGATTTTGAGGTAGTCAAGAAATTTCAGATAGTCCAAAGCAAGTGATATCATGAAGCAAACAATACCTAAGTCTAGCACTCAAAATAGTACAACCATATTCAAGCACAAATGCTGCATACACATAGGCAACTAACTTACAATCACAAGCAAGACATATAATAAGGTCTCTAAGTATTCTTAAAAATACTTCAAAGTGTGGTGAAACGTTGATCCCATTTACCTAGATACCAATGCTCATTTTCCTTATGCGTCGCTCTTGTCTTTTTTTATTATTCCTAAAATTTAAAGTAACCTCTTTAGTTTCTAACCAATATGAAACATATGAGTTCATTTTAATATTTAAATATGTTCCTCAATTATGTTAGATAAGTTTTCTATAGTGTTTATTAAGTATTAGTTAAGTAGTATAGATTCTGACCAAGGTTCTGACTTAATATAAGTTGCTACCTAGTAGTTTCTAACCTAAATTATAACTTTAGTAGATTCTTAGAAGTTATAGGCAAGCGACTTTCTAATCTACTTTCTGGCTTCTACTGATTCAATATTTAGTACCAATCATCTTCAAACATTTGGTCACTCTTACATTTTGCATCTTACATCTAACTACTTTTTGATCAAGTTTTTGACTTAGGTTTTAACCTAGTCTTATGGTATAAGCTATTGTCCGAGCGACTTTTAACTCATGTTCTAACTCTGATAAAGATATAAAGTTTATATACATTCTGATTCCCATATATAAACTTTAGTAAAATACTTATTAAACGTCCATTTTTTTCTATATTATACTAATTAATTTAATTATTTCACAAACCGCACCTAAAGGACATAGAAAGTTACTATAGAAACACATACATATTCGAAATTTAATCTAGCCTTACATTACTTTCTAACATACATTCTATGCATAGACTGTTTCTTGTACCCTTTTGTGACACATTCTGACAAACCTTCTAACTTATTTTCTAACCTGCACAAGATATACTTTAAATCCTCAAATCACACAACTTAAATATCCATACCCCCTACTTCCTCACTTCAACACTCTGACCCAATACTTCAAATCCTAAAACAATAATAAACAAACTCTTGAAGACCCAATTACTCAATTAAACATCCATTTAAGGAATTTTTAGCCATATGTATGCTAGTTAGAGAAAAACCAAAATATTCAACTATTGAATTTTTGAAAACTCTTTTTATGGAATCAAATTAGACATGTTGAAATGTTTGTACATAAATTTTAGGATCAAAACAACAATATTTAGGCTATTGAAAATTAGAATAAAGGTTCATTTTTGTCTCAGTTTCTTAAGGAACACATATTTCAACTTGGAATTTGAAGAATCTGGTTGTATTTTTGGATTACACAAAAAGTTACCTAGAGAAACCAAAAATCATAATTTTTAAAGCTCGTTTACTATTTTTAGAAAAATAAAATAAAAAACAGCTAAAACCTAAACTTGTCACTACTTACAACTTTGACAACCGTCTAGGGGCGGTGGTTTGTCTTCTCAAGTTAGTATGGCTCACTCTCGAGTAATGTTTAGCCTAGAGAACTTGAAAACCCCCCACTTTGCACTATTTTTCTTTAATTTTTTTTGCCTATCTACATTTCCTCGCTTCCAAAGCTCCTCCTTATTTTTCCCCACTCATAAACTATCTAAACTTTATTTTAGAAATGCTCCTAGAATTTTATAATGTAGCCTTGTCAATGGAGAGATTTTTCTTATGCCAATCATCCTATACTTTATATTTCCCTTATATTATATTTTGTTTAATCCCATGGTGAGGCATCTTGAAAATTTTTTATAATTTTTCTATATTTTTCATTATTTATTCGATAATATCTTTGCATTTTCGAGTATTTTTACAATTACGGATACATATATTTATATAATAATTATACTCGATATGCATACATATTTTTTATATATTATTTTATATACAATATTAATTACATTACTCCTATAATTAATCTTTAAGTGTTCATTAATTTTTCGAGAACTAATTTCATGCGTTACCGATAATATAATAATATAATAAATTGCTACTATTTTAACTATATTTTTAATATCTTATTATATTTTTAAATTCTGTGCTTACAGGAATTCCTCGACTATTATTTCTAAGCCTCTCATAAGTTTCTAACTTAATTGGGTTACCTTTCTAAACATTCTAAATCGGTTACCAAGCCTAATCGCACCAGTATAGGTCTCTCATTAGTCTTTACTCCATTGTTTTTTTTTCCCCTAACTCCGTCCTCATTTTCTAAGTCCATCATCTAATAAGGTCTGAAAAATAAAATTTGTGCTCTTAGTTTCTACTTCTAACGCCACCTATAAGCCAAAGGAACACCAATTACTTTTTTTTTCTTATAGCGAAATAATTTCTTTATTTTATAATTAGCAAAAGATTTGGTATTATTAGTTGAGCAAAATCTAACTTTCTTAGAGTATAGGGAAATTATTTTATTGATGCATATACCTTGTAGAAGAAGAATATTTTAGTTTAAATTTATATTTTGTTTTGTTTCCTTGTTATATCTTCATTTTCCATGGTTATCCTTTTTATCATGTATTACCGTCACATCCCTAATCATTTTCCCAAAGCACCTGAGTACCTCTTCTTGAACTTCATAATTCATATATAGTAATGACCCAAATTTACTTAAAAAATAATCAATAATTTCAAATTGGAACCTCTAAGTTTCTCATTTTTCATATATTAGTAAACTACTAAATTTTATTTTATTGTTCTTAATTATAGACACTTAATTTTTATCCTCCTTTTATTTTATTTTATTTTATTTTATAAGATAAGAGGTCCTAAATCAGGAAAAATACAAAAAATAGAAAATTAAAGAAAATCTAAAAATTAAGAAATTTAGAAAAATACAAAAAAAATGGAAAAATAGGGAAAAGCACAAAAAATAAGAAATTTAGAAAATACCAAAAAATGAAAATATTTAGAATATTGAAAAGTCACAAAAAATAGAAAATAAATTGAAAATATAAGATTTAGAGAATTTAGAAAATAATAATTTAACAAAATAGGTTTTTTTTTTTATTTTAATAAATTTAGAAAGGGAGACCGTTGGGCTGGGCTTACATTTGAATATAGCCTCCACTAACCTAATCCAATAGCCTAACAGATAACCATATGAGCATGGCATTGCATATAACTTGAAGGTTAGAGGTTCGAATCTTAATAAAGGCATAAGAGCCTTTTTTATTTTTTTCAACCAATACACTGCCACATCTATAACTACCATATGTCAGGGTTTCACTATACTACATATCCTGATACGTAGCAGCTTTGGATTAGCCAACGTTGATGTGGCGCCACATAGCATGCTACGTCAACTATCACGTGTCACATGAGGATACGTGGCACACCATGATTGGACAACACAGCTAATGTAGCGCCGTGTCAACCGCTTTCTCTCCCTTTCCCTTCTTTTTCCCTAATTTTCCTCCACTTTCCCTAATAAAGCAGCTTTAACCGCTTCAATTTAGCCCCAGTTTTCACACAACTTCCTTACTTGAACATACCAATTAATGGTGTAATATCATCCTTCGCATGGCCTACTTCAAATAGAACCAAAGAATACATCCAGATCCATGCATTTGGGCATTCAAATCAAGCTCCCAAGATCGAAAAAAAGCTAGAAATTCAAAGTCACACATTCATGTTCAAATTTGTCATTGATGGACTTTCTGAGCTTAGGCCAACTCGAATTGCTATAAATTGGACTCTCCCAATCACACACAAACATACACAAGCATCACAAACCACTTACGAGCTCTCTCTCTCTCTCTCTCTTCTCAATCACTCTCTCTTTACACTTACTGAACCCTCTCTCTCTCTTTAACTTTCTCTCTCTAGCCACCTTCGAAGGGTACTACCACCCTAGCTAGCTCCCCCACCACACAAGTGACCAAACCCAACCACTCTCGCTCCTGGTCATGACACCTAGCCACGCTGCCAAACACCTATCATTAAAACCTAACCACCGCAATTGCCCACCCACAAACCACAATAAACCACTACCCTAAGCCTAAACTAACCCTATAGCTAAGCTCCTTGCCACCCTAAACCTAAGACCCAACGTCTCCGCAAGTTCCAACAACCAACATGTGACTAAGCAACCCCCGTTAGTCGCAACCAAACTACAAACAACCACCACTAGCTTTAGCACTTTATCTACCCCCTTAACGTCAATCAAAAAATCACGAAAACCTCTTTCCCCATTCGATTTGCTGCCCAGAACACCCTGAATCATGCCTTGCTAAGTTGCTATTATTAAAAATTTTAAAGTCAACCCGCAATCCGAAGTCCAACCTGCACACCTAACCCAATTCTCGATCCATTCCTCATCCATTTCATTGTTTCAATTTCTCTTTTTTTTTTTATTTATTTATGTAAAATGTAAATTGTAATGTAAAAGTAAAAAAAAAAAAAGGAAAAAAGAAAAAATTTAAAAAAAAAAAGAGTAAGAAAAGGAAAAAAAAAAGAGAAGAAAAAAATAGTCTATTTATTTATTTACTTTTTAGTTAAATAAATAAAACAAAAAATAATAATAAATAAGATAATAAAAATAATAATAAATGAAAAATATTATAAAATCATCTTATCACCTAAAAAAATAGATTTTCCAAATATAAAACAAAAATAAATGGACCCTTTCCAAATTAGGGTACTTTAGAATTTTCTAAAAATAAAATAAAATTTCCGAGTTAGAACCTTTTTAGAAATTTTCTTCAATAAACCAAATTGAGTTAAAAATGTAAATCCGACATATTTTCAAAATTAAAACAAACCCAACCCACTAAACTTTTATGAAAAAAAACTATGTACATCTGATCTCGAATAACATGTACGTAAGCACCTATGAGGCGATAGTAAAAAATAAAATACCTAATTTTCTTTTTTTTTTTAGTTTAGATTACTCAAGTTATCTAATTTAGGTAAATAATCGAGTTTTGTTTTATAGAATTGATAGGTGATTTTTAAGGATAAAGTTAAATTTGGAAAGTTAATAGTACCCATAAGAGTTTAAAAATCCTAACCTCCGGATTTAGATCTCTAATTTTAAAACCATTTTACAAAATTGGTTTTACGGTTAGACCAGTGACTAAGTTCTAACCAATCCACCCAATTGGTTATGACTTAACTTTTTTTTCCAAACTCCAATCGAGTGGCGACTCCAAAAACATTTTTTAAGATTAAAAAAAAACGGTTTTCTTTAAACCCTAGTCAAAAGTCAATATTAAACACGTAAAGCTTAATACAGGTCAGTTTGAAGAAAACTAATTTAAAAAATCGGGAGGGAAAAAACCAAGCTCAACAGCTTGGCGACTCTACCAAAGATGTCAAGAGGGTTAGCCATTCAACTTTCTAAAATTAGAATTAATCTCTAAGAAATCACCTTAGTATAATTTATTTAGTTATTTGTTCCTTGTTATTTATATCATTGTACTAACGTTTTATGCAGGTTTAGTTTTAATGGTTTGACTATCTGGGGGGGGTAGGCGGGGTGTGGAATTTATTTTATGTGCTATGAATGCATGATAGATACGTTTGAACCAAAGCCATCTTAGGACCTTAGGATGAGCAGCCATTATGTAAGTTCCGTGTGTAGTGAGGCAACCACCATTCAGGGCCGATTAGACTACCCCACTTAAACTTCGATATAACCAAAGAACTATTTTTTCATAAGCACGTAAAGTCACAAAGTTTAAGGACCTCTAGAACCCACCCTTCTTACATACATTTTTCGAGATCGACGAATAACTAACAAGGTGTCGTTGTTGTAAAAAATTAAAAAAAATGAGAAAAAGAAAAAATTGATAAAAACCTAGAGTTTCTTTCCCTGTATATTTCCTAGAATTCATGTACATAGGAAATCTTTCTGTAATTTCTTTTGATAGTCTTTCCTTTATAATTTATGTTTTCCTTGGAAATCTTTCAAAAATGGCTACCTTATCCAATGCTAGAGTCTTCATCAGAGAGATTCATGTCCACAAGCCCACAAACCCAAAGCCTATACTTAATCAATGGTTTTAAACCTTCAACCCAAGAGAACAAGAGTTCATTACCAATAAGATTAGGCCCATACTCTCATTATCCAAGATGAATGTTAATATCACACTAATAAGAGCCTTAGTCCATTTTTAGGAACCCAAAGAAGTCACTTTCCATTTTGGGCCACACCTAATCAGCCAACTCTAAAAGAATACACCTAACTACTTCAAGCTCCTCCCTTGGACGAAATATACATTCTAGAGCTCATCTTCAATCCAGCCTACATTTTTTCAAAATTCTTGAGGATCTGTAAGACTAAGATAAATGAAGCCTTAAACGATTGCAACAAATACATCATCAAGATATAAGATCTAATCCATTGGTTCCAAAACGAACCCAACCCTAACAAACAGGCTTTGTTTCTTGGTACTTGGGGGGAGAATCAAATCAAGGCTTACATATTAGTACTATTTACCACCATCTTATTTCCAAGCAAGTTTTTTCTTATACACTTTAGGGGGGAGAAATTAGTGGCTCAATTTTAGGAAGGGAAGTCTTATATTCCTACCATACTCGCTGAACAAATAAAGAACCTCAATTTCCTCAAGAAAAGAGGTTATGGAGATCTCAAGTCAAGCATGGCACTGTTAATGGTATGGTTCGTCAACCACATCAAATGCTTTAGGTTAGACCTAATAAGGGGTGCATTCGGCAATAAGATTGATCTTATTGACTCTTTCGTTGATAAGATTAAATTACCAGAAGATATCTCTACCCTTCTCTAGATAGAAGTTTTATAAGATTTCTGAGTTGAAGATATACTGCGAACCACCAAATGGAGCAATTACACTAAGGTCATACTGGTTTGTAAAGATTATCATGCCGTACCATTGACCGGAATAAGTTGGTGTACAAGCTACTACCTAAAAAACATGGTAAGGCAATTTAGAGGGATTTAGGACATGGTTCATAGGCCTTCATGGGAGCTATTCACTCTTAACCTTGAAGAGCATCACTCCATAGAAAAGGTATCCAAGCTTTGCAAGATCAAAGCTTGGTGAGATACCAGGACCATAAGCTTAAACATCAATTTGAGCGAATTCATAAGAGAAGTAGACAAACACCGGGTCACCAAAGAGTACTTATATGATCAGTTTCACAAGGCAAGCATGATGCAGTATTAGGCACTAGAAGTCCTTCAACATTCCCCTAGAATCCTAGCTTTAAAATGGTGACCTATATGGACCAGGCAAAAGCTCATATGGAAGTCCTCTACAATGAAAAAGACAGGTGGGAAAACCTCCTTCAAGAGTATAAGCAAAGGCCACACACCTTGCAACACCAATTAAAGATGGCCTAGAAGAAAATCCAAGAGTTTGAGGAAGCAACGAAGCATGGTCAAAAGAAGGAGAAGAAAATGTCATCTGAACCACAAAAGAAAAGAATATTAGTATAGATGAATTTGTATTTTTCTCTTTTCTTTTATGTAATAAACTCCGAGAATTAAGGAATAATAAATAACTTGTCGTTTTGTTGGTTAATCGCTGATCCCCTACTTTTCATCGGTGTAGACCATTTACATTTCATTCATTTATTTCAGTTCGATATTTTCAAATTTTTTCATATGCTAACTTGTTGAGAAGTGATCCTAAATCCAAGTCACCAAGATAGCTCGCAAATGTCAAACCTTCCAAAGAAGTCCTATCAAAACCCGTTCTCA
This sequence comes from Lumnitzera littorea, assembly GCA_024138015.1. Classification (NCBI taxonomy): domain Eukaryota; kingdom Viridiplantae; phylum Streptophyta; class Magnoliopsida; order Myrtales; family Combretaceae; genus Lumnitzera; species Lumnitzera littorea. Next base: position 77,070,173 of record JAMXBB010000011.1, read on the forward strand.
AACCAAAATAGCTAACTAAGGAAATAACAACACCAACATCAATAACAGTAGTGTCAACCCGGAAGTTATTAACCCCACTAAGCTGAGGTTTCGCTCTTTAGAACAAACGGTAGGGAAGATTGTAGAACAATTAAGCTTCCTTACTAACAGCATTGCCCTACTTAGATCCACAACTCCAGCAAACGAAGAAAGTTCTAAAGCCCAATATGGAAGGAATGCTGAAGCCTCATCCTTCAAAGCAGAAGAAGCCTACCCTAAGGTCAATTAGGCCTTCAAATCATTTGAGATAGAAGGGGTCTTTCCAAAGGTCAACCCAACTTTCGAGCCAAATACTTACTCGTTTTCGGTCATTTTAAAGCCTGAAGCCGATCAAGATAAGCTGAAAGAGCTTGAGAAGCAACTAACTCAACAAATCACTGAAAAGATGAAAATGCTCAAAGGGTATGATGGATTCAAGCAGGCTGGTATAATAGACTTCTTTGCCTATGACTATAGAAGATTCCCAGAAAAATTCAAAGTACCTGACTTCGAAAAATACAATGGGACTGGATGCCCTAAACACAACACCCAACTGTATATACGCAAGATGGGCAAGTATGTGCAATATAACTAACTTATGGTCCAAACTTTTCAAGATAGCCTAACTGGCCCTGCTTGACTCGGTACACCTAATTGGATCTAAACCAGGAAAACACATGGGAAAAGCTGGCTACATCATTTTATGAACAATATAGGTTCAACATTAAAGTGGCGCCAACCATGATGGATTTGGTTGCCCTAAGGAAGAGGCACAATGAATCTTTCAAAGAATACGTCCAAATGTAAAGGTCCTTAGCTGCAAGGGCATCTACCCCCGTGACTAAGAAAAAGCTAACTTCAACTTTTATCAGCACTCTTAAGAGACCCTACTTTACTCACCTAATCAAACAAGCCTCTTCTAGCTTTGCAGAAGTAGTAACAACAAGGTATTGAATTGAAAGTGTCGTCTCCTCTAGCAAGTTACAAGAGACATCAGATCGAAGATAAGCTTCTACTAAACTCACTACCAACAAACCTAGAGAAGCTACTACCAGCATGGTTAATTTGAATACCAAACCTAACGCCCGAGTCTCTTTTAGGGCAAATCCTCCGCCAGCTCAACAACAGTATAGAAGCCAACCACAAGTTAGCAAGGTCCCAAGGCAGCTCACCAAAATACCCGTTCTACTCAATCAGGTCCTTAAAAAACTAAGAAAAGATAATCTACTCCACTCTAAGGCTCCCAATGTAAGGTGTCAATATCATCTAGGGTAAGTAGGTCATTCAATTGATTGATGCTCGAGGTTAAGGAACAAAATTCAAGACTTAACTGATGAAGGTACAGTACAACTAGATTTTGTGAAAGCTCCTACTCCAAACGTTAACAACAACCCCCTGCTGAACCATGAGCCATCATCAATATGATATTTGACAACTCAGAGCTCACCATCAACATGATTGGCTCCAATAGAGAGCCTAAGGTCTATAAATTCTATAGATAAGAAGAGAAGCAAATTCCATAAACCAAATGTTACACCTTCCATATACCTATAGCCCCTAAAAATTACAAAACTACCCCTCTCGACTACTAAACAGTAAATCAGGGGCAATCAAGCTCACTTATAGGAGGGATTACCCACTTTGGTAGAATCTACAATCTAAGTGAAGACTTGAAAAAGAAGGATGTGCTAGAAAGGCCAAACAATGAACCAACTGAACATGAAGAAGGATTGCCTACCTTCACTAAAATAATCAAGTATAACAAGTATAAAGTAATGGATTAGCTTGCTAAGACTCCAACACAAATATCCCTCATGAGTTTATTGATGGCATCGGAATAGCATCAAGAAGGTTTATTCAGAACATTAAGGGAAGTCAAAGCCCCTCATGAAATACCGGTTGAAAGGATTGGGTCTGTCACCAACTCTATCCTCACTATGGATCAGATTTCTTTCTTTGCCGAGGAACTAGGTGAAGAAGTTTGTCGAGGCTGGTTTTTCATCCTCCCTGTTCTTTTTAAAAATTAGGTCTTCTCTAAACCGATCAATATTAAACCCTACCCATTTAATACCGATCCTTGACTAGGGTTTAAAGAAAACCGTTCCTTTTTGTTTTGAAAACAATTTTGGAATCACCACCCGACCAGAGTCAGAAAAAACAATTAAGTTATAACCAATCGAGTGGATTGGTTTTGGTTATAACTTAGTCACTAACCTAACGATTAAAACCAATTTTACAAAATGGTTTTTGAAAACCAAAGGCTTAAGTTCAGGGGTTAGGAATTTTAAACCCTTGTGGGTACCATCAACTTTCTAAAATTAGAAATAAACTTGAAAATCACCTTTTAATTTTGAAAGACAAAACTTAATTTAATGACTCTAATTGGATAAACAAAACAATCCAAACTAAAGGAAAAGGGAAATTAGGCATTTTCATTTTTTACCGTTGCCCTATAGGTGCTTACGTACCTACTATTTAGAATTAAACATACATAGTTCTTTTTTTTGTAAAACTTTAGTGGATTGGTTTTGTTTTAATTTGAAGACGATCGAGTTTACACTTTACTCAATTTTGATTTGTTTAAGAAAATTCCTAAAGCATCCTAATCGGTGTTTTATTTTTGAAAACATTGAAATAGTCCTAATTTGGAAAAAAGGCCCATTTATTTTCATTGATTTATAGAAAACTTAATTTTTCTAAGTGTCAAAATGATTTTTCTTCACTAACCTATTTATTTATTTTTATCACTTAATTTATTTATTATATTTTATCTATTTTTATTAAACTAGTAAAAATAAAATAAAACAAACTTACTTTTTTTCCTTTTTCTTTTCTTTTCTTCTCTTTTACATTTACATTTAGAAGTAAAAAAAATAAAAGAAAAAAGAAAAAAAATAAAAAAATCAACAATAAATAAATAAACTAAACAAAAACAAAAACAAAACAAATAAAAAAATATAAAAAAAAAAACAAGAAACTGAAATGAAAAAAAAAAAAAAAAAACAAGGATTTGAACCAGAAAGAGGATGTGCGTTTCGGATTAGGGCACTAGGTCAAATCTCAGGTTAGATTCGAGTCGACTCCACTGGATTTAGGTCGAGGTTCCACGGTAACAGCAACGGCAACGTGATTCGACTTGTTTCGATCACCAAAACAAGTGGGTGACGAATGTTTTGTGTGTTTTTTATTGGGGAATGGGGGGGGGTAAGCCAAACACCGTGATGGTTGGAGGTCGTTTAGAGGTGTTTCAAAAGTTGGCTGTAGGTGGTGGTAGTGGTGGTGGTTTAGCCGTACAACGGTCGCTAGGTATGATTAGAGTGTTGGCTCGGGGATTTAAGGGTACGGGGAGAGTAGCCGTGGTGTTAGTTTAGGTCGAAGATGGCTGAGGGTAGTAGTTCAAGGAGAGAGAAAGGTAGCGGTCAGGGTTTGGGTCGCTACGAGTTGGTGGCAATGCCACAGGCTACGATGGAGGTCAAAGGTGGTTGGGTTCTAGAGCTTAGGTGATGGGGAGTTCGGCCGCAGTGGTAGCTCGACTTAAGAGTGGCTAGAGAGAGGGGTTCGAAGAGAGAGAGCGAGTTAGAGAGAGAAAGTTTTTGCGATTAAGGGAAAGGGTGTTTCGAGTGCTTGTGCGAGGTTCTGTCCCCTTGTCAATGGTCCCTAAGCCCCTATTTATACATGAATTTCACCCAAAAACTAAGGAAACTCGGAATCAGATTTGAATGCAAATACATGAAAATTTAGTTTTTTTTTTCTGATTTTTGAAAGCCGATTTGAATGTGCTTTTGACTGAATCTAGAGGTGTTAATGGGTTCAATTCACAATAGACCATGTCTAGTTTGCAATTTAGCCATTCATTTAGTGAAACTGCAACAAGAAAAGATCCAAAAATCATGTTAAAGTGGGCGGTCCAAAGAGGAAAGCACTGGAAATCTAGAGAAAGACGAGGGAAATAAAGGGAAAGAGAGGAAAATGAAGGGAAAAGGAAAGAAGGGGAGGGAAAAAATGGGCTGACATGGCACCATGTCAGCCGTACCAGCCAACCCCGACGTACAACATATCATTCGTGACACGTGACAACTAACGTGGCATGCCACGTAGTTGATATGTGGCGCTACATCAGCAAGTCATCCAATCCCGTCTTGCCACATATTAGGATACGTGGTGCAATCAGATCCTTACACGTAGCAACTCTAATGTGATTGAAAACAAAAATAAGAAAAAGGCCTCCTTGCCTTTGCCAAGCTTCAAACCCAAAAACTCATGCTCAATGCTAATATTATGTCCATATGCTTAATTGTCAGGCCATTAGCTTGTATCTTATCCATATGTGCAATCATTGCACATATGAACTCGATTAGTCTGGGCTAAATTTAAATCTCAACCCAAGTTCAACGGCCCAATTTCCAAACCAAAATTAAAATTAAAAATCTATCCTAATAATATGTTATTTTCTAAAATCTTTTACTAGATTTTAATTTTTCTATTTTTTTGTAATTTTTCAAATTTCTAAATATTTAAACTTCATTTTCTAATTTTTTATCTTTTTAGGGTTTCTTTCTGAAATTTCTTATTTTTGAAAATTTTTGTATTTTTCCACAATCCTTATTTTTTCTAAATTTCTTTTTTTGGGGTTTTCTTTAATTCCCTATTTTTTGAATTTTTTTTCTAATTTAAGACCTATTGAGAAAAGATAGAAAAAATAATAAAAATAAAGGGAGTAAAAATTAGGTGTCTATAAAGGTAATCAGTACACCAAACCTCTATTCATAATAATGAGGGTAAACAACATCATCATAACAAAAGTCCTCATTGACAATAGGTCATCCTTAAATGTTTGCCTTCTAGCCACGCTGGATCTATTGGGCATTGATACAACCGCTATTAAGCCAAATTCAACAACGGTGAGAGCTTTTGACAAATCCAGGTGAGAAATTATAGAGGAGATTGACTTACTAGTTGATATCGACCCATAGATGTTCAACATCCAATGCTAAGTTTTTGACATCCCAAAGACCTTCAACTTGTTATTGGGAAGGCCTTGGATACACTTAGCAGTAGCCATATCTTCAAGTCCTCACCAAAAGGTTAAGTTCATCTCCAATAATTAGGTCATCACGACTCTGGTTGACTAGCATTACGAAATTAATAAAGAAATGGCCATACCCTATATTAGCACTGAGGAGTTTAAAGAGGTATGCATGATTACTGATCGGGAGAAAGATGAGAGGCCAGAGTTCAATAAGGACCAGTTTAGAACCTATGGGCTAGGTGACATCCTAACTCCGATGGAAGAGTTGCAAAGAATGTAAGCTAGAGGTAGAAAAGGTGACAAGTTATATCATGCCCCAATGACCTTCTCACTATAATCAAAAAATTTCATCTAAGCCGATGTCTAAAATCCACAGCCTGCCAAAGAGGACAGCTCTAGCACAAATAAAATAGTTGGCCTATCCAATAAGTCCGAGCACTTGAATAATTGGTTCTTCATCCCTATAAATAGCAATAAGTCTTCCTTAAGGTAAAGGATGAATCACAGTCTAGTATTTTATAGAGTTTTGTAATAAATTACCTTTATTCTACAAGTAATTGTACTCAAAAGTTTCCTCTAAATAAGAATCAATCTCTTTTCTCTTTACTTCTTCCTTACTTACACTCTTTCTTCTACATACTTTTCTTTTTCCAAGATCTAATACTCCAAATAAAGGCCATGGATACCTCGCATAGATAGGTGATGAAAATATTAATATCACCTCCGGCCCTACTGGGTTAGTCGTCAGGAGTGATGTCAACGACCATAGTAACGTACAAGAAAATTGGTAAAAACATGAAATGAGTAAAATTTCCATTGACAAGCCAACTGAGATGATTAATGTTGGGACCAATGATAACCCTAAGTTATTGAAAATTGGAGGAAATTTGAAAGAAGACTAAAAGGTAGAAATGACCACATTACTATCTAAATACCAAGATGTATTTGTATAGTCTTATGAAGATATGCTCAAATTAGATCCATCAATTGTGGTCCATCGTTTACCTACACAAGAGGATATCATACCTAAGAAATAGAAGTTAAGAAGGTTCCGACGAGATGTCCTGTTGAAGATCAAGGAAGAAGTCAAAAAATTACTAGAGGTCGGTTTCATTGAGGTATCTGATTATCCCAAATGGGTAACTAACATTATGCCAATAAAGAAGAAGAATGGAAAAGTCAAAGTGTATGTAGACTTTCAAAACCTTAATCAAGCAACCCCTAAAGATAATTTCCCCTTGCCCCATATTGATGTCTTGGTCGATAACACAATCGAAAACCATCTTTTCTCTTTCATGGATAGATTCTCCGAATATAATCAAATTCGAATATCTGAAGAAGATAAAGCCAAGACAACATTTATTACAACTTGGGGCACATTTTGCTACAAAGCAATGCCTTTCAGACTAAAAAATGCTGGGGCAACTTCTCAAAGGGCCATGGTAGCAATCTCTTATGACATGATGCATAAAGAAGTTGAAGTATATGTTGATGATATGATTGCAAAGTCCAAGGAAGGAGAAAATCATGTGGATAATTTGAGGAGATTATTTAATAGGTTAAGAAAATTCCAATTGAAGCTCAACATAGAGAAGTATACTTTCAGAGTGAATTCAGGGAAATTGTTGGGTTTTATAATCAACTAAAGGGGCATCGAAGTAGACCTTGATAAAGTCAAAGTAATAGTTAACTTGCCCCCTCCACGCACACTCAAAGAAATCAGAGCCTTGTTGGGCCATTTAAACTACATAACTCCGTTCATATCTCAACTTACAAACAAGTGCCATCCCTTGTTTAAGTTATTAAAAAAGAATGCCAAGATCAATTAGGATAAAGAATGCGAGCAAGCCTTTACAATGATCAAAGAGTACCTCATGAACCCTCCAATCTTAGTAGCTCTAAAATCTAGGAAGCCTTTATTTCTATACTTGACAATATTAACAAAATCTATGGGGTGCATGCTCGACCAGAAAGATGAGGAAGGAAAAGAACAAACTATATATTACTTAAGTAAGATATTTATTGAAGGGGAACAAAAATATTCAAAAATTGAAAGAATCTGCTGTGCTTTAGTCTAGTAATGCATCGGCTTAGGCAATACACACCAAGTTGAGTTGCTAACTCAACACGATCCCCTGAAGTACTTGGCAAACAAACTCACCTTAATTAGCAAAATCTTGAAGTGGCAAATATTACTATTAGAGTTCGACATTACGTACATAAACCAGAATTTAGTCAAGGGGCAAGCTCTAGTAAATCAGTTAGCAGAAAATCCCTACGTATGTACCCCCCAAGAGGTACAAGTCAATTTCCCCAACGAGGATATCTTAGTAACTAAGGAAAGCTCTAATAAAGGAGAAGATGATGAGCCACTAAAATGGAAGATGTTCTTCAATGGGGTAGCCAACGTGTCTGAGTATGAAATTGGAGCAATACTAATATCCCCTGAAGGTACCCAGTACCCTATGGCTATAAGGCTCGTTTTCCCATACACTAATAATATCGTTGAATACGAAGCATGCATCATGAGACTCAAAATGGCCCTAGATAAAGATATTCAAGAATTAGAAGTGTATGAGGACTCTTCACTCATTATTGGCCAAGCTCAAGGAGAATATAAGACAAGGGATCCTAAACTAGTACCTTATCACTGGCACTCGACTAAATTGATGCAGAAATTAAAAAAAAAAAAATCACCTCCAATCACATATTGAGGACTTAGAATTAATTTGCTAATGCCTTAGCCACTCTAGTATCTATGATCCAGATATCCGGTAGAGTCGAGATTCAGCCCCTTAATATTAAAATTGAAGACAAGCCTACCTTCTGTCTAATAATTGAGGGTACTAATGACCAAAAGCCGTGGTACCATGATGTTAAGATATTCCTACAACAAGGCGCATACCCTAAAGAAGCCAAGAAAAAGGACAGAAGGATTATTAGCAGATTAGCCACCTAATTCTTAATAAGCGAGTCCACTTTATACTGGCGCTCTTTTAACGGTATACTTTTAAGGCGTATAGATGACAAAGAAGCTGAGATGTTAATGCAAAAAGTACAAGGAGTATGTAGCCTCCACATGAATGGTTACATGCTAGCTAAGAAAATTATGAGGCTAAGGTACTATTAGTCAACAATGGAAGGCAATTGCACCAAACACATTAGGCACCGTGGCCTTTTTCAATGTAGAGAATAGATATCATCGGCCCGATTACTCTAAAAGCATCCAATGGGCATTGCTTTATATAAGTTGCCATTGACTACTTCAGCAAATGGGTTGAGACCTCGTCTTACTTGAGCGTTACTAAAGGGGTTATAGTTAAGTTCATCAAGAAAGATATCCTAGCCCGATACGGGACTCTAGAAACGATCATCACTGACAATGGCACCAATCTCAACAATAAGCTTATATCAAAATTATACCGATAGTTCAAGATCATTCACAAGAACTCTACTCTTTATTGATCACAAATGAATGGAGCCATTAAAGCAGCCAACAAAAACATCAAAAGAATCATAAAAAAAATAGCTGTTACATATAAGGACTGGCATGAGATATTGCCATTCGTACTTATGGCCTATCAAACTTCCATCCAGAACATCGATTGGGGCATTACCTTACTCTTTAGTATACGGTACTAAAGCAGTGTTACTAGTAGAGGTTGAGATCCAGTCACTCAAGGTACTATCAGAAACTCAATTAGATGAAGCCGATAGGGTAAGGAAACACATCAAGCAGTTGAATTAGATTGACAAGAAGAGATTGATAGCCTTATATCATAATCAGTGTTATCAACAAAGAATGGTTCGAACTTTCAACAAAAGGGTATGACCCCTGAGGGTGATATGGTGTTAAGAAAGGCTCTCCCTAATGCGCAAGACTCTAAAGGGAAATTTGCTCCTAATTACAAAGGCCCTTACGTTGTGAATCGAATATTACCAAGTGAGGCTTTAATTTTGTCCCAAATAGATGGTCCAGATTTGCTCAAAACACAAAAATGCCAGTCATTTTGAATGTCATTATGGTTTAATTTTCATTATCTACAAGTAAAGTTAGTATCCTTGGCCGTTGTTAACATTGGAATAATTACCCTCTCCATTGAAAGGTCTAACTCCCCTTACTCCATTTAATCGAACCCATACATTGAAAATATGAGAGAAGTTGAGAAGTGAGATCTAGGACATTGATAATTGACAAAACTCTTTAAAATACTTTATTACAGATTAATCCCCCCCGATGGGGAGTTTTATTGTCTATTTTTTAGGGAAGTGTGAAATCCAAGTAAGCAATCACCTCACAGTAGATATTTATTAATCGAGAATAAGGGCTTTGGTTCATAAAAGTTTCGAAAAGAAAAAAATAGTGGATGGCATTCTATATCGAGTTAATTTCCAAGATTTCTCTAAAAGAGCCAACGAAGTCTCAAACATTCCATATCAAGATCATTTGAGTTGACAATAAAGGATCAAAGCATGAGCCAGTCAATTTTAATAGGACTCTTCAAAAAAGGTTGGACAATTTGGGTGCTATCAAACACCAGGTAAGTACTTACAAATGATGTTAGCACGCCAATTTTTGAACATTGCATTTGCATTTATAACTAGTTAGTACTCCTAACAACCTTTTGAGCCAGCCCATAAGGCACCCACCTTCTACATTTGGTGCTTATCCAGCCTTCAAAGGCATGATCTTAACTCGGTCTCTTTTCAAAGTTTCTTTTAGCAAGCCTATAAGGCACTTCTGTTCACCAAGTTTTCTCTAGCAAGCCCATAGGGCACTTCTCTTCCTCAATTTTCATAGGGCGCTTCCTTTCATCATTTCTTCTTAACGAGCTCGTAAGGCGCTTTCCTTTACTAATATTCTTTTAACGAGCCCATCAAATGTTTCCTCTAAGTCCAGTCTAAGGTTACTAGTCCCCGAGAGACGCTCTCGCCTAGGTTAGTGAACCTAAAGAAGCACGACCAGGTTTTCCAAATCGATTTTAGCTTAAGGTTACTAGTCCCCGAGAGACGCTCCCACCTAGGTTAGTGAACCTAGAGAAGCATGACTAGGTTCTCCAAATCGATCATAGTTTACGGTTGCTAGTCCCCGAGAGACGTTTCCACCTAAGTTAGTGAGCCTAGAAAGGTACGACCAAGTTCTTCGAATCGATTCAATCTTAAGGTTACTAGTCCTCAAGAGATACTCCAACCTAGGTTAGTGAACCTAAAGAGGCATGACTAGGTTCTTCGGATCGATCTCAACTTAAGGTTATCTCTCCCCGAAAGATGCCCCCACCTAGGTTAGTAACCATAGAAAGGCATGACCAGGTTCTTCAGATCGATTATAGCTTAAGGTTACTAGTCTTCGAGAGATGCTCCCATCTAAATTAGTGAGCCTAGAGAGGCATGACTAGGTTTTTCAGATTGATCCCAACTAAGGATTGCTAGTCCTTGAGAAACGCTCCCACCTAGGTTAATGAGCCTAGAAAGTTACGACTAAGTTTTCTAAATCAATCCCAGCTTAAGGCTACTAATCCCTGAGAGACACTCCCACTTAGGTTAGTGAACCTAAAGACGCATGACTAAGTTCTCCAGATCAATCCCATTTTAGGGTTGCTAGTCTCCGAGAGATATTTCTGCCTGAGTTAGTAAGCCTAGAGGGGCACAACCAGGCTCTTCAAATTGATTACAACTTAAGGTTGTTAGCCCCCAAGAGACTCTCCCGCTTAGGTTAATGAGCCTAGAAAGGCACAACCAGGTTCTTCGGATCGATCCTAGCTTAGGGTTGTTACTCCCTAAGAGACGCTCTCGCCTAGGTTAGTGAGTCTAGAGAGGTACGACCAGGTTTTTCAGATCAATCCTAGCATAGGATTACTAGTCTCTAAGAGATGCTCCCGCCTAAGTTAGTGAGCCTACAAAAGTATGACTAGTTTCTCTAGATCAATCTCAGTTTAGGGTTGCTAGGCCCCGAGAGACGCTTCCACCTAGATTAATGAACCTAGAAAGGCACAATCAAGTTCTTCAAATCAATTCAATCCTTAGGTTGCTAGTCCCCTAGAGATATTCCCACCTAAGTTATTGAGCCCAAAAGAGCACTACCAAGCTTCATTTCTTCACCAAATCCCTAGTAAGTCGAGTTTAAATTTGCCACTTAATCATTATAAAATCATCATTAAGGCAAAAATTGTGTCTTTTTGTCTTTGTGGCAAAATTTTATTCAAACTTCACCACAAAGAGAGGCAATTGTAAACACCCAATTTTTGTCCTCCTTTTATTTTATTTTATTTTATAAGATAAAGGGTCTTAAATCATGAAAAACACAAAAAATAGAAAATTAAAAAATTTAGAAGAAAAAAAACAAGAATTTTAGAAAAATACAAAAAATAGAAAAATAAGGAAAAACACAAAAAATAAGAAATCTAGGAAAAATACAAAAAAAAAGAAAAAAAGCACAAAAAACAAGAAATTCAGAAAATACAAAAAATGAAAAAATTTAGAAAATTGAAAAGTCGCAAAAAATAGAAAAAAATTGAAAATAGCAGATTTAGGGAATTTAAAAAATAATAATTTAATAGAATAGATTTTTTTAATTTTAATAAATTTAGAAAGAGGGACCGTTGAGCTTAGGTTTAGATTTGAATCTAACACAAGCTGACTTAGTTCATATGTGCAATTTGGACAAGATACAAGCTAACAACTTAACGAATAAGCATATGAGCATGGTGTTAGGTATAACATAGAGGTCAGGGGTTCGAATCTTGGCAAAGGTATGAAAGTCTTTTATTTTTTTCAATTGATAAACTACTACAACTACAACTGCTACGTATCAGGATTTTATTGTGCCACGTGTCCTGACACGTGGTGGCCTCAAATTAGGCGACGCTAACATGGCACCATGTAGCATGCCACGTTAGCTGCCACGTGTCACATAAGGAAACATGGTGTACTATGATTAGACAATGCGGCTAACATGGCACTACATCAACTGCTTTCTCTCCCTTTCCCTTCTTTTTCCCTAATTTTCCTCCACTTTCCCCAACAAAACAGCTTCAACCCCTTCACTTTAGCCCTAGTTTTCACACAACTTCCTTGCTTAAACACACCAATTAATGGTGTAATATCATCCTTCGCATAGCCTACTTCAAATAGAACCAAAGAACACATCCAGATTCATGCATTTAGGCATTCAAATCGAGCTCCTAGGATCGAAAAAAAGCTAGAAATTCAAAGTCACGCATTCATGTTCAAATTCACCATTGATGGACTTTCTAAGCTTAGGCCAACTCAAATTGCTATAAATTAGACTCTCCCAATCACACACTAACATACATGGGCATCAGAAACCACTCAAGAGCTCTCTTTTTCTCTTCTCAATCATTCTCTCTTTATACCCACCAAACCCCCTCTCTCTCTCTTTGACTTTCTCTCTCTAGCCACCCTCGAAGTGCACCACCACCCTAGCTAGCTCCTCCACCACGCAAGCAACCAGACCCAACTACTCTAGCTCTTGGCCATAACAACTAGCTACGCTACCAAAACACCTACTGTCAAAACCTAACCACTACAACTACCCACCCACAAACCATCATAAACCACTACCCTAAGCTTAAACTAACCCCATGGCCGAGCTCCTTGCCACCCTAAACCCAAGACCAAACATCCCCATAAGCTCCACCAACCGATACGTGGTTAAGCCACCTCCACTAATTGCAACTGAATTACAAACACCAACTAAACGGCCACTACTAGCTTCGGCACTTTATCTACCACTCCCCCCCCCCCCCCCCCC